>JBBMOC010000027.1:4637033-4937606 GCA_037975185.1 Centropyge bicolor
AGTCTAGCCGAGTTCACTCTCCTCTCACAAACTCCTCAGTCACATATCCTTACTTGTATTGCAATGCTCTGTAAAAAAAAAAAAAAAAAAGTAGTAGGTTGAAATCTGTTATCACAACAGTGTCACTCCGTCCTGGCTTTTTTCAGGTTAGAGGACAGATACAGCTATGATACAACAGCAATTTTACAGGAGCATGGAGTTAGGAGTTTCAGCAGCGCAAACAGGCAACAGCAAATAAAACCATTTAACCTCTTCAACCTGTCGAGCCTGTAGAGGCAAATGGCAAATACATAAATGTTTGGGAGTGTACACACAACTGCTCTCACGCACACACACACACACACACAGCCGAGCAAGCAAACTGTGGAGAGGTTGGATACAGCACATATTGCATTCAGTCAGGTCTCTGCATTGTGTCGGCAGAATCTCATTATTTCCGTGCGGTTTCTGAGGCAATTATTGAGAAGGGGGAAATTCCAGCTCTCTATTGGGTGGCTTTATTTGTTCCAGGGTTATGGCCATTTCTCAATGTGTGGCTCCGAGCAACATGGCCGGTCCCCTCGCGGTGTGTGTTTGGTGTGTGTGTGAGTGTGAGGTGAGGGAGTGCATCCAGATCATTATTAACCGCTTCGGCGACGAAAAGCCGATGCTGAAGCGGCTGCTGGGACTTTAAGTAAGTGACTTAGGGGTCAAATGTCAAAGAGGAGTCTGCTTAATTAGAGAGAGTTGAACTGAACCACACGGAGGCAGAAACAATGAGAGGGAGCTTCCAGCTGACCCGCCGGCCTCCCTCTCCCAGGTTTCTGATGCAATAATTCCCTTTTCCATTCCGAGGGCCCGATACAGTCCGGTGTCAGAGAGAAGACAATTTTCCCTCAGTGCTCACAAGTGGGGGATGAGAGCATGGCTAAAAGCTTAATTCTCGACTTAAAATAACGGCTGTTAAACGAGCGCCGTCTCGAGTTGCTCATTAAAAGCAACATGTAGCTAAATGCACCAGTCGGAGAAGTCGATTTAATTGTGAGTCGTACTTGAGAAAAATAAGTCAGGGAGTCAGAAAGTTTAAGCTACAGGGATGTGGTGGCTGTGAAGAAGCAGCTATGATACGAGAGATAAAAACGAACATGATGAAAATGGAAAGCAAGAGAAAAAAAAAAGTCACCATTGTTGACGTGATCATTTTGTCCCAGCCATTGGTTCTACCATTAGCCATCTTCATAAATGATGAATTGATTGATTGATGCTTTTGTTTAGCCACGTAATTAGGACCAAGGCGTCTTTCTCAGCTGTAGAAAGTGAAGTGGCAAGGGTTTTTTTTTTTTTTTTTATTACATCTGTTGTCTTCCATCCGGCTATAAGACACGACGTTGCAGGATGCACTGCAGAAGAAGAGACGTGGACTCAAGCTCAGGACAGATGGAGCTGCTGTAAATAGATCAGAATCACAATGAACGCTGGGAACAGGAACAAGCTTCACGGGTGCAGGAAACCACACCTGAACGCTCACTTCCCGCTATATGATTAAAATAAAGCAGCAATTAAAGGGCAGGAGAGGAATGACCGGGTCGAACACGACAGGAAATGATCAGGTGAACACATAGTGGAGGAGGGAGGGAGGAGGATGAAGGAGTCTTTAAGTTGCATTAAGCTTCCTTTAAATTTTGTTCCCACTCTCTATTTCACTACTTTTGTTTTGTGGTTTATTGATGCCTGAGTAAAACTAGATGAGCTTGTTCTTTTTTTTTTTTCACATTATAAATTCATGCGTCGTAATCATATATCATAGCGTTGGGATGAAAACACGAGCCATAAAAGTTTCTCAACCCCCTGAGAAACATGCTGCAAAATGCATTCCATATATCTTTAAGAACATGAAATACATTACTTTTTTTTTTTAGGTTTGGCTCGGCTGCGCCAAACTTTTTGACATGATTGTTGATGCATGGCGTAGCTGCTCTGACATTAAGTGCACGATTTTCCTGGGAGTATACAGTAGTCGGGAGGTCGGTTGTTCTGTGAGTTGAAGTATTCTAAAGTAATAGCTCGAGCAGCACATGCTATTTAATATTAAAGCCTTTCACCGCGGGAGGACCTTCCACATATTAACTGTTTCCTGCCTCAGAAGAGCTATTAATAAAAGAGCAGGTGACTTCTCCCACACAAGGAGACCCCTGAGGTGCCGCGTTTCATTTATAGAATTAGAGATGACACTGATGAGAGAAGCGGTGATTGAAGGTTAATTACATGCCAAAACTGAGGAGGGAATACAACATAACTATTCAATTGTTCCTTTTCCAACCTGCGAGGCTTCATCTCGCTGCATCTTAGACCAATCCAAGAAAAGGAAACCTATCATTCGCTACAAATGAAGGACTCTGCCTCGGGGGGGTCTGGTGACTTTTGACAACAGCAACGAGGTACAATTGCATGCAGTATTCACTTAAAGTTAAATTACAGGCTTATGTGTGGTATCCAAGATATTGAAAATGGCATAAAGGAGATGAAAGGAATATTATATCACTATGTAATTTTTTAAAAAATTGCTACAAAGGGAAAAGTGATGTGTCCCAGATATAACGCGTGACGCCGGGCGTTATCCCTGGTTTTCAATGTGAAAGATAACAACCAGTCGTGACGCACTTTGCTTTTTGATACGAGCAACACTTCAGATCATGATCTTTTTTTTTTTTTTTCACTTGTCTGTTTATCCGAGATAACTTTATTTTAAATTCCACTCGTCATCCCAAAGTTTCCGGCGATGTCAAACACGCGTCAGGACATCTGCAAAAAAATTTCCATTTGATGTAATGATGTGGCAACAGAAGTGCGATGTTTCACTAAATATTAATCACATCTTCTTTGAGCGTCACATTTTAGACAAATTGGTTGATACATTGAAATGTTCGATACTGAAGGGCAACATGATCAACCCAACCAACACACAGTTAGTACAGGACTGTCTCCCTGAGCAGGTCAATGAAAGGGATGAAAGGGTTGCGATGTCCAGTCCAGTTAGTCTGATCACTCCAGTTATAGTTGAACTCAGGAAAGCTGCATGACTCAGTCGGACCCCCAATAAAAAAAAACTTTATCCTAACATAAACTGACATCCTTCCTGCGTCTCTCACCAGGCAGAAAACCAAGTCACGCTCTCCTATCTTTTGATTTATATTCAAATCCTCCAAGTCCCGTATGTGCGATGTAAAACCAGGTCTCCCTACAAACAGAATACCATAATCACTTTTACTTAATGGGTTTTTTCTCACACTGTTCCCTCGCTTCAGACTTTCACCGGAGTCCTGACTCAGCACTAATCCGCTGGCAACAAATTCTCTCTCTCTCTCTCTCCCTCTCTCCCTCTCTCTCTCTCTCAGGGAGGAAACAAATATTTACCAATGTCATCTCCCGTAACGACGCAGACGTGCCATAACTCAATCTCATTTGGCCAATCTGGCAATGGCAGTTTTTTTATTTACAGAGCACATTTTATTACAACGGAAGACAAAGAAGGAGAAAATATAAAATTGCTGGCACAAACGTAAGAAACAGAGGGAACACAAACAACATAAATAATAATATAAGCTGAAGAAACTGGCTCAGTGAAGCATGCACACGACATACATTAAACATAGCACACAGCATTGAAAGCCCATACACATCAACACACACACACACACACACACAGTAATTAAGCATCAGCCTGGGAGAAGAGCAGCATTCTGAGTTTGAATGTGGACACAGTTGTGACGGACCTCCAGTCAACACGCAGCGATCTGGTAAATATGATTGACTAAGAGGGTTAGGGCCTTTCAATTTCAGACGTTCTGACCTTTAATTACGCCGCCTCATCAGACCAATTAGCCCAAATACCAAAACAGGGTGCCGATATTTATCATCCTGGCGTGATCCGTCGGAGCGGGGCAGTTTCTTTGACATCACGTATGAGTTTAAAACCTGAACACAACAGTTTGGTCAGTGGCTGGTTTTTGAAGCCAATGTGATGATTCTTCTGTGTTTGGTTTAAATTTTCTTGAAAAGTGGGCATCACCTAAGATTTCATGTTTGTGAATGTGAAGCAAGAATGAAGCAACACAGGCGGGGGCGTTACCGGGGTTGGGGGGGGGGGGGTCGGCAGCTCTACCGCCGTCTAATACCTTTGCCTCTCCTACCGGACTATTCAACATTCATCTCAGTCTACTTTGTAATTCTCACCTGTGTGTCGTGCTACGTGCAAGACAGCGAGGTAGCAGCTAGCTGCTTTTAGCCGAAACGTTAAAACCAGTCACATAAGCACTGTACAGTGAGAGAGAGAGAGAGATACATGCATATGGCTCATAAAGAAGCAAACAGCTTCCACTCCCGCTAACTCTGCCAAAAACAAACAATGGATGCTCTAAGTTAACCTTTGTGTTGTTACTTCCTGTTTCGCCTTTTAAATAAAAAGAAAAAAAAAACATTGTCACCTGCATGTTCATAATGTTCTATGAATTTAATTGACAGAGGAGAAAACAAAACATGTTTTAAGGTGCAGTAGCTCTACCCTGGATTTTGAGCTACTTGAGTATTGTAGCACTTTTTTTTTTTTGCCCCCCCAGGTAAGATTAATGCCCACCCACACCTGGCACCCTGGTAACACCACTGAACACAGGCCAAACGATGGTATCTATTTCGTGGTGGACGACAGAAATTGCGGGGCGTCTCTCTGGAACAATCCTGTGGATGCGACTGTGCCTCGCTCTGTTTTCAAGCGAGTTTCGAGTTGATGGCTGAAGTCAAAGGGGGACTTGACGCAGCCTTGGCAGGAACCTCAGAATTAAAGGTGAGGCAGGCCACCGCAAGTATCCTACTGATACCAAAGCCAATAAACACTTGCAGCTCCCAGCTGGAGAACAGCCAATGCCACAGGGAAGCAGCAGGATTAAAAGGTCTCCTGAACGATTGATAGGGCAAGGTGGGCTCAGCAAAGTGTGTACAATGACACATGCTGTGTCGCCCCGTATTAACACTGCTGTAGAATGCTTTGCTGTGTGTGTGTGTGTGTGTGTGATTCTGCTCCTTCGACAAAACGCAGGGGAATATAAGTCTTTCACCGTGTTTCGAGCCCCTCAGAAGAAACTACATATTGTTGCTAGTAGTCAAATAGGCCGCCCGACTGTGTTCAAAACAAAGGGAGCTCCTTTCTATCAAAGGCCATAGCAGCAGTTTTGTGATCACATATAAAGGGTTGAACTAATATATGAAAATTTTATTGTTCATTGTTCGCAGATTTTTGAAAGGATCTAAACATTAATGACATAAATTTCTTGTTCATTTCATTTGTTTAAACTGGAAGTAGGGATTAAGGCACTAACACCTCAGACTGTTGTTGCTTGTAATTCCTCATCTCTTCCTCCCTAATTCTTTCTTTTATCTCTCTACTGTTGGCCATCTAATAAAGCCATAAATGCTAATCCCCATAATAAGTGTTTGCAGGTTCCAAACGTTGGTTGCACCACTTCTTTGTACCTGACTTGATCAAAGATTGAATCTTTAACACTTGTAAGCAAACTGGAAAAAAGTATATTTTCGTTTTTGGCTGATGAAAATATACTTGTTTTGGACGGAATCCCAATTGAATGGGTGCGAGATTTTGCATTAAATGAGAGTCCAAAACGAGCTTAATGCCAACTGCTTGATGAAAGATCTTAACTATACTGTTCTTTTACCAACAAAAAAAATCCTGTTCCTCTGACAAATAATTAGCTTGTTTTTCTCTACAAGCTGATTTGCAGCAGGTGAAGGAGGCCCTTAGTTTAATGTATAGACACATTCTGCAGAATCAACAGTATTTATGATTCAAATTGCTTTCAAAAATCCCCATTCAAAAAGCAACCTTCTCTCTGTGTGTGTGTGTGTTCGTTTTATTTTCACCTCTGAATACATTCGAATTTTTGCATGAATTTGTTTGGGAGGGACAGCTGCTCCAGAATCAAAAGACGACCTTGTGTCTTTATTTGTAACTGTATTAATCTGAGATCATCAGCGCCTCACTTCAGGTGTCGTGACATGCCTGAATGGCATTGAAAAACAGGGGATGCGAGTGAGAAGCAGCACGCTTTTCAATGTGAAGTAGCTTTCGTTTTTGTCACGCTGTACACATTGAATAATGCCTGTTTATAAATAGAGTATAGGAGAAGAGGAATTATTAATATTTGCTGCGGTAACTGTGATCAGTAGGTGGGCATCCGAAATAGTCGTGCTGAATTGAAT
The DNA here is from genome assembly GCA_037975185.1 of Centropyge bicolor. Lineage (NCBI taxonomy): Eukaryota > Metazoa > Chordata > Actinopteri > Pomacanthidae > Centropyge > Centropyge bicolor. The sequence continues at coordinate 4,643,283 of JBBMOC010000027.1, forward strand.
TAGTAATGTAATAATAACAAAGTGTCCGTGGTACGTGGCAGCCAAATTGGCGGCTTTTAAAAAGGCTGAACGCGTCATTTATCTCGAAGCTGTCCCATTGTGTGATGCAGATGTTTATTCCAGAGCGCCGCGGCTCCACACTGTGCGTCTACTGGAGCTTTTTAATGGCCTGTGCCAATCTCGAATGTGACCCTGTAATTAATCTCTGCCTTCCAGATAGAGCGGAACGCGTTCGATTCTCCCACCACCTTTTTGTAAACTAGCCTCCGCGCTACAGGAAAGGCCTAAATGGGACCTTGCAATGACATTTTGCACGGCCCCTTGAGCCCTACTTAGCACTTCACTTTTAAGGCTATTGACACAATGTTGTGGCACAGAAGCGCTTCCAGACAAACAGCCTGCATAATTGCTTTTGTAAGGAACCCTTTTTGAAGTCTCCAGGGTTCTAATGTAATTCCCATGATAGTGCCATTATCTAACATTGCCTTCACCTTCCTACCGTCATGCGCTCAGAGCTGCAAGTAATCATGGGTAGAGGCGAGAGATTAGAAGCGGCGCTCTGAGGGTTCTGCTGCGCGATCACCTTGATGCATCTCTTTTTGCAAATGATTCATTGCCCTTCACTCTCTTTCCAATGATCCCCTTTCCAGATCATTAAAGCACCTTTTGGCTTGAACTTTTGGCGTGGCACACACCGTCTCCCGCCCACTGACCCGCACCTGCTGTATCGAGAAACCATCCTTCACGTCGCGCAGAAACAACAGCCAACAAATCGCTTCTCGATAGGAAGTAAATGACTCTTTCACAATCAATGCTATTTTCCTCAGATGTGACACATTAGTTACTGCCACTTGGTTCGGCGGCAGGTTATTTGTCAAACAGCTGGTTCGTGTGCGCTTCCAGTGACGTTGCCCAGATTGAAAAGGAGCAGAGGGGATGAAGGCTCATTTCAACATTAAAGCGAACATGATGAAGAATCTAACGTTACATGTGCTATTAAACACTCTTAAACCTCACAGAGAACTTATAAATCTTCTGCATGCAGGTGCCCAACACGATGTCGACTTGATAAGAGCGCCGGGAGCCCACACAAGCTTTGCAAGTCACCGACTGCGGGTCTAATGGATCCTCCCTGTGATCTCTGTCTTGTATCCTCGCAGGCAACCGCAGTATTCTCTCTGCTGGTCGTCCTCATCAAACTCACTGAAACCAGTACTGAGACACCTAGTCTCATTAAACCAATGTGCTGCTCACTGTAACTCGCCACGCTTTGTTGCCGGCAGACAGAATAATTGGTGGTATCAATTTAGGTCTGCTTACTGTCGTGCCGCGGCGCTGGCAAACGCTGCACCGCTCTCCGGGGTGAAAAAGAACAAATGATGTCCAGCTTCCACCTGAGTAAAAACCCCAACCTGTGAAGTTGGAACGAATTATTTTGTTCATTAAGTTGTCAACCATCGACAAGCGTAGTGTTACCAGTAGTGTTTTTTAACTTGGTTACTATTAACTAGGGATGAGCGAGTACACCACTATCTGTATCTGTATTCGTATCTGTTTAACCATCTACATTATCTGTATCTGTATCTGTATTCGGAGTGGGCGGGGCCTAAACCCGGAAGTGAGTACAGAAATGGGTGAGGCTTAAAACTGTACATTATTTTAAGTCTGAAATTGATATGGATTGATTAGAAGTTGCTAATCTACTGTATTCAAAGCCTATATACAGTATATCTCTATAATATTTATAATATTATTTTCATGAACTGCAAAGAGAAAGTGTCAGATACTGCATGCAGCCACATACAATAAAAATATTAATATAGGCTACTTTGTGTGTTCAGCTACAGCTATATGTGTGTATGTGTGTAAATGGTCTCTGAGACTGTTTATTTTTTAATGATCTGTGTGAACTTCATGATTCATGCAAACATCCAGTGATGGCAAACAGGGAAATAATATGTCAGCCTTGTTCACTTCTTAGCAAAAGCGCCGCGTTCAGTACGAGCAAAGTTTTTCAATTGACTTCATATCACCAGCCAAACTAAGAGCAAGCAGACGGTTAAAAAAAAAAAAAATCGGACCAGATTTACCGACGCGACGCGAGCCGTTTTCAGCTCTGTCTTGTCAAATGCACCGCGTGTATGTTGGGAGAGACGTGCAGAGACCATACAGTCTATGGCAGAGACGTGTCTGTGTAGGGAGGGGCGGGCGCTGTGTGTGACTGGCCAATCACAGAGCGCAGAGAGAAGACAGTCAGTTCCACAATGAGGATTTTCTTTCAGCACGAACACAGATATTTACATATTTTACTCGTATCATAATCGTATTCGTCAAACATGCTTTATCCGTAACGGATACTCGTCTGAAACGAGTATCCGGCTCATCCCTACTATTAACCCTCCTATTATCCTCAAATATTACTAACACTTTTCACCCATGGGGTCAGTTTTAGAGTTAGTGTATATTGAAAATCTTTCATCCAAATCTTTTCTAACTTGGGGTGCACATTCATGATTCTCACAGAATGATCTATATTGGTTGATGCTGGTGACCCCCCCCCCCCCCCCCATTTCCTCTTATAAAGATATTTACTTACTTATTTGCTGTTTTGTTGTTGTTTTTTATTGCTGTTGCTTCACCTTTAGATTCGGAAACTCCTGCCAACATGAGCAAGCCTATGTAGGCTTCCAAGTCAAATACATCCAAGTCTTTCCAACTGTCCCCATACTAATGTTTCCCCTCTTACTTTGTCATCCCAAGACCAATATTTTCAACCGATGGTGTTATGAAGTGCTCAAATGATGACTTGATGTCTTCAACATGGCTGACTGCATATCTGTTGGGGTCTTGAACCATTTTGATAATATTAGCAGCGCTAAGTCTACCCTGCTGTTGAAGTGGGGAAAGGGACCATACTATGGTGAGACAGTATTGTAGGACCTCCCCCATGGCATGTATCAACTCAAAAGTATCATCTCTGCACCTGCAGGTGTGGGGATGTTAGGTCACAGATGGGTCACACACAGACAGACAAGTTTTACACAGCTAAAACAGCTTGGGGTCAAATTGACCCCAGAGGAACACCAATGCGTGCAATATGTGTTCAGCACATTAAAAAATATATCATCATGATAATTTTATGCTTAATCAATTGTACCAATCAAATTAGGAAAAGTCATGAAATATGAAGTCAAACAAAAAAAGGCAATAATTATTTTTTGAATGATAAACATTGATTGGGGTCAAATTGACCCCAAGGATAATAGGAGGGTTAAATATCAGTTCTGGTAAATGATCTTTATCGTGTTGTGATGTGAATCTTCAAGACTATTTACTGCTCTTATAGAAAGTAAAACAGTGAAGAAATATGTGAGAACTCAAAACAACTTTTTTTTCCTTCTTCGCTTTCACAGGAGATTTACGTTTGCCATCGGGGATGAAAAAGTAATTTCTCGACTTCTCTGTTTTTTTTCGCTCACACTTCTCCTCCTGACCTTGAGGAGGAATACCTCTGTGATCATTGTCGCTTTTATTCCCACCCGTCTGCCGTTCCTTGAGAAAATGGGCTGCTGCGAGAAGAGGCAATAAGCAAAGCTTGTTGGGCTGAATATTGGCTGTTATTTGTTTGTCTTTCTCCGTGTATGTAAGTGAGTGAGACACAGACAGAGGCGGTTTGGTTTTTCGCTTGGCGTGTGAGACGAGATTTTCTGGCTTCGGTTTTGATCATGTGAGAAAAAAAACATGAATCCAGGACTGAAACATTCAGGGCTTCACAAACATGTCATAAGACCAAAGCGTTCAAATCATTTTCAGTGGGTCAGCAGACTGTATGTACATATGATATACTGAACTGTGATGTATAGAATTAGACCTGCAATGATTGGTCAATTAATCAATTAGTTGATTAAAGACATTCATTTCCAACTATTTTTGAAAATCAACTAATCTACTTTGAAGACGTCACTTTGGGCTTTGGGAAAATGTGATGAGCATTTTTCACGTTTTTTTAATAGACTAATTGATTAATGATTATTGGGCTAACCGGTAATGATTAATTGATTAATCATGAAAATAAATGGTTGGTTAATCGATAGTGAAAATGCATGCAGCCCTAAAGAACATATGCTCTAGTAAACAAATGAGATTTCAGTCCAAACTGGCAAAAAAATAAAAAAATAAGATCCATCAATTGTCAATGACGATAGTGTCCATCACAGGCTGATAATTTAATACTTTAATACTATTTAAATGCATTTAAGCAAAATGAGAATAGATGGAATCAATTAGTCGAGGTGAGTCTGAGAGATCACGACTTTATGTTTTGTCCATATTGAACCTTTTAGTCCTGAGTAATGTTTAATGGCCCGTTCACCCGGGACAGCTGACAAAGTCACAGGTTTTTACACGAACGCTCTGCTGATTGCATTTCCTGCTTTGCTTATTCACTTCAAAGCCACATATATATTCCAACATATTCCTCATGTTAAACTAACCCAGCGAAAACAGGGCAAAAACAATCCCCAGCTTTCACACAAATGTGACCGCGTTTACATCCCACCAGAGCAAGTAACACTTTGGAAAAACAACTTTAAGAAGAAATGTGCATAAGAGCCGGGTTGGTCATGATGGAAATTACCAGCGGAGTAATGCTTTTTTCAGCCATAACACATTTTTAGTGGTGAGAGTGTCATTTTGAATCATTTCCATGGAGCTGCATCTATTGATTTAACATCATATCTGGATCGTGATCAAGCACTGACAATGGTGTTTCAGGCAGAAACATTCTCCACATAGTTCACTGTTAGGGCAAATATTGATGACCTTGGCATAATAGCTCTACGGCCCAATCAGAAAGCCATCTGGGCAGAAAACAACTACAACCCCCCCAAGAGGGAAAATGGAGATCAAGCCATAACTGACTGCATTCATGGTGTGCCATAACACACATGCAGTGTGTGTGTGTGTGTGTGTGTATATATATATATATATATATATATATATATATATGTGTGTGTATATGTATATATATATATGAGGTTAAATGATAGGCAAGTAGCATATAGGGGGCAGGCTGGAGTGGTGCTTGCATTTCCTCTTTGCAGAGGAATCATCATTATTATTCATTATCATATCAATATCATTATTATTGATGATCAATAATTGGATCTAACTGTGGAAACCTTTGAGCCATATCTAAAATGGAATACAAGTATGCAAGTTCACACACATAAGAAGAAATACAAAGCTCCTGAAAACTTTAACCTGGAGGTCACGTTTAGAGACTTAAAGAAAATGAGCTTCAATGAGAATAAGCTTTGAAAATTTAGCCACTATGTGATCGGCATTTGTGATATTTGTAATTAGGATTGACCCTATCCCACAGTTTGTCTTATACAATGATGTATTTATATAACATGAAAAACCAGAATGTCGTCTACAGCCTCGCTCTTTTGGGATTGTGGAAGCATATTACAATAAAATTGCCAAAAGAAATACGTTTGTTTTCGACAGGCGGCAACTCGACAGGACACAGAAAGGCAATATGAAACAGCCATCCGTCTTTGTAACATGGCAGGAAGTATAGGCATGTAGCTGTGGCGTCAGGGGAAAAGTGCAATTTAGCTGAACGAGCCCGGCGACAAAAGGAAGGTACATCACAGACAAACAGCGATACGAACGCCACAAGAAGTGCGTCATAGGTTTCGAGGCGTCTTTCCCAGACAGGCCGGAGAGACAAACCTCACATTTTGCAGAATCGACTGAGGTCACAGCAGACAAGACAGAAATGATTACGTTATTGTGTGTGTGTGTGTGTGTGCAGAGGTGGTGGCGAGGTGCCGGGGCGCATTAATCAGGTTACAGAAATAGAAGAGTTTGCTCCTGTGTGGTGGAAAGTGATGCAGTTAGTGGAGGTAAAGGCGGGTACTGATGGAAATACGTTTCTTCTACTCTTCTGTCTTCTTCCTGTAAAAAGCGATCCGACCAACAAATCATGACTACGCAACAGATTCCTGCGTCGACTGAGCTGCATCCCTCACTGAGAGCGGAGGTTATTTCGTGCACTATAGCATGAAAGCAAAACCAGTGACACTGAAGTAGCATTAAATACAAAGTACAATATTTTGAAGCCAGAGGTCTATTCAGAGATTAAAACGCTCTTCGGGTGCAATCACATTCATGACACACATCAAAAGCTTGGACCAGCGTCGTGACCTAGAAAACCGAGATGCAGACCCATAACCAAGAGATAATAAGCTCGATCAGAGCGACGCCGGCCCCCACGTGTCCATCGACAGCTCTGCCCAGTCAAAGTGTCCTCGATCTTGAACAAGACACTAAAAATCCGACCGGCTCAATTATTGTAAATCAAAGCTGATAAGAACATCAGCCAGATGTCAAAAAACAAAATGAGCATAATCAAGTGTCAAGAAGAGCTTATCAAAGAATCTCTGGGGGGGGGAAAAAGAAGCTCTTATTGAGATATGACATGTTCAGTATTCACAACACGCCAGATATAAAATCAGCTTTGGAGATGTATAATAATATAATTATGCATCCGATTCTTCCCCCGACTCTGTAACTCTGTGTTTCTTTGTAAATGCATCTGCTCCGACTGTTGTTCTCCGTCCTCCGTGAGCCATTTCTCGTCTGTTAAACGCATCAATATTTGATGTAGAATCGGCTCTAAACCGTAACGGCCAACCTTGGATGGAGCTGAGTAGTATAATCTTTGGTAGCAACCCAGCAATACGAGGGGGCGATGACCTTCATGCACCGATGCCTCGCAATCATTTTAAAAGCAGAATCTCGCCACAACGACGCTCACCAGATAAGGCTAAACCTTTACAGGAGGAAGTTGCCGCTCACCCGTGAGGCCCAAAAAAAAAATCAGTTTGCAAACATAAATCCGACTAACTGCTCGAAAACCGTTTGACAGTTCAACTCCATTCAACCCGGCTGCACTTTTCGTGAACATCCCACTACCTACTGTGACTGTTCATTAATTTAGCAAACACATAGACGTCCCACTGTCAGTTCTTCTTAGCAAGATGCACGTAGATATAATTACAAAAAGCATTCGGCACTTTAAGATTAATGACTATTGAATATCCATTTAGACGACCGTTAAAACATACATCAGCAGCAATAGAGATTAATTCCCAGGGACATTTTAATATCACTCCCAATAATGAGGTATGTGCAACAAACACACAGCACATAAACACAACTAAACTACAGATTGGATGGAGACGTGATGTATTTACATTCCTCGTCCCGCTGAGTGTCGACGAGCTTGCTGACATTCGTACAGATAATACCTCAAATCCCGGTGATGCGCTTTATTAGAGACGAGCTTTTGTGTATATTCATTTGCAAACATCGCTGTGTACATGAATGCACCGCTTGTTTCTATGGCAACAGCTCATGGCAAAAATAAAAAAAAAAAAACCTCGACATCGACAAACATGGTGTTTATACGTGAACAATGCGTCGGTATTGAAAGTGCATTCCAAGAATCTTCGTCAGCTTTCTCTTTATCAGAATTAAAGCCTCTTCAGTTGTTTATTCATTTGTGTACATTTCAGCCTCAGAAGGCTTCAAATTTCATGATGAAATGACAAAAAAAAAATCCAGAATTGTCCTTTAATCTGAAGCACAAAAACATGCGATCCTGTGCTTTGTTTGTTAACCTCGACTTTGCGTGTGTGCGTGTGTCACGTCAACATACTCAGCCGACGTGTGTGTGCCGCGAGACAATGGCGGCAGAGCACTTATGTACCACAAAGCTGAACCCCCCCCCGTAAATCCCTTTACATGATAGAAACGTGGCCCCTGCATCCTTGGAGAAAGCTGACCTTGGATTCTTGTTTTGCGCTTAGCAGCAAGGATTAGAGGAAATCTTCCACAAACACACATTTTGCTCGGAGAGATCTGGGCCAATTTTTTTGCCTCAGCTTTATTTCAAAAAACGCAAAACAAGGCTACTTTTGAACTGCAATCTCTGGCTATTGACAGAAAGGGAAAATACTGTGCAAGGGGGCGATTTTTCTCTTATCATTTTCCTTTCGTGTCAAAAGTAGGTCGAGCTGAAAGGCAAAGAAACGTACTGATATTCATTTCTGTGAGAAGAAAAGACTTTGCAAAAGTCAAGTGAAACTCTTGGGCAATGTGACCTCCCTGTTCATTAATGAATGTTTTTTTATTATTTCTTTTCTGGCTTTTTAGCCATAGCTGCCCGTTTAAGCCAAGAAGAGTTGAACTCCAGATGTGCTCCGGGAAGCTGATGGCATTTGGATTGAACAAAGTAAACAGCTCCTATTAATGTGTCACAGCATAAAACCAACTTTTTTTTTGATTTTTTAAAGCTGTCTTGGTTTTAAGTAAAAGCTATATTTTTAATCAAGATGTCAGTTTTAGGTAAAGCAGATGCTGAAATGTCTCTATGTTTGGATTTAACGCGTGAAAAATCTCAATATGAACCAGATGTTGTTGGAGAGGATAATTGCAACAATCAACTGAGAATCACAAACTTTGAAATGCAGATCATGTGTGATCGACCGAGTGGACTTTATGTTCTTCAATCTCAATCTGTGCATCGTAAAAACAGCACAAACTGTAATGTAAAGTAAATGAGTTTAAGTTCAGGTGAACCAAAGCAACTGTGGTGTCATTTGGCTAAACTAAACCAACTGGAAAAGTTTGTTGTTATTCTGGGGGGTTATGAAACTAAAATGAAAAACAAATACATATGTCCTTTTTGCAATATTTCAAACTTTACCCACAGAAAAAAAAAAAAAAAAAAGAAAAAAAAAGTTGGATATGAGCTTTGGTGACTGGAGCTGAAGACAGATGCTCTCCCCGGTCCCTTAGCTCGGTCAAGGCCTTGCATGTCGTGGCAGCGGCGTTATGGCATTTCCTTGTTAGAGCATTAGTGCAACACATGAACAAGCTCATAATCACTGAGGCACATTTTACACTGAGCACGAAGGTGGAACCGCTTTGATTGCCTATTTTCTACACACTGGTGAACTGGGTGAGCAACTTATCTAAATGTAACAGATGTTATTTTAATACATCACACTTGGGCTAATGAATTCATTGAGTTGAGCTTAACATGCAGTAGAAATTTTGACGACTCGTTTTTAAGAATTCACGTCGCATTTTATGTTTCTGAATTTCCAAGACCACAGCTTCTTTTAAACTTGTTGCTTCCTGTCTCTTACAAGATGTTGCTATTCTCCCCAACAACCCAAGCAGGGAGATAAGGACAGCTAAAGCCCTTGATAACTTGCATGCATTCAATGAAAGCTTACATGACACTGAAGCTCCGCAGCCAGAATACTGGAGCAGGAATAAACAGTAGCGGCCCTGGCATATTTAAAGCCTCAGGCAAGGTCGCCAATGAAAGGTTTTTATTTGTTACTGAGGTTAGATTTTTCAAGTTTTCTTCCGTGTGTTAAAGGTCAGGAACGTGGAACCTTTGGTAACATGCTTACAGAATCGGGTGTTGACAACCTTTGAAATAACCCAAAAGCTGGAGAATCGGTGCTTTATGACAAACAAACAGCCTCCTCCATCTATCAAGTCGACTGAATACACAACTGGGCACAAGTGGTGAGTGGGAGGAGGGAGCGACATGTGGAAAAAGCACCTGATGGTATGAAATGATAATATTATAATAAAACAAAACTCAACAGTCTTAGGTAAGTGTCCAAACTGACCACCAGTGGGAACGAAGTACGGACTCTCAAAAGTTAGTTTCCTGCAATAAAATACCGTCTGTTAAAGCTTTGCAAAGCCATAACCTCCAGTTTATGTCAATAGCAGAAGCTATTCAGCCATAAAAAACAGGGAATATAGAGTAAACTGCAGCCAGGGGCTAAATACATTCTAAATGTATTGCCTACTATTTCATGCACTTTAAAGATGGAAGAAAACACGTATGTTCTGGACCATAAAAGATGTGCTGAAGGTGTAAGTGCATGTCCAGAGGTTTGTTGTTGACTGTTCTGTAATGGTGGGAAAGCCAACAGGATGTTTGCTCTTAGTCTGTGAGGCTGCTGTTCTGCTACAGATGTCATGACTTTGTAAAGCTGAATAAAATGGCAATATGAACAATATAATTGGAAAATCAATGGCAATTAGAAAAATAAAATGCTGATTCGGGTTTTAAAACGAACCGATATCAGTATCATCAATAAGTAACCTGAGCAATGTTGCTGTTAGTAGAGTCATTGATCACTATCAATAATCATGGGATGGAAACTGAATTGTATATTTTCCTATTTTCCCAGCAGTTTGTGTGTGTGAGCTGTATCTGCAAAGCTGGAGCTGATGAAGAACAATGAGCTGTGTGCATTGTCTCAGTACGGCCAAAACATAAACCTAAAGGTGGGCCACTGGCCAAAACCAAACACCTACTGTATTCTATTGTTGAGATACAGAACTGAACAAGCACCCCAAGTTCCCTTAATTGACTGACTTCCTGTACAGTGTCCCTCTACACGTTGTACTCAGATTATGAAAAATACTAATAATTATGGATTCAACATATTTAAAAATGTGTTTATACCTCAGAAAAAGAGAACCTCATAATCAGCCATTTACTTATTTATAATATTTTAATGTACCCACATCAGAAGCAACAGTCTGTGTTTGAGGCCGATGTTTTGATCTGTCATTTTTTTGTTGACTCTAAAATTCAAGTTGTCATTTAGCTTCAATATACACATGCAGGTTGAGAGAGCAGCAGCAACAACAACAATATTGATAAAACCAGCTCTGTAAGAGCATAAGACTTTGAGCTGTGTCTTATTTCTGCCTTGCATTTTGGTACATTCTGTCTTTCCTACTTGCAATGTACTCGATATCCAGGAAAGTTGAGGCTAGAAAGAAACCGAGGAAGGAGGGACAGACGCTGACTCAGTGTGTTAAAAAAAAAAAAAAAAAAAAAGTTTGTGTTATCAAACTCCATCACAGTCAGGCAGGAAATACAATCCTTTGACACGATGACAAGAAGATTCGACTAAAAATACACCACCAAAAAACCAAAACAAAAACAGGCCGATCGATGCGAGGCAGATCACCCAAAGCCGCTAATAGCGATGAACGTTTCGCGGTGGCATTTTCCTTTAATCTTCAGTTTCAGCCGATGCACATTTCTGATCAGATGTCACGAAGGAAACGGCGTCGGATAAAAAGACACGACGCTTTCCGAGTCGGTCTTTGTTTCCTCGTCAAAGTGAGTCTCGCTGTCAAAATTGTTATTTGTCAGAACGGCTTTGAATGTCAGTCCGGGCAGGTGCATCGTGTAAAGTATTTTGTTCAGAGAGTTCCGACAGAGCTTACATGGATTCTCTAAAAAAAAATACCAATGAAGATCTCAGCGTAGCTTATTTGATTTTAAACGGCTGGCGTAAAGATATCCTTTGGCGGAATCAGAATATAATTATCTACTTTTGACAAGTCGTATTGAAGAGCGAGGGGGTCCGACTGCAGGGAGATCGTCTCTAATTGGACAAAGAACGAAGCGCTGCCCTAAAGCGCCAGCAAGCAATTACATTTCAGGTAGGGGAAAATAAACAGGCTGCTCCACTCAACCGCTCTTTGAGGAGAGATTCATGAATTCCAGATCAATCAAATACAGTCAGGGCGTCTAATGATGTGTACAGATGAATCTTGCATTTGACAGCATGTTTGAAATGCAGCCATGTGATGTGAATGTGGACTTTCTTTAAGGATCTCACGCACTGATTTCGCAAAAAGTAAGAAAAATCAGCTTTCTCAGCTCTAAACAAATTAAGCCGCCGTGACTCACAGCCATTAACTAAATGGCATTTGGGTGCATCTCGCCGTGTTTTATTTCACATTCCTCCCCTGTCTTGTCGACATGGATGCGGTTTCACGCGGCGGCGAATGTTCCGAACTCAAAGGTCAAGTCGCGGGGGTTTTGTATGCAAGATGGAGAGCAAGCCATCCAACAAGAACGTTTCTCATTAGAGCTCACTGAGAGGTGTCCTATCATTGTTCTTATGCAAATGATGAATCATATTCTGATGCTGTACATGGCGGTTATCCTGTGCAGCAGAATATATAATCTCTTAAGGAACAGCAGCTTCTGTTTCAGGCGGCTGGAGAAGAACAAAACTGACAACTGTTGAGTTCATAAGTTGATATCAGGTGATGGATGTTTTCATTAATTTGTGTTAAAATTAAGAAAGTGATTTGAAGATGTTAACGTGAGTTTTTGAAAGAGTGAATTCTGAATTATAGTCGCAGATAAAGTGGAGAACAGTTTGGTGAGATGCGGCAAGAGCAACTCTCATCCTCAAACTCAAACAGAGATAACAGGAAATAACACAACAAGTGAGCAGGTGAAGTGGTTTTATGCGGCTTTTCAAAGCATTTTGTATTCACTCCATTTTATTATTCCAGAGTTGGAGATGCTGACGGACTACTTTGGTCAAATTTTGAGCCGAATGTAAAAGAGAAACTTCACTTTTCTGCCCAATCATGAATGTTGTGTTCACCCTGATGTTTAATTCTGAAATGAAGTATCTGTATACACTACTTCAAACATGTTCTACTGCACTTTAAATAGTACTAAATCATGGAAAAAAGTTTGCAACTGCTGAAATATAGAGTCTGTCTCCCACATGATGAGCTGACCAGATAGCAGCATGCTCCAAACATGCAGCTTTACCAACATGTATTTCAGTGTCAGTGGTTGAACTCGTCCATCAAAACGAGGTTGTAATCGTCTTTTGTACCATATTTTTATGCTGATTTTAACAAAAGTGTTTGGTGCTGGATGAATAAATGTAATCAAAATGTCGATGATAGTTTTTGGATGTTGTTAAAATAAACGAATTTAGCTGCAATTTAAACTCACAGTTGTTTCAATATTATTAACCCCTTTTTAAAAAACAACAATCTCGTCACCTCCAATATCCTCTAAAGATTGAGATGCCTCATCCAAAGTGCTCTGTTCAGTCAGAGCCTGGTAAGCGTGGCTATTTTCCCTGTTGGCACCTTAAGGCAGCGCTGAAAATACAATATAAAAAAAAAAAAGCCCCACGAGCTCGCCTACGTGTCTCATACATCTTCAGTCATGCGGAAGGCCGTCCGTCAGTTTTACTGCACATCGGCTTCCTCTCAACGCTGCATCGATGACTGATGGCCCTAAGTGCAACTAGATAACTACGGCAGGGGATGATAAAAATGTGAAAACACACATCCTAGACAGGAAATTGGCCATTTTGGAGCAATTGACACAGAGGAGCTGAAGTGATGGCACTTCCTGTAATGCCTGCCTGAGATGGCTGCTCGTCCGCCGGGAGACAGCTGCAGTCCACTGGACGTATTACACAGGTGCACCAGCCTAATAGATCTCAATTATACTTTTCCCCTCATCTTTTATTTTATCCGTCAGAGAGTCAAATATAAGCCTGTTCTAAAAAAAAAAAAAAAAAAAAGAAGTTCAGTCAATATCCGGGCAGCAAGAAGAATCAATTGAAACAAGTTAGGCGACCGGTGAGCAAATATGAGGTAGAGTCATCAGAGGAGGTGTAATTAAACAACGGCCTGGTAAAAGTAGGGTAATGAGGAAAAGTGAAGAGCTATGAAAATGGATCGCTGGGGCTTAATGGCGAATGGAATATTGAAAAAAAAAAAAAAAAGACGAGCAAGCATGTGAAATTATGAGGCAACTCTGCTCAATCAGTGTGGCTGATGTACAATGTGTGATAAATATCTGTTTTCATACTTAATCTCACATCTTCTCGTCTGTTATCTTTTTCTCTTCTATGCCGGAAATAGCGAACTGATTGATGCTAATGAGGATAATGCTGCAGCTGCTCTGCAAGGGTTATAGGCATATTGTCGAGGTCAGCAGTTTAACCTTTCTTATGGAGTGCAATCAAGAAATTACATACCATCTCTATATAATCTGACATGAATAATGGCAATCACACCAATTGGACTCAGGAAGCCTATTTATCCATCGGTGCGCAAATGTACTTTAGTGGATCGGATCTCCGATGGATATTTTTATCGCTGACATAAACCTCGATCACGTGGGGAGATTTCAGTCTCCAACAGTCGAAGCCAGTGCAGATAGTCTGTGTACAAGTGGGTGTAAAAATCACTTCAGCGCTGATTAATAATTCATATGTGTGTTGTCAGAAAGTGTTACTGGTCTAATGCTGATCAAATTGCATTAGAGGATTGCGTGGCTGAGGATGAGTTCCTTATTGATCAGCCATAAATAAAATGTTCTGCCGTTGATTAGGCGACTTGTGAAAATCAGTTTGTCATGTTTGGTGCATAATTTTGGTTTAATTTCAATGTCAAATAAAAGGCACATCTTAAATGCAGGAGCTCACACAGATACATTAAACTACAGTGGCTAAGTATTCTGGTAAAATCAGCCCCCGTCTCCCAGGAATTACACTCATATCCAGCTAACTTACAGCAGCAAATATCTTCTAAAGGAAACTTATTGTCGCCTGAATTATGTTCTCTATTAACATAATGAGGAACCTTTGTTAATTAATGTATCAGGCAAGCTGCAAGTGCTGATAGTGAACAAATCAGTGAAACACTCACTCACAGCGTTTCATTTGTTTTCATACAATTTCGGCTCTTTCATTGCAACTTCTGCTTGTATCGACTAAAACATTATCAAATTTTTTTATGGTCATGTTCAGACACTCACAATACTTAGAAGTAGTAATACCACACTGTGGAAGTACTCCATTACAAGTTAAAGTTCTGTCTTCAGCTCAAAGTAAAAAAATGTACTGAAGTATCAAAAGTAAAAGTACTCATTGTGCAGTGAATTAGTCCATGTCAGTGTTTTACTATATTCGATATTTTTTGGATTAATATTCATGCTGAATTCATGTGTATGTTCTATTTTATTGCTGTGGTTACAAAGTTGAGCTACTTGAGCTACTACTATACTACTTTATATACTGTTGGCTAGTTTAACCGTTGCAGCTCAGCAAAGAAGGTGAAAGATGGAGAATTTTCTAAACCCTTCAATGGACATTTAATCCTTCAATATATCAGCAACATTCAAAATCACCACATTAGGGGATACTTGGTTTACTTTGGACAGGGAGGGTGTGAAAAATTGTAATCTGAAAAGTAACTTGTAACTAAAGCTTTCAGACAAATGTAGTGGAGTAAAGAGTACATTTGCCTCTGACATGTAGTAGAAGTATAAAGTTGCATTAAATGGAAGTAAAGCACAAGTACTTGACGTTGTACTTCAGTCCAGTACTTGAGTAAATGTACTTAGTTACATTCCAAAGCTGGACATGATGTTTTTACCTGAACCTGACTGCACTTTGTATGCAAATGTATAAATACTTCCTAATCTAGAAAAAAAAAGCTGCCTCTGAACATAACCCAGGCAGTAATTTCATTTCTCATCACAGCCACTCGCTTGAGAGTCCATCTGGAAGTTCCCTCGTTCTTGAGCTGACATGCACGGTGCACTGATGTTGATACACCCATTAAGTCAGATGAGACGAGGAGATCAGATGTTTCCCCGTTTGAGACGACTGTTCTGACCGCTGTGAGATGAGTCAGCTTTGTTAAGCTTCTCCTCAAAGCATGCCCGCATTAAGCGAGATGGTGTCATGTTGTTTCCTTCACATTTCCCTCCACTGTGCTAATCGTGCGCTGGCCTTAAAACGTGTCAGACAAGGCCTGCGAATCCAGCGCGCTGAAGTTAGAGATGTTAGATTTTTTCTCCACTAAACTCGAACTCTGTACACTGCGTGCTGATCAGCGGGAACGTCTCATAATTCGGGCGGTGCAATAATACTCACAGGCAGTAATTGCTGGCCTGCTGATTCCAAAGAGCTGCTGGAGCTGCTTACTGTGCAGAAGGCGGGAGGCTGGAGGTGCGAGGCGTCCCTTTAATCCACATACCCTCACAGCATCCCCTCTTCAATTTCTCAGCCACCTGCAAGAAGCGAGCGACAGTGGAAACCTTACTCCCGAGCTCATAAATCAGATAGTCAGGTGATTAACTCAATATTTGTCTTAACATGCACTGCTGAATTTTCATTTAGGAAAAGTGAAATGTTGGAGGAAAGTACAGTACGACAGCATGCAGAGAAAGTCAAACAACAGCCGTGATTCATTCTTGCTTTGTGAGAACAGGCATGTTTTAATCAGGTGTCATCGTATTGTGTGAGCCTATAGTCGCTGTTTCCTCTGTTGATTCAAAGAACAACGTGTTTGCTCGAACAAGTTGGTGTTGAATTATGTTCCGCAAAGGCTGAAGCAATTTCACAGGTCGACGTCTTCCAGCAGGTGTTCGCACTGATCTTAAGCTTCTGCTCATACACATACTGTCACCTGATAGTTTGCACCAACATTAAGATGGAGGATCCCAACCAATACAATACATACAACACAATACATACAATATTTTAATTAAAACTAGAAAAGCACTAGTAAAAAGAGCGCAGACCTCCGCCAAGCAGCACAGTTCCCCCAGCTTATTGGGACTTACACCCCAAAATATTAGTCCTGCCTTTGATTTATCTGTTTCAATGGATTCCTGGACCATAAAAACATACCCTTAGCAATTGGAATCACATTGATATCATTTTTAGTTTAATAGTTATTCCCGAAAATCGACATTTCCGTAATGGCGGTTTTCCGGATCACCTCCAAAATGTAATCATTTGTTCCTTGTCCCAGAAAGGACATTTCCTGAAAATGTCATCAAAATCTGTCCATAACTTTTTGAGTTATGTTACAAACAAACAAACAAACATGGCGGAGGTTATAATATACTGGATAGATGCAATGGAATTTTTTCTATTCTTTAAACTGATTTTCTGTTGACATTTGCTTGTTCACACGTCCAGCAGACACAGTGTTTCAGTCATCTGATGAATCCAATATTCAGTTTTCATGTGGCGCTATTTTGGTTTGTGGCTCTCGAGCTCCTAAATGTGTTCAATATATTCACCAGCTAATTGCTAACTGTTGCTAAGCTTCCAGCGCACAGCAGGTTTGATGCTGGTGAAAGTGGTGGGATGGAACCAAAACAGAAAAATTGCAGGTCACAAAAAACCAAAACAATGTGCTGAAAGACTTCATGTTGTCAGTGTAATATTGGTTATAGCATTTTTAAAAGCACATGATCGACATGCCGACATATTATTGAAAGCTTGACTTCACTTAACCTTAACAGCTGATTATGATTTGAATAATTCCTGTTTTAAACAATCAGCAAGTTCACAGCTTTCCCTGCAAGGACGTCCTCATTTCTCAGGATGAATTAAAAGATAAAACAACAGAGCAGAGTTTGCATGAATGTACCTGAGGCAGAAAAAATTAGAGGAAACAACAGACATGAATTAATGTGGTTCACTGTAAGAATGTATTTACACGTGCAGCAACTTTATACGAAATAAGCTCTTTGCTAAACAGTATTTCAGCTTTTGCGTTTTGATTTCATATCTCCACTTGCTGCCACTAATAACCACATGCTTCATTTCCCCTCTCCGTGGGTGGGAGACGATCAGACTTTGGAAATGCCAGAGAGATCTGGTGTGTTCAAAGGTTGCGGGTGCCGCAGCTTAATTTGTTCCTTCATTACAGAAAATAAATAACAAAGGAGCTTAAGGTGAAATTATTAATATTCACATTTCCGATAACTGATTTTGTATCGCAGTATTTTACGCCAGAGGCTACGAGGACCGCCTGATGCCAAGTTTGGTCGCTGCTAATGAAAAACATCAGACACTTGCACCCCAAAAAAAAAAAAAAAAAAAAAAAAATCAGAAGCTGTGATTGTTTGTTTTGACTTTTTACAACCGCAAATTCCTCTAACGTCATTATAGCGGCTGAGCCACATTCATCATCAGACGGTGCAACGACCACCGAACGGTTTGGCAAACATTTGATCTCCCGCATTTGATACGAACACACGGAACGAGCTGATGCATTTGAGTCAAAAGGGATGAACTTCCCTTTGATTTCCTGGCTGGGAAGAGTAAGACCTTGGATCCAAAGCAAAGTGTCGGAGCATCTGTGCCGGAGTAATTTGTCTGCAGAGTTGTTGGCAGCGATAGAGACACCTTGTTCTTCCTCTGCAAGATGTTCGACATCGTGCCTCATTACTGCCAATACAATTAATTTCATGGTATGATATTTGGTTTTAGATTGTTTACCAGCATCTGTGTTGCCACTTAAATGTCACATTATTAGTGTCGTAGCCTGGGATGCAGATGCAAAGACACAGCTGGAAATTCTGAACTCGCATGTTATTCTGCTTGTTTATAGCACATTAACTTTTACATGTGACCGAATCATGATAAGCAATATAAACATCTCACATTTGTCGCAACCACCCTTTAAAAAAAAAAAAAAAAAATCAGATATGAGCTGCAGCAGTCGTAATTGATTGGTGTCGTATAAATGCAGCTGTGTTTGATTCAGTGAATATTGACTCACCGGATCCCCATTGAGGATTTATAAAGCACAAGTCTTTTACTGATATAACCAATGTATTTAATTAGAACTTTAGTTAGATTTTCTCTATGAGTCGCTATTGGCAAAATTAAAGATCCTCAAATGACAATATGGAGCATGAATTGGTTACCATTCAATTATAGTAATGAAACTTAAGCACAGAGGGGAGCGAGCACTGATAGTTGACTTTAAAAAGTAATGAATTCAGTCACTCCTATAAAATGTGTTTGACATATAAAAAAAGCTGGAAAGGATGAGAAACATCAACAACAGTGATGTGATTTGCTGTAAGCTTGTACCTTGGTAACAATGTGAGGGGATACAGTAATAACTAAATAGCTTTTAGTGGCTTGCTGGTTGGTTGGTTGGTTGGTTGGTGAATACTGCAGTTTCCTTTCTGCTGGGACGTGAACCAGCTGAAGAAAGCTGGGAAAGTGTTTACTGGTTGAGTTCGCTTCAGAAAGTGGTGAATCAAAAGACCCAAACCTGCAAAAAGAGGCTCTGTGTTATTCATAACCTGTACCTGTAGTGCTGTGCAGAAGTGAATGAATCAACAAGGACGGACGATTCATGAGGTCAAATCTCGGGGTCAGGGAAAATAAAGTCATACAGATGATTTTTTTTTTTTTTTTTTTGGACTCATAATTCAGTTTTCAACAGAGCAGAGCAAACTGTGATGTGATGTGAGAGAGGTCGTGTTATTCTGACTAAGAGATCCTTCAGCTGTGTTCATTCAACCTTTAGATAGACAGATGGATGGATGATAGAAATACAAGAAAACTTTTTAGGTGATACAGAAAAAAAAACAGTTGCTTGATCACACATTAAATGCAAATCCATTTTCATGTAGCTCTGTTTTGGTCTCCATTAACTTCTGAGGAAAATGTCAAAGTCAAGAAACAAAATAAGACAGCGAGAAAACCATAAAACACAACACAGATAAAAACAAGAGCTGAGTATTTTATGATCATGCTTTTAATTAGACCTAAAGTTTTAATGTATGTAGTAAGTGTGTGCGGCACAAAAACTAAAAAGCTAGTTTTCCCAAATTCAGTGTTTGCTCGCAAGACCTTGAGCTTTAACCAATCACCAGTTTAATAAGAAAGTTGTCATGTAGGGAGGAGCCGGATACTCGTTTCAGACGAGTATCTGTTACAGATAAAGCATTTTGGACGAATACGATTATGATACGAGTAAAATCTGTTAATATCTGTGTTCGTGCTGAAGGAAAATCCTCATTGTGTTACTGACTGTCTTCGCGCTCTATGATTGGCCAGTAACACACAGCGCCCGCCCCTCCCTACACAGAGACGTCTGTGCACGTCTCTCGCAACATACGCGCAGTGCATTTGACAAGACAGAGCTGAAAACGGCTCACGTCGGTCAATGCCTCCGCTCAGGTCGGATTTTTTTCCCTGCTTGCTCTTAGTTTGGCTGGTGATATGAAGTCAGTTGAAAAACTTTGCTCGTACTGAATGTGGTGCTTTTGAGAAGAAGTGAACAAGGCTGACATATTATTTCCCTGTTTGCCATCACTAGATGTTTGCATGAATCATGAAGTTCACACAGATCATTAAAAAATAAAGTCTCACAGACCACTTACACACATAACCACATATAGCTGAACATACAAATTAGCCCATATTAATATTTTTATTGTATGTGGCTGCATGCAGTATCTGACACTTTCTCTCTGCAGTTCATGAAAATATTATAAATATTATTGAGATATACTGTATATAGGCTTTGAATACAGTAGATTAGCAACTTCTGATCAATCCATATCAATTTCAGACTTAAAATAATGTACCGTTTTAAGCCCCACCCATTTCTGCACTCACTTCCGGTTTAGGCCCCGCCCACTCCGAGTACAGATACAGATACAGATAATGTAGATGGTTAAACAGATACAGATACAGATAGTGGTGTACTCGCTCATCCTGAATGTCATGTGATCATTATAAATGAAGACAAACCGATGCCTCTCACGTCTTACTGTTAGGACTTCCCTCCCAACCTTTTCACACAAGATGCAGTCTTTAAGCATTAATGGTGTCACTCGCTGAAATAGTAAACACATTACACTCGGCTTCACTTTGATAATGCACAAGAAGCTGCTTGAGTGAAACCTGGAAGTCAGCGCCCCATCAAAACTGCTGCCGGCTATTTTAAGAGCGAAGCGGAGCCTGATAAGGGAATTGCCCCGTTGTTTCCCCCCCACTTGAAAGCCGTCAGCTCGGGCATGCAAAGATTATTCCTGCCACTCCGTCACATTGACGGGACCTCTGAGAATATCGCTGCTGCTGCTGCCGTCGCCGCCACGGCATGCAGAGCAGCAAACCCATACTCAGTGTTACTCTGTGAAGTATAGTGAGACTAAAGGCGGCGAAGATGCTTAACTGACACGACGTGAACGCAGAGTCCGAGGAGTCAGAGAAAACCAGCGACGTCTCATTCAACAACCTTGGTTTAATGACAGCTAAAAGACAAAAGCACACATGTTTAGTCTAAACAGAAATCGAACAGCATGGAGGAAACAGAAGATGAGTCATAAATAAATACCATCTGCACAGCATTTAACTTTTAAGCATTTAAACCAGAGAAGAGGGAACTGAACAAAATGGGAAACAAGAGCGTGACAGACGACGGGGTCTCGTGCTAAAGTCCTATCAGGAAGCTTGACGGAAAAAGTAACTTCAAGGGTAAGAGTAGGAAATGACATGTAACATAAATGTATGCATAAGTGAATTCAACAGCAGCGAAGCCTGTGGGAAGGAAGAAAAAAATAAAAACTTTTTTCAGTTTCTATCATGTGCGAGCATGATTTTACAAATCATCTCCGTGAGCACAAGTCTTTGCCACTGATAGCTCGGGACTTTCTTTTTTTCCCTCCCCCCGTGTCTGTGACAAGATTAGGCTATCTCTGCTTGTGCACATGGATGACTGACTCCTTGGGGCCGGTCGCGTCTCTTTTGCGCCCCCCCCCTCCCTGCGTCCCAAGGCAGAAAACATTTCTATTTTCAACAGGATTAGCTCTCACCACAAGCCACCTGACAGGCAAAAGCATCACCCGTGTGGCACATGCCTCCCAGGCACCCGGCAGAACACATCACGGCCTCGGTGACTAACAGGGATCCTGGGGAGTTTACCTTACAGTGGCGTGCGCAGTGGGTAACACAGTCCCAACCTCTATACGACATCTTTCAACCGCCGCTTTAAGCAGTAAATAAATCTGCGGCTGGAAGAGAAAAGTACATGCAAACCCTCTGCAGAGTCTGAAAAACATCACACTGTCATATTGGTTATTAACTTTTAGAGGAAGGATGGGATCAATATCCCGTATTATAAAATTGCAGACTCATCCCAGCAGAGCCACAAAATAAATAAATAAGGCAACAAAGAAATAAAAAAGTAGCTAAGAAGACGGCTTTTGCACATGCCAAAATATTTGGTACATCACTTTGCAAGAGAAACGCTGTCATTGTGTTGCTGGTGATTTCAGTAGTAATCCCTGTTGCAGCTTCTCTTATCTTCATTTGCGGATAAATTTCCCGTCAGTGTGTTCTGTATTACACTGATACTTCTCCCTAATCTGGCCTCCGTAATCCTTCACCAAAAAGTCCTCAAACAAGCGATTTGATACAGAAAATAAGACGGCGAGAGACGTTTTTTTGTATTTTGGAAAAATAGCCTCGTTACCGATCCAGCGAGAATCCGATTTTTTATACATTATCTGTGCCAACGTGTGAGCAGGGTAGGAAAACAAAAGATTCACCTCTCTCTCAACAATTAGCAGCTTTAACAACGGCTTGGAGGTGCCTCTGAGCGAGACACTTAACCCCGGCTGCACTCGCGGGACTGCTCGCTGACCTGCAGTAGGAAACTTGCGCTCGCCGGCTCCGAGGCAGGAAGCGTTTTCACCGATTATGTGATGTGTGTTCTGGGGAGAATGTGTGAATGATAGACCTTCACTAGCTCAATGCAATAAAGGAAAAACACAACAGGAAAATCAGCAGTGGTGGATTAATCAGCAAAGTAAACCCTCAGTATTATATGTAATATATATAAAGCACATGCACGTTTGACATCTAGCGATTTATTGGGTAAACATATGTCTCTGAATTTGCGGAAATTTCCAGGTAGATAATCTGTCATAGATTAGAAAGTACACAGATTAAAACGAATAAATAACTAGCAAAAATTGAATGTAAAACATAAAGTGACCATGATTTTATTACCATGTCTACTTTGAGAAATCGGCATGTCTGAAAATCAGTTTGTTGTTGTTGACGTAAGTTTGATGAAAATATTGATAACTCACATCAGATTCTTATATCCTGTTCAATCAATATGCAGCTGGGGCCAAGAGAGTGAGTTTAGCTTAGCTTAGCTTAGCATAAAGACAGGAAGCAGAGGGGAAACAGCGCATCTGGCTCTGTCAAGGTCAAAGGTCAAAAATCAGCCTACCAGCACCTGTGAACTCTAAATCAATATCTTCTTTGTTTCATCCATGCAAAATTAAAAGTGTAAAGTTTGTGGTCTTGAAGATCATGTGTCTATTTCCTGGTGATGATGGTTAAGCTCAGCTGAATCCTCTCGGCTGTATCTTTGTATGTTGCAGACAGGTATGAAAGTGAAAATTGATCCTCTCATCTTTTTCTATTGCAGCTAGTTATTTGTCTGCACTAAACAACACAGCTTTATATGTAGCACATTTACGGTCAAAGCATCAGAGCAAATGAGAACGACAAATCTTTTTCAGTGGACTATAATTCTGAAGCCAGAGGCCTTCCCTCTCTCTTCCACAGCGACCGGGAGGAAACACAGCGTCTCTTAAACCAATGAATATTACATGCTCTGCTTACTTCCTACTCGAAAAGAAAAAAAAATCTAATCCCGAGCAGTCGCCGTGTCCTGGAGGTCAGTGTGGCGTTAAAATGGGAGCATGTAAAATCAAATCCCTTCACTTCTCAGGACACTTTGAATTTACACTATTTTACCCCATTACTCAAAGAAAAATACCTGTGATTTAAAATAATTTCTCTTCAAATTTCTGCCATTTTCTTTCTCGTCTCTCTCTTCTTTTAAAAGCACGAAAGTGAGGAGGAAAAAAAAGCTGAAGGCTACCGGGTCATGTGACGCACCTCTGAGACAGGGCCGACAGCTCAGATCATTAAAGCAATACCTTCAACCTTGACATTCTGTAGTTTGGCCTGTTATTTTTCCACAGCTCGCTCTGTCACAGGGAAAGTTTCTGTACTGCCATTCTGAAAAATGCATGTTAGCATCGGTGGCCATTTTCAAACCTGTGGGTGTTGTAATGCACATATAATGTACTTGACACTGGACGAATAAAGGAATATCTTACCTTAATGAAAATCAGTTAAAATACGAACAAGCATGATTTCAGAGTTGTTAGCAGTGACAAATTCAGCAGGAACCTTTTATATTGTTGAGTCATCCAGGTCTGTTTGTTGTGTTATGAAAGCAAGACGCTCAGTGCTTTGCCTCTTTGCTCCAGCATATTGGATTGAAAACTAACAACGAGCATCAGGCCGACTTTTGGATTCAAAGGTGAAAAGTGTGTGTGTCTCTCATTAGATGTGATTCCACTTCAAGGTGATGATACAACAACGATGACTCAGCGATGACTCCTGATTGTGTGTTTCACCTGTCCAACGTCAGACTGAAGGTAAAAAGCAGTGAAAACAACAGATGGGAAACTTAGCACACTAGCTTCAATGAGGATGTTTAACTTTTGCCAACATTCACTTTGGCAAAAAGTGACAATTACAGAATTATGGTAAATGCTAATATGTAATTTAACAGTGGCAGAAGTAGAGGTATTATTAACCACAATTAGGGTTGACAACTCCCTGAAGTGGCGAAGACCCGAAAACCTGTGTTGACTCCCATGTCACCCATGCTGCTTTGTTGTCATGTCTTGTCTGCCGATATCTTCTTTGCAAGCACCTAGCAACAGTAGCTCGACCAATGAGATGAGCCGAATTCTGCATTGTCATACTCGTGTATGAGTGCGCTGTCAGCTCATTGGTCACAGAGCGGGAGAGGGCTGCCAATTAGATTACCGTAAATTTTCACATGACACGCCCTGTTAGTCACCGATTTTATTGACATTTTACAGACTTTTATTTTTGATTCTCACGGTAATACGGGACTAATTGTGTCCTGTTTCACCTCAATACGGGACACATAATTTTGTTGCTAAATACGGGATGATTCCGTTTTTCAGGGATGGTAACCCTAACCACAAAAAAAGCAAACCCTTTTTTTAATGTGTTCAAAAGTTTGTAATATTGCTCTAAAGAACAACTAAGAGACAAGAAAACTATCTCAGCTTGTGTTCACGTCCAGAAAAGTAAACTTTGCTCATCTTAAAAACAAATAAATAATAATAAAAAAAAGACTGTATTAAACCTGAATAAACACTTTAGGTTTACGAGAGTCAGCTTTTCCCTAATAAGCCATAACATTATCTACATTTCTGCGGATCCTCAGCTATACATGAAGACTCTGTAATTGCTGTCAGTGTCAGCAACGGCATCGCTCGACTAACAATTACACAGTTTACAGAAGCACAGATAGGGATTTAATTGGTCATTGTGACTTGTGTAATTTTGATATTCGTGTTTGTTTCCTCAAACTTTGACTCTTTCTAACTGAACCAACCAATCATGAGATAAACACACAGACCTAGTGCTTTGCTATGGGATCTCCCTTTGACATTAGAGATCTGTGTGTCAGAGCCCTGATTAGTTTTACCTGATGCTGCCTTTGACTCTTCGACTCCCAACCTGACTGAATCTGTCTGCTTCCATCGCATCAGCCTCGCAGCCCAGTTTATTTTCTCAGGCTTTCCACCTGCGAATCTTTTCTTCTCAATTCCCCTGAATTCCTCGGCCGTTTTAATTATTTCCTGTTATCTATTTTAAATTCAATTGCTCCTTTAAAGGTGAAAGTGCACAGTATTAAAGCTCGACCCGGGCCCAGTCGCTCCGTGGGGGGGCTCGGCGAGTCTGTTGGAAAGCACAAAAAAAATCTGGAAGAAAGACGAACGTCAGGTCTCTTTTGATATTTCTGAAGATCTTTTATTCATTTATCAAAAAGTATCTTGGTCAGATGGGAGACGGGAGCACCTCATTTTAAATTCTAATTGGAGGGAAAAAATAGATTTAACAAATGCATTTGTCTGTCTGTCAAAATTTAGACCGAAATATCTCCTTCTTTTGACTTCGTACAGAGTTCAGTCTGATGTGTGTAGACATCATCTTCCTAAACTACAACACCTGTTGGGAGGTTTATCATTTTATTCAGTCATGGTACAAACATTTAAATATTTAAGATTAACATAAGGAAACTTTGAAGTAACATTAACATGATGAAACTTATGTCGCTTCCTGTTTGGTTCATTCGCCTATAAAACTGATGATACTTCTTATACATCATTTTAGCATGAATTCAAAAGCTAAACTATTAATTCCACCTGCTGATTGTGAACTGGATAAACACCATCTTTATTTATGCACGATCATTTGTCAGCCATGTGAGTGTGGGAATTTCTCGTGATCGATCATAAAGTGGAAATTAGATGTATTGTTCTTGTGTCTTACTCTGTATTTAGGCCGTGTCTTTAAGTCAAATTATGACAAATGACATCACCTGTTGGTCCCATTTCTACCTGATATACATAAGGACCAGCCAGTCTTAACTTCTGCTCATCGTAAATATAACTTTGTCGGCTCTTTGTGACACCTGAGTAGATAAATTAACATGTAAGAAACAGTAAATTCTCTGTGACTTGCTGTCAGTCACCAGGATTTGAATTCCCATTATGGAGGCACATAGTGCTGATGCATGTAACTTCATGTTTATAGCTCCTCGTCTCTTTTAGAAAAAATCAACATGAACGCAAAACTGACAATAATAATAGTAGAAATGCTAAATTATGAAAGAAACAAGACTCTATGCTGGTTGGTAGTTATCTTTACGTGTGATATTCTTATCATCTTGTTATAAAAACTGTGACCACAAGTCTCTTTTACTTTCACATTTTACTGCCGATCCGTCCTCTAACAACTTGATTGGCTATTTATGTAGCACTAGTCTGGTACAAAAACACAATCCAAATAATCACAGTCAGCCTCCCACGAGGCAACAAGAAAAAAACCTTTTGGCATGCAAAAGTAATTATGTGCTGTGGTGTGAGCCCTTGTTTTCACGGTTCACGACTCCTGCCCCCCTCAAGTCTCCGAAAGGAGCCCGAATTCATTTTAATGACTTCATTTAAAAGCACAACACAATCAAGGTAATTAGGGGAACCTGGCAAAGTTTGGGTGACTGTCAGGTTTTAAGTCTGTGTCATCGAGGGGGGAAGATGCCGTGAACGCCGGCCGTCACATTAGTTCCATCTCTAATTACAGGGCAGCAGTTTAACTGGGGCAGATGAGAGAGGTGTCCGGGGAGCGCCACAGGTCCACTTTAATTAACGGATAAGCAATTAATCAATTACTCATTTGTGGAGGGCAATTAAGAAAAATGTCCCAAATCTGATCTTAATTGTGCTGTTATTTGCATTGAATATGCATTGTGCCTTTCCAGGTTTTTAGCCGGCAGTGAAAGGTCCGGTGGCGCTCGAATACATTACCACGGCTTTTTGGTCATTTGAGTGCAGAATGAGAAATCGGAGCTCTGTCGTGACTCACCATTTGCAAGCGCTCCATGCCAATTTCTTAGTAATCCATCAAATAATTTGCTCCACACAAGCAAATTAATCTTCAATGTATAATTATAATGTCATTAAGAAGCTGTGTATCCCTGAAAATGATGCCTAAATGATTTCATGAATCATTCCGTCCGAGGTGTTGCATTAAAAAAAAAAAAAAAAAAAAAAAAAAAAAGCTGAAACGCAGCATCTCTCAGCAAAAGAAGTTCAGCTTTGTTAATTTTGTCACATAGCACATTAGCGCAGACATTTTATGGGTCAGGAGCCATTATACTAAATTAACTCAAGATATTATTTTGCAGATCTAGGAGAAGGAACGCAATCATATTGGACAGAGTATCTAATACCCGTCAGCAATAACAAAGTTGAATTTATACCCAAATAGTTTTAATAAGAAACAACAAAATTGCCTTTTAATCCAATGTGATGCTGCATTAAACAAATCATTTGCATGCAGTGTATAAATAGTAAGTTTCTGGTTGATTCTAATTGCCACGCACTTTATTCTCATTCCCCGTTTTTTATTGAGCGGTGACGAAGCTTTGCCTTTATCCAGAACATAATAAATTACTCAAATAGTCAAGGCCGTAAAACAGCGCCTGCACTGCACCTCATGTCTTGGCACCGATCTACTAGAGTTAACTGCAAATGAATGAGTCACTGCACCTATGACAAATCTGTCAAATCATAATTTTCATTCATATTGATCGTACAGTACAATGAGCGTTGTAGACAACCTCATAACTGGAGGACCCAGACATACGAGTAGATAATATCCTCAGTCCTGTAAGCAGGGTTTCTTCTTAGTAATTTTCCTAATGGGTGTCTGTCTCACAATAAAATTCAGAAATATTGCTCGCACTTACTGTAATTGCAGTTTTGGGTGGCTTATTACAGCAGAGATGCAATTACAATATTAAGAAAAGTTTACTGACGGGATCGAGTTGATGAACTTTTTCCCCTTCTAAGCATATTTCTAAAGGGCGCTGCATCCTTTCAACGGTCATAAAAGCACCAGCATCTCTTTGAAGACCAAGTCATTTTACTGCATGAGGGAAGGGAGTGATGAAACAGAAGAGAGGCATTACGACAGCGGTTTAGTTCGAGTAAGGTAAACGTTTATCGATGACTGCTTTAGGGTCAAAGCAACTGAATGCCGGGCAAAGGGTCACTTTGGTTTTCATCTCATATTTGCTGACTCAGGCTCGTCGTCAACGTTCGCGTCAAAACGAAAGAGGCGAAACTAAAATCAGATGATTCCTGCTTTAAAACTCCTGAAGAGATGCAGCAAATAAACATATCCCATCCAGGAGGCCATATTTCTCTGCGACTGACTTTGGCAGCTATCCATTAGATTAATCAACAGAGATGCTCAGGAAATGAGCTGGAAATGAAATGAATAACCAGCCTGGGGAAAATTTACAACTGAGAAGAACATGATTGCACATTTGAAGTGAAGGATATAGTATCTGCTTATTAATGCACGGCCACTAGATGCATACTTATGCTGGAATGTTTCGGTCTGATGACTGTCTTGACAGAAGAACCGTGCAGAGTTCATGTCGACCTGTGGGCCCGAAGCCCCGTCATGAATATTAATGACAGTGCCAGGAGACCAAGGAGACTCATTATAACGCTGGGCCATTATTGCAGATCTACAGTAGCTGGAATTAGGCTGCGGTCGTTGGTGTTACTATTGTGCATCAACTGAATATCCCTCAATTACAATATTTGCCCACCATTGTTTTTTTTTTTATAAAACCACTAGCCAATGGAAAATA
The DNA here is from genome assembly GCA_037975185.1 of Centropyge bicolor. Lineage (NCBI taxonomy): Eukaryota > Metazoa > Chordata > Actinopteri > Pomacanthidae > Centropyge > Centropyge bicolor. The sequence goes on from JBBMOC010000027.1 coordinate 4,672,311, forward strand.
CTACGCGTGCTATCAATTCTTAGTCAGATGATGGACACTATCATAATAAAGTGAAAGCGTCAGGTAGCAGGAGTCAGATTTAAGTCATAGCATGATGAGACAACCAACAAGATGATGGAGGAGTATTTGGTGTCAAAGCAAAAGCTCATGTGATTCAAACTTAAGCTCAATGCTAATAAGGAACCTGAAGAGTGAGGCTGCCAAAATGGGAAGGCTTGACTGAGGATCAAAGTTATTGAGCACCATCGATAAAAATCTTTTAAGCATGTCCGGTCTAATTATTATCACAAGTTTATTAATTCGCAGGAAAATTTCCTCGCTGTGTCATTTGTCTAATTGGAGTCCTGTCGCCTCAAGTGCCCTCAAGTTGGAAATGTGGTGGATTTTGCAATCATAATACTGAATTTGCCCATTTTAGATAACAGTGGATGCAACAACCGAAGTAGGAGTAAGTAGACTTTTCACCTTAATTTGATTTCATGCTGTTAATTTCATGATAACTAAGAGCTCACATTCACAACCAGGAACATCTAAAGTCTGATTCGTGCACAAAAGCATGGCGAATCAAACATATTGAAAAAAATGCTGTATCAGATTAGATTCAGTTTTCCCAAGTCGTTAATTGTGTGTAGCCGCAGAGATACAATTCAAATCCCAACAAAACAATCACAATCAAACAAACGCGCTTCACCTTGAGCACGTCTTTGCGTGGACGTCTCATGATTCATTTTCGGCATCGCAACAGCTGCTTCTATCTAATACCTGTCTCGGCTGCAGCAGGACAATATAACCATGAAGGATGTCGCGGTGTATCCGACGGCCAGATGTTGCCGTGACGTTACACAGATTCTCAGAATACGACTCGGGTCCTCACCTTGAACCATCCTCGTCAGAAAGGTCAGAGATTCCTTTCTGCTGACTCGGCATCGCCACTGCCATCGCTCCATCACCGACGCCACTGGTGTCTTCTGTTTTACTGTCTCCAGACTGATTAATGCACCATTATGTTGGGGGAAAAAAGAGCTCTTTGTTTTCTGTGTAAACAATTACTAATAATGCAACGGCACATTAAACCCTCCCTCTCCCTTTAATAATGATTTTATGGTGACACCAAGTCCCGAGGCAGACTTACTGTTAGTATTCCCTCACTGATGCTTAGGAAATGATTTATATTAGCACTGCAACCTGATACCATATTCACCACATGGCACCAGAGGCAAAACAGTCAAATTTATACCCAGAGACACTTAATTCACAAATGGATTGAGGAGTGGTCCAAAGGAAAAGAAAGGGGGGGAGAAAAGAGGCAAATTCTGGAGCAGCAGATGGTGCGAAATGACTTGAGATTTCGGTGTGAAACAACTTGAGATTTAGTGCATGACTAACAAAAAAAAAAAAAAAAAAAGAACGCTGCCAAAAGCACTCGAGCTTATTTCATAAGCATAAATGAGATAAAGTGCAATGGAGTGGCATTTTAGAGTCTTGAGATTAATGGCGAATGTAAATTTGCGATTCTGTAAGACGTCCAAATCGTGACTGGCTGGGGCTCAGAAGTACAAACAGCCTGAATAAATTGGATCGGGAGATAATAAGATGCTGACACATTTTCATACATGCGGCATTTTATTGTCGGAGCCGGTGGAAGTGGAGCTAGTTTGAACTACTTTATATACAGTTTTAGCTGAGTTTGGTATCCGACCAGGTCACAGCATGAATCTGAGGGGTCATGAGATGATTAATGCAGAAGGAAAAAAGGAATAAGTTCAACAGTAATTTATATTCTTTTTGTGCATTTTACTTTAATCTTTGCTTTTTTTGTTAAATATTGATAGTTTTACTTCTTTGAACCTCAAAGAGTGAATTCAGTGAAACCATCTGAGGAGAAATGTGTCGTTGGATGAGCTGCTTTTTTGACTGATTTAATCCTGAATAGTGCTTTGTATTTTAGCACATGTTCTTTATATCAATACTTAATATGAAAAAAAAAATTAAAAATGCAAATATAACTGTCAAATACATGTGACAGAGTGAAAACTACAATATGTCCCTCTGAGATGTAGTTGAGTGAAAGTTAAAGTATGAAATAGAAACACTAATTAATAAGTAAAATACAAGTAAACTTAAGCACAATACCTCAGTAAAATTTATTTTCCTCATCTGTTTTAAACTATGTCTCAAGACGCCTGTGACCTGATTTTTAATTAGTTTTTTTTTTTTTATGTTTTGTGCCCACACTGCAAATGAGTTTACCCTTGGAATAATAGTTAACTAATGAATCACAGTCTCAAAAGCTCCATTCAACCCTCTTATAGACTGATTAAGCAATATCACAATTAACATTTCCGCGGTGAGACTTTCATTCGACGGCGCACTCAAAATGTTTCGTCTGGGAAACTTTCCTTTCTTTTTTTTCTTTTTTTTGTGCGTTTCGGTTGAACTGAAAAAAAGTTGAAATAAATAATAAATAAAATATGATCACACGCGCTCGGTGTACACGGAGGTGCTGAGATCTGAGCGCTGCAGACTGCATAGGAAGCTCCCCTGAGACCCCCCCCCACCCCCCCATCTCAATAGTCTTATCTGTGATGTGCAACTGATGAACTCCTGAAAGACTCTCTGGGTTTCGCTCATGTGGATCAACTGACAGAGGGACGGGGGGGGACTGGGGGACAGGGAGTGGGGGGGCTCGGTCCATTTCTATCTCAGCGGGAGATAAGCGCTGTCTGTCAGCTTGATTGACGTATCAAAGAAGGGCAGCCTGAGCCATTGTGGGGGGACTTGACTTCTGGATCGGCTTCCTCAGCCATTCACCGCACTGGTTTCTAATATAAACAAACCAGACGGACAGACATGGCGGCTTTGTTTGCAGCCATAAAGAGGTATTATGATGATGCTGGATTTTCAGTACAATAAGACCTAAGAATTGAATAGCAGACTTCAGCAAAAGAGGACGGGGACAGTAAGAAAGGATGACAACAGTGAATTCAGGATACATGACTGGAATTATTAAGCGGACGTACAGTGGAGACGTTTCCACATATTTTAACTCATTAGTTTGAATAAAAATATTTGATGGGCCTTTTATTCTACGAGCCAGTGGCATCGTTTGTTTGGTTTCACGCTCACGCACACAAATAAAGCGAATGGAAAAAAAAAAGTGGCATTGAGAGCTAGAACTGACTGCTGCTTAACCAACTGAACAAATAAGTGGAGCATAAAGCTTTGAGCAGCCCTTGAGTTATCAGTGTTAATCTCGGGCATCATTTGGGAGAATTTTTTTTTTTTTTTTTATCTGCACAGGCTTGTTGACTTCAAGGCAACGCGAGTAAATAAAAGACTGTAAATACTGACCGAGAGGCCGACCGTCACGCGGCGAGGCAGAGCGAGACTTTCACAGCGAAGGACTAAGAGCAGCTTTCTCCTTTGATACAGCGGCAGGCGCTTTGCCCAAAAAAAAACACCCTTATCCTCAATTCACCACTGCTCAAATGAGGCTTCAATTATTTAGCCGGAGACCAGCGAGGAATCATAAGAAGACCTTGTGCACATTTTAGCGCTAACAGGCCTCTCCGTGTTGCATTTCTTTGAGTTTTCCACGGGTGTCTGAGCACCTGATGGATTTCCCCCAAACTAAAATCTGAGCGGCCAATCCCGCAGCAGGTAGTCGCATTAAGCACATTGGCATCACGCCGCCGCCGCCGAGGAGGCTTCTCTGACAGCGTCTGACACTAAACGCTTCGAACCGGCGTTGACTTTGCGGCGTGTTCCTGTACGTAACATTACAAGGAGCACAACAAAAAGGTACGAGGAAAACAAGCCATACATATTGCAGCCGTGGGCTCGCGTGGGGGGGGGGGGGTTCATACATCAAAGGCCGAAGGGGCCGAAAAAAATCACACAGGCTGTTTTACATTCACCTCTCCGTCCTTCAGAGGAGCCGAACAGGTAGCGGCCCGACCGGAGAAGCCGCAGAAAAGTAATTGGAAATTCAGCCCCACACGTGGAGCCGCCATTCGTCAGACAGTAATAGGTACAGTAGCGTTTTACCCAACTGCTCTCGTGCTGAGAGGATTGATAGATTTTCGGTGGTTTGTTACAGATGAGTCTCGTGATGCAGCTGGACGAGGAGCACGTTTCCACGTTCGGCCAGTCATTCAGCAGATGATACAACCTGAGTTATCTGATTGTTGTGCTCATTGTTAATTGAAGCAGAATGATAATAAAAAATAACTCTTGCCAAAACTTTACCACATGCCCACACAACCATATTGCACTTATGTATTTAATCAATGTGTTTACACATGTATAATTCATTAATTTCTATAAATAAAATTACTGAAAGAGAAAGTTGTAAACACCATTTCTCCAGAGTAAGAACCTTTTAAAACAGCTCTCTCCAGAGACACCCTCACTCTCTTCATCCATGTTAGAGTTTGCCACCAGACAGGCAGGTCAAGAGGTTTGGAGGCTTCAAATTGCCCAAACTTGTTGACGTGAGTGCCTGTATTTCAGGATTACACCAGAGAGGCAGTGACAACCTGCCCTGGCCTTCACCCTGCAGCCTCTCTCTCTCCACAGTTTACACCACATTATGATAGTCTGAGCTGCACGGTCCCGGTCAGGCCCCACCCATCCAGACGTATGATAATTCCCTCTACTTCTTATTAATCCAGATGTTGCACACGGGCGGCATAGCTGGAGATATCAGGACGGATTTTCATTTGTTCAGATGAATCCATTTTCAGAAGTGACGACAAATGTACTGGGAACATTGTCAGCAACGCAAAAGAGAAGTTACTTGTTATTACATAAACTACAAGGTATTGACATATGACCCTATGATGCAGATGTTAGATCATTAACCATTCAATTTCACATTCACAATAGGTTGCCACATCTGTTTGTTTGACATTGTGAATCTAATTTTCTCCAGATTTAACACAATCCTGATTCCAAAAAAAAGTTGGGACACTGTGTAAAACATCAATAAAACAGAAAGTGATAACAAAACTTTTCAGGAAGTGGTTTGTATATTAGCAGCAGCTTCTTTAGATCCTACTTGACTCACGCTGTAATTCCAGGACCCGACTCGTTCTGCCAGTCTTAACTAAATGAATCCGACAGCGGACTATTTAAATTTTGTAGAGTGATGTCGAAATGAGACACAGCGACTTTAGTATATGGTTCAATGGTCAAAGAGACAATCCAAAGAAGCGGGACGAGAGCCCTTAAAAAGTGTCACCATTGTGAGAAAAATTAGGAGCTGAAAGAGTTGTTGAAGAAAAGGTGAGGTGATGATTATCTTCTCCATTAATTGACACATGGAGTGTTAAGTTTCACAGTCTTTAAGAACATATTCGTTTTAATCTCAGATATGATGAAGAAAACAGCAAATCGTGACATTAGAGGAACTTTTATAAACACTGAAATAATGAATCCATTATCGAAACAGATGCCAAATGATTTTTTGACAATCAGCAAATCAATTAATTGACTATTTATTTCAGCACTAATTACGGTACAATGAACAAACCATGACAGAGACAGAGAGTAAACATGAAACCATAATATGTTTTTGTTTTTTTTTCTTCAGTTTTTTCATCCCCGACCTTTTTATAGATGCATGTATTATGTTACTGTTTGGTTTCTTCTGATAAATATTCTTTCAAAATACTGTTTATCAAGCTTCATTGTTAGATACAGCTTATTATTACACATCTTATTATCACAGGATTTTTGTTGGCTCGGACAGCAGTTGCGTTTTTGTTTCTTAAATCATGTATAAAAACTTGATTGATTTTAAAGCATCAGTATTTTGCTGTAGAAATTAATTTAGCTCACCACTCAAAAATTGTTAGAACAAGTTTGCAAGACTGAAACAGAATGACACAGAAACAGAACTGGTTTGTTAACCAGTTAAAGCGCTGACCTAAATTTTCCGTCTCCCTCACTTCCTGTCTAAAGTCTATCCTTACTTCCTGTTTACTGATACAGACGTTTTCCATCTGCGAGCCATTATCATCAAAATCCAAAGACTGACACCCTGCTGGCACGATGGGAGAGGCATGACGGAGTGAAAAAGAGCAGACACTTTTTTATTGTCAAGACTGATTCCGAGGTGACAGGAGAGGTGTCGAAAGTTTGATTGATCGCGCTCAAATCCAATAGAGTCCAATAACACACGGCTGAGTCAAACCACCTGGATCAATGCAGTTTCCTGGTGACGAAGATGGATACGTATTTGTCTTTTCTGGGAGAGCGTTATGTAATAAATCAGGTGTGGCTGGTAATTACATCATATGCAAACTGCCAGATCTTATGATTAGCCTGGGAGTCGTTGTTTATCCTGTAGCTCAACATAAACAAGGGGCTAATTTTCACATGATGTGCGACTTATGAGCACTAAACATGCAGGGATGGCAGCAGGATAGATGGAGAGCGGCGACACAAAATCAGTAAAGTCAGTGTTTTCTGATTAAACTTCAGCTACGAAACTCTACATATCAACTGGGATATCTCACAAAACTTCTATAATTTCCATAATGGCACCTCATTAAAAGGTCACTTCACCCACAAACTATTGAAAATCAATTTCCACCAATGCTACCATTTTTTTCCCTCAATGAAACCGTGGACCTCACTTACCTCTGAAAATGGAAAATACCAAACTAATTAAGCAAGAATATTGTGGGAGTCGCAGAAACATAATTGAAAATGCATGGCCATTTTTTTTTCTTATTATTATTAGGAACGTATCAACCCTATAAGCCAAATGCAGACCACAGCAAATCCCTGGTTAACTCATAGAAATTATTCTAATGATTTCTGCACAGTGAGGCATATATGTTTTTATGTTTTGTAAATTTTAGAAAAAGACACAACTGGCATTGAACTGTTACTCTTACTTAACCAAAAATTCTCAATAAATTCCACTTCGAATAAACACAAACTGTGTGATTGCTCCCAAGTTGTGTCATTCTATCTGCTGCTACGGTACCAAACAGTGATTAACCATTAGCACATGAATATTTCATAATAAGCCTAAGACCTTGCTTCTTTGTATTTATAAAATATGCTAAAATGATGGTAATATAATTGAAAATGTTAACTAGCAAGCAAAGTACATTCATTTAGCTGTGCAACCCACATAAGAGATAGAGGCATCAACTCTGAAGATGACTGAGTCGAATCATTAATAAATTAGTAATTATAGTATGTTGCTTCGTCATTAGTAGGAGTCTTAAGCAGAAATATGAATTCCACAGCACCTCAGGCTGTAATACTGAGCGTATGGGCCCAAACAAAATCAATTGCATGGAATAATCAACATTAAAAAAAAAAAATATCTCACTGCTCCCCTAAATGCAAAAACCTCTCAATCAGCCTAATGCTCACCTCACGTTCGGCTTCGAGAACATAAACACAGTTGTGAAACAGAACAAAATCCACTCAAGTAGCTTTGCAGACAGACTGCGCCAGATGCTAATGTCAGATTATCATGCATACTGATAGCAGCAGACTTTTCACAGCACCGCATCAAAATGTTAATTTTCCCAAAATGAAATAATCTAACAGTTTTAATCAGCAGTTTCCCTCAATTTTGAAAGGATGTTATGTCTGTAAAAGCTGTTATTGCGGCCTGTCAGGAGGAGACTTGCACAAGTTATAACTTGCATTTGCAAATAACAGATATAATTAAACAATTTTTCAAATTTTTCTAATTAAAAATTCTTTTTGGACAATATGCACAATATTCCCCATAGGGTCGATGAGAAATCTCACACAGCTGCAAACCATAAAGTCCGACTACATAGCAAGAAAGTTCTAGAAGCATTTTCCAATCCACTCAGTCGAGTTGATTCTGGATTATTTCAATCTGCAGACTCTTAAAAAGACTAAATCGAAGGAGCTGTGCATCATAATTCACCTAAAATGAATTAAAGTGACAGAGTCAAGCGTCCTGTCTAAACACACCTTGAAATGACCACTTAATTCACTCGTGTTGTGAGTAATCTCGTACTAATGTGACTCACAGTTGAAACGCTATTATTATGTATCTTATAGGACCTAAATGAGGATGAGTAACAGATGTGACTGCGACCACACTTTGTGCACCTCAACAAGCTGCAGGGAAAACAAGACGTCCACCCGACCTGAACCCAAATAGCATTTGGGGGAAACTACACATAAATATTTAGACTATTAACTAGACAGGGTGCAAGTAGAGTTCATCCACGTCAGAGTCCGCCACTCTGTTCAAAATAGTCGTCTGCTAACATTAGAATTTAATGTTGCTGAAACACAGAGCTTCCATAGTGAGGCTCTGCTGGTTTTATGGCGGACATGACGGCGCAGTCGTGAACCGTGTCACACTATGACATTTCACGTTCAAAGTAATGAGTGCAGAGGCAAAAAGTGCAACTCACAATGGCAATTTACAAATAATGGGGTTGTCTTTCAGCTTTTTAGATCCTGCAGATGATTCCTGAAATCACTGTAGATTCCCAGTGTTGGGAAAGTTCACTTTCTATATGAACTAGTTCAAAGTTCAGTTCAAACCTTTTAAAATGAACTAGTTCAGTTCATCGTTCATAATTCAAAATTGTGAACTAAAGTTCATGCTTCCCCAAAATGAACTATTTCGTTCTTTTTTAGTTCTTTTTTTTTTTTTTTTTTTTTACGTTGCCACGAGCTACGAGCTAATTCCCGACTGTATGGGAATTAGTTTCTCAGTAAACACATCCTCCTTCCTTGCACACATGTGAATTGTGACGAGACTGACGACCGCTGATGACGAAGTTGGTAGAGCGACAGGCAGGACTTGCGGTTGCCAGATCGGGTGGTTATCCGCGACATTTTAATGGTCGTTTACCATGTGTTTTTACTGTTTTAGCTTGGTTTTTCGCCAAGGGCTCTTGAAATCTGGCACGAACGTAATCTGAACGAAATCAGAGTGCCGTTCAAGAAACAGCAGAATGAGTGCGTTCACAATTTAACGTTCATCAAGCAAAAATGAATGGGACGTTCACGTTCACCCAAAATATGAGTTAGTTCATGAACGAACGTTCTTTGAACGCGTTCGGGTACAACACTGTAGATTCCTAATATGTGCAAAAGACAGTTTCCATGTGACGAGTTGCTGAGCAGATCAACACTATTTAGAGTCTGTTCTATAGTTTATTGTATAGCATAAGTGACTGCTGACAGAGTGATGGGTTAACTTTGGCTTTATTCAATGATGGTGTTCAGAAATTTACTGGACATTGTGGCTTCAAGGTTTTTTATTTTACAGTGCTGAATCTGTTGTGAACCTTCAGTCCAGGTCACCAAGTGATTTAATGTGATGTCCTCATTGTGCTTCAACATAGAGTCTGTAACAGTGCCCAAGGTTTGTGTTATGTTCCTGTTTCTGGTAGGTGGCTTTAAGTACTACAATACCCATGAGCCTCAGTCTTTGGAGAAGAAGAAGCCAGTGTACAGCTGTGAACAAAACACAACTCCCTATTCGATTTCTTCATTTTCAACTTTTTGGCCATGCAAGCAGCGACCTGTTGGCCAGTCTTCAACTTTAATATTCATTAACCCCTAGAGCATGAATCCTACTGACTGTGGTGATCCCCTGACTTTTGCTTTAGTACCAACATGAGGCCAGCATTTCTGAGTTTTGGGGAAAATGTCTTGACAACTATTTGGTGGCAAAAAGAAAATTACACAGAAATTTGTGGTTGCATGACAATGAATCCTATTGACTCTGTGTCTGTAATCCTCTGACTTTGTATCTGGAGCCACCACAAGATCATCATTTGTGTAAAATGTATCTCCAGCACTGTTGGATGGATTACTATGAGATCTGGTACAGACATTCATGTCCCCACAGGATGAACTGTAATAACTTTGGCAATGCCTTGACGTTTGAGTTAGCAGCATCATCATCATCATCATCATGATCATCATCAAGTCCAGTACCAGTTTTCCAAATATCTACAAAACTATCAGCATACTGATGTTTCATATTTGGTGCAAAGCACTGCTAATTATCTCTGTAGACTCTTGGTCTCATTTACCAAAGAACCAAACATTTTCTAATATACCAGTTCATATTTTGTACTGGTGATTCATCAGGGAGAGGATCATATCCGTCCAATCTGTCACCCAATATCACATACTGTTAAAATTATTAGGACTTTAACTTTTGCCCAAAATAACTGCACCCACTTCAGCTCATTTTGACTGTATGGCAGCAGAGCCAAGCCTTCAACAAAAAGAGAGTTTCAGGGAATTTACACACTTTGCCCAAGTGTCCTTAAACACAACGTCAAGTTGCCACCAGCAGCTGGATGCTGTTGTGCAGCTGACCTGATGCGCTGACCTTCCTGTGAGGGAGGGCGAACAAAGACAAGTCTCATCTGCAGCTTCTTTATTTAAAAGAAGACTCTGGACATTAAAAGAAGAAGAACGGGATAGAAAAGAATTAAAGCTCTTCACAGCCGTACTTCCCCACTCTTTCCTCCTGTCTTGTTCTCAAAGCTCCAGGGAGCTCTTGTAGGGAGGGAAAAGGGAGATATTTTTAGCAGGTTCCACAATCCCTCCTGTAAATAATTACCCTAGTTGCTGTTGAAGCTGCCAGCTCATCGGTTTGGATGATCGCACAGCGTCAAACGTCAAAGAAAAGCAAACGGGGGGACGGGACGTCGCAGCTGCACGGGCCTCTCGGTTATGAGAAAACGAGGATACTTGCCAACGCCACCGCGGTGTAATGGGAACGCTGGAGTGGATGAAATGTGGTAAAATGTGATCGAGCGGCTTTTAAATTCACCGAGTAAGAAAATTCCACAATAACACTTTGGTTGAGAGACGGGAATTGAAAGTGCGGCCATTGCAGCGATCTGCTCGGGGAGCTGTTGACGAGGTGAATGTGTAAAAATTAACATAAAGAGCAAAGTAAAGATAACCCATTGCTTTAAATGAACATTTGACCCCCCCCCCCCCCCCCAGCTGATGTAATGGAAGCGCTCGGTGGCCAACAGTCGACTGCAGTTGCACCAGGCGGTTCCCAAATGTGAGTGTTTATGTGTGTAGCCCTCCCTATTCCTGCAACTACTCCCCCAGGCCATTGCTGTAAACAAGAATATGCTCTTAGCCAAGTTGCTGGGTTAAATAAGGATGAAAGAGAAGAAACTCCAACAAGAAGGTCAACCAAAGTTTTGCTGTTCTCCGGTCGTGTCTTCTGCGCCGGAAAACACACACACACACACACACACAATGCGGCACATTAATAATGATAATGCTGGGTCAGATTAGGTGGAGACGCTTTTGCAATCCCATTGTTTTTCTGTGAAATTACTGATGCTTTCCACAGAGTTCACACACAAGCTGTTTAACAACTTTTTTTTGGCATTAACTAAGTGCAACACTTATTCACTTTCTTGTGGTTCGAGATCAATATCACTTTCATATCTGTCCATTAAACATAAGGCCACCAACACCTCGCCCGGCTCTGTTCAAACACGTCTGCGACTCCAAGGAAGTTAAAAATAAACTGCTGAACTTTTGTTTTTTGCACTTCTGGTCTTGTACAAATTAAACGGACAAGCTGTTAATTAGTGAGGTAAAGAGGCCGATTTTGTCACCTGCAAACAGAGTCAGACTTCCTGTTAACCTGCGTTTTCAGCCTCGGTGCTAAATTAAGCTGAACTCAGGAAAGCATGGCTGCAAGCTTATATTTAATGGTCAGACATGAGATTTTCTCATCTAACTCTTGTGTATGAGGGATGTAATTTGTGTACTGTTGTTTAGTAATATGTGAATAATAGATGTTCTATTGAGCCACATCAAAGGCAAATTTTGGTCAGAAGTGATGGACACTGATGATATCTGATGTTTGACAGAGGACAAAATATTGTTTGAGAAACCATTTCATCTCCCTGATTAACTTTATAGTTGCTTGCTATAGTTGCTGAAAGGTTTCTCGAGGCCAAAAAAAAAAGCAGAGGACTGTGATTACAAACACACTGTCAACAGGTTCTCAGGGGCCCACGCTTTTCTGAGGAGAATAAGCAGTCGGCCCTCCTTTGCTTTTCTATTAGCGCTGTTTGAAGAAGCTGACGCAATTCCCCCTCTGCTGTGATGTCACTGATGTTAACTATCAGCCTTTCATCTTTTCTCAGCTTCACTGCTTTTAGCTGCTGCATCGCCGCCTCATTTCTCTCTGTCTAAAGCCTGCCTTATTTCTTTGTGCGTAAAGCGATGCGTGGATTTTTTTTTTTTTTTTTTTTTTTTTAAACATATCCTCTGGGCCTGCATAAAAGAAACCTAATTTGGCCAAACAATGTCAAATCCTCCCGCGACATGTACCAACCGTGAACCTGCTAGATCAGATCAATTATGAGACGAGTAACGTCAGTCATTGACTTTCAATACCCGCCGCCAAATACATGTCCGAGAGAATTTTCTCAGCTGTCTGTCTGAAGCTTCCCGTATCAAAGCCTCGCTCTATGAGCCTCGACACAATCCGTCTTTGCCGAGCACAAAGATGCATTCGAGTGGTAACAGATTCCTCAGAAGCAAACGCTGTTTCTGGGAGAGTTGTGTTGTACATCTCATCCGAAATCTAAGTTTTCAAAGACAGTAACAACCTGGGCTTAGGCATTTACAGTGTGAAATCACTCCAAGGTTTGACTATAATTTACCCATCATGCAAAAAAATCTAATGCAAATCTCATATTTTTGAAAAGGTGCAAAGAAGGAAGCTTTAATTAGTTAAGGATGTGCAAATTAATGATGTCAAATTTCTCTTGATTTGTATTGTTCACTATGCTGTAATGACAGATGTAATCTAACATTAGTTCTGATGGTGTTTATCCAGTTTGAAGATTGGATGTTTTTTTTTATGAAACAAAAAGTTGTGATGCCTTTAAATAACATATTCATATTCTGGGTAGCAGACTTTGGGATTACTTCACTTTATCAATGTCTTTCTCAATTGGCAAGTACATCTAATTAAAAAGGGGTGAACACAAATTCTACGTGAACATCTCACCACTTTTTTTTGTCAGTTTTCATACATGCTAAAACCTGCTCAGCCTGGTGGTGTCAATGCACTTGAATTCAAAAAGCTACAAATAGTTTCCAAAATATCTGTCAGTTCATTGTTTGAAAGCCACCGAGTTCTTTAAATGTAAGAAACAACTGAACACTATGGTCAAGAGTTAAATGTTTAAAGAGGTCAAACCAAGGCCACTTCCTGTCAACATCAGTTACAGCACAAAGGCTGGGGCTGTATGCAACATGTTGCTCTTCATAATTTATTAATCACTATTGTTTTTGCCAATTTTTCAGAGTAGACAGAGATCGACTTTTTGCTTCTTTTTTTTTAGGAGTTGTATTGCAATAAATGGAGCCTAAAATAGAAAATAGCTGTACTCAGTTCCACACACACAAACACACATCTCTCAGTGTGTACGACTATAAAGAAAGAAAGACATATGTGCATGTTGCCCTTGTTTATTCTCAATTTGCTGAATGAATTTGCTTTGATCAAGTTTGGTTGCAGGTTGAAGGTTAATGTGGACATCTGATTAAATTAAAGCACTTGACATCACAGAGTTTAGGCGACAGACAGTCAAACATAGCATAAAACCATTTGGTTACAAACAAGGAGATTAAAAGACTAAGACATACAAGTATGATGAGTTACTTTCAGAATTTGCACTGCACCGTTTCTCTTATTCGCTTTGTGCTTCAATATCTCCCTCATGTCTGGACGTTTGGGTGTGAAAACACCATCCAGTCGAAGACACTTTCAATCTTTCATTACTGCATTTTGAAAACAGAGTTGAAACAGCTGCTGTGTCATTTTATAGACCCGCTCCTTCTAAATTAGACATTTCTGAAGATCTGTTTTAATTAGCTTACCTTCTCTCTACTGGGGGAATGTGACTTTATTGCTTGTATCAATTACAATTTTAGTGCAGTGAGAAAGATCTTAAAGGAGGTCTGGGGATTTCTTTGGGCAGCAGGGTTGTGTTGTTTTCCAAAGCAAGCTATTTTTAATATGAAATCCCAAATCCTCAAAACTCAGCCTGCACAGGACTGCACATGCTGATAGAATACGCAGTAAGAAATATTTTTATATTCAATAGTATTTCACTCTGAGTGCCTTGGGAATGCTGTATATTCTTCGAGCGAAGGTTCATCTTAATTATACATGAGCATATGGAAATCTCATAGCCACCAATGCAATAACAGCGCCTACATTAAAACACACATGTCGCCGTGCTACTTTTTTTTTTTTTTACACCAGGTGTTTTTGACCTTGCACAATATTTTGTCCTTCCAGGTCCATAAATTTTAAAACCTTGTTCACCACAGTCATGTCATGTTCAGAAAAAAAGCACTATTCCCAGGACATTTTAAGCAAAGGACTCCAGTCATGAAAAGGCATTACTGCTCTGAAGGTGCTCAACATGCAACATGCTGATTGGCTGCCCTCTCGCCTCCCGGCTCACAGGACCCTCCGAGGCACTTTTGTGGGCCCTTTGTGTTTCTGCCAAACAATGAATTTACCTTAACAAATACCGCTCTCAGCAGAAGGTCCTTTACAAAACTTGAATATTTTTCCTTTTCGGCCTGCTGCAGAGGAGGAGAATAGAGCGGGAGATGGACTTATTTGACTTCAAATGGAGAGCTTGCTGGGACAAGGCAGAGGTGCAGCCAACATACCTTTGTTGTTCAGCAACACGGTGCACAGTAGTTTCCTGCGATGGCTTTTAGTAGATTAAATGAGGAACCAACTTTAATGTCGTATGATAAAATCAGCTTATATTTACTGGCTTTTTATGGGTCTTTCTGCTGCATCTCAGGATCTTCATCGGTGACTGGAGTTGGTTGAGTTGTCATCATTGTCGCTCACATGATAATAGTATAAGAAGTTGATATAATGTAGCACATACCTGTTGACTGTTCAGTGACTAAGCTATTGAAAGCTGCAGACAAAGCTCGTAAGTGGACCTTGAGTTAAGAATATTTTGCCAAGCACTATCTGTTTGTGAGATTTTTTTTTGTCTCGATTGCAAAAGTATAACATAAAAAACTGGGCCATGTGCACATGCAGTCTCAGTGGGCTCCTTCCACTCATAATACAATCGTCCCCATGCATTTAAGTGAATCAACAAATGATCCACCATTCTCCTTTCTATTATGTTCCTGCTCATTGTTGAAGAGTTTTGACGATGACACAGTGATCTATGCAGTCTACTACTACACCTCTATTTATAGAAGGATAAAGCCTTTAAAGTTGACACAGCTCTCACACACATTAATGTGCACCTTTATTAATCAAACTTTCATTTAGTCCAAACACAGATGATTGTGTACACACTGATACAGCCTTCATTATATTCATATTACAGTGCTGTAATTTGATGACTCCATTTGAGCTATTGATGTCTCTGACTCACGCTGCGATGATGTACAGCACATGCACCTCATGGGGACTTTAAAGTCAGAGATGAATCAAAACATTCAGAGTATTATTACCTGCATCATAAGCAATATTGTTGTAATGATGTTCACAAACTCCCAGGTCTTAGTCAGTCACCATAAAATGTGTTTCCCCGCTTTTAACATCATTGCGTTTGATATAGAGCAACATTTTCAGCTGGAGTTCACTCAGCGAGCTCAACATTAGCCTGATGAAGATCAATACTGTCTGTGCAAACCAAATAAGGACTGTTGGGAAAAGTATGCAGCTCAAAAGCTGCTTTTATATGAATTCGTTATATTTGTTTGAGCTTCACCTTTTGCTCAGTCTGACTTTAAATAAGGTATATTAATCCTCAGAATAAAGAAAAAAGTCAAGTCAATTTTTACTGATATTGATGCCAGATGAGTTCCTTGAATTTACTACAAAACCCAACATTAAAGATTAGTTTCCTTTAGATTCATATCACCTCCCAAAACACTTTCAAACGAGCCCCAGGCGAATACAGAGCTGAACCCAAAACTTAGTGCTTTAGTGCTACTTGTCACTGGGTCACACTCTTTTATTCTAAAGCCATATTATATTTTACATCTGTAAACAGCTGTCGTCGCTGAGAGCACACATTTGCAGCAGTGTCCCATCCTCCCGAGAGCCGCGCACCCTTTTAACATACACCCAAAAATATGAGTGTCAGAGATATTTAAAGCTGCATTAATCATTCAAGCGTTGAATAAAATGTCTTTGTGCAATATTAAATTAGCTCTCTGTAGTGTAGTGACATAACCAGAGAAAAAAATAATACCCACTCTGCAGCTCTATGCAGTTGTGTTATGGTACATCATACAATACCTGCTCAGCACCGAATCACTGGGAAAATGTAGATATAAAGAAAATAATAGCCTGATGAAGAATATAAAACATTTAGAAGCTAAAGAGCCATTTTTTCCCTCAGGAGTTGGTGGAGAGCTAAATAGATCAAATATGAGTTACTCTTCCCCTGTGTGGCTAAAAAAAACTCTTTAATGCTGCTTTAAGTCTAAATTTTATTTGTACTCTTAGAATACTGCACAATGAAATATAATATTTTGGAGGCTATTCAATTTGCTTTAGATACTTTGTATATAGTAAACCTTGGGAAACTAAAACCAATTAACAGTTAGTTTCATTAAAGGGAGAAAAAGGAAACTTTGTTTTGAATGTGCATCTCTCTTTTCACTCAAACACCTAAATACCCAGGGTCACCGCGAATATAAGAGGCCAATGTCTCAACATCGCAGTTATGTGCAGTACTTCAGTAAATGTACTTCATTTGTTTTCACATTGACTGATATTATATTCAGATATGCATGCATTTCTTTTCATGTTTCATTTGAGAATACTTCATGAAACGTCTGAATTGTGAGTTGTGTTTATTTTATATTCGTCCGCTTTAGTTCTAATCATTTGAGAGCACTCTTGAATAAACACAAGGTGTTCGTGCACAACATCATCTGCATCATTTTAAATGCAACATACTATGTATTGCATGTTCTTACATATCATATGAGAGTGAGACAACGTAAAAGCCATTTTTCAAAAGCGCCACTGGAACTGGATCGGGCAGACTTTGGAAGCTTAAAAAATAGATATCAAGATTCACATCATCCAAACTTCTTCCAACAACTTAAAAATTGAACAGGTCTGTGTTATTTTTGCCTGTCAGCAAAGAGTTGGGCATTGTTAGCCGCCGCTCTCTCTGAAGGAGAGACTACAAACTTTTTTTTTTCGCAGCCACCTTTTCAAGCCTTCAGAGGCCGAGCCTTTGATACACAAAAGATAGATTTTGGTTTTTGTGAGTATCACTTCAAGGGTTTGGTCTTACACATGCTGCGCTTTTTATACATCCAAGCTTCTTTTAGATGTGTTTTCACCAACAGCTTCTGAACTATTAGTGGAACATTTCTGAAAAGGCCACGATTCTGCTGACACTGACGCCTCAAAAGAGAGATTCATGGCAGCGACAAAGGTCCTTCCAAGAACGTTTTTTTGCTCTTTATGGTGATTCGGGGATGTGCTCAAACATGAAGACAAAGCTTCACTGTGCAGAGATGTGACTTAAAATAATAGGAATTAATAATTACATGAGCTGATGAAAGAAAGGAAAGATGAGAAAAGGAGAGAGGTGTGGATCGGTGTGATGAAGATGCAAGGTAGAAACAGGATGAAAAGAGCTGGTGCAAGAGAAGAAAGTGTAAGTGAGAGAGAAGGTGTACTCTGTTTTCCCCCCCCAAAAAAAAAAAAAAAGTGAGAGAGACAGGAGAAGCTGGTTGTGAAGTGCACGAGGGAGGGAGAAGGGAAAAAAATGGAAGCATGATAAAGAGATGGCACAACATCTAAGACTAGAAGCAATTCTCACTGTCCCTCCTTCCCTCCCACTCACACTCATTATCACTGTGTTCTAGCCGGCATCTCTCAAAGTGTCAGGCTCGAGACAGGATGTCGCCGCCGTCGCGCAGTTGCAACGCAGGGCACAAAACAAACATCTGTCAATCAGTTCGTCGGGAACGGTGGGAACGGGAGAGATGGAAGTTGGTGGACGTCCAATGTTTGCTTAATGATTCGGGTGGTTTGAACAGTAAACAGGATAAATGAGAGGAAAAACACTGCTGTGATTAAGGTGAGCACTGGTGTATAAGTGTATGCATTATGGGGATGGGCATTGATCTTCTCACTCAGCTGAGGCTTTGTCAGATTTTCAAAAGACCTTATCTAACACCAGTATATTAAAAGCTAGCACATAATAGTGACTTTGCTCATGAGAACTGGGGAATTGGTTTTCCAGATTTCAGTGTCGACTGCTAAATGTAGTTATTGACAACTATGGAGCAAAGCATTTCCCCAAAATGAATCAAAGTAGGCCAGTCACATTAAAACAGTGATATTGTTTGAGTTTTAATGATTGGTCCTTCGCGATTAAAATACAGCTCCTTTCAAAAAACCTGTAATGAGCATGTTGTGATCGCCTTACCTAAAGCTACCATATTTTGTATATTAACGATGGTTCAGATTAATATGTGTGATGAAAACCCACAGTGAATCACCCAATTTTGCAGTGGAGCACTGTTTAGCATTTTAGCCACTTTTAGCTCATTGTTTTGGTTTGAAGAGCAAAGTCAGCAGCAGGTGGAGAAAGTCAAGACAAAGAGCTAAAGAGTAGGTGGAGACCAAAACAAAGCTAAAGGGAGTGACTTATGTTTGTGAGCAGAAACATGACTCAACAAATTAATGCTAATGTTCCTGAAGGTGTAAATAGGAAATTGACGAGACAAATTATTTGTGTTCACCTTTATAAGATGTTCTGCTGCCCCATGTGGACGAATACTCAAAAAATGCAGTTTCAAGATTTCAGTAAATTTAAGCAACTAACATGCAGATTCCTGATCCTGGTAATAAATTCCTGTGTTATTTTTTTTTCCCTTTAATGCTGTCATTTGCGTAAATATAAATCCCTTAGTAAAGTTAAGAAAAAAAGTATAAGTCTGTAATTTTTCTGGAAAAGACTACACGTCTCGAAATAATGTTTCGGTAATTGGTTCAATCTCGTTTGTCTCATAAGAACCTTCATTGTTCTTCTCTCGTAAAGTGACTTGAAGCATGTGAGAGGCCACAATTAATTGGTACCATTTCCACATGTAACATTTCCCAACGAGGATTACTAATAGTAAATCCATAAATAATTACCCAAATTATTCACTCAAAAAAAAATGTGTAAAGTTACTGATTTTTTTTAAAACCACTGTAAGCCTTCAAGTCAGTCTAGTGTCTCTAAATACTGGTTTTCAATTAAGTTGATAAAGAAGAAAATGAAAGAAACCATTAAAACTCGGATCCCAGATTGCATCCCACCTCTGACGGAAAAGACAAATTTGAAAAACAACGCCTGCATCTTGAAAGCATGAAAATGTTGTGCGCCCCAAACAGAGAAGCGAGTGTATCTGAAGATGGCGTCAGTGGAATGAATGACTCATTTCCACACAGAAAACACCAGCTACTGTGTGAGCGATGCCCCCAGTTGACCTCTCAACCATTAGTCAAATCCTATATTAGCACCAACAATTATCATCTTTTAAATCTTCTCTCAAGACAGTTTTAGTTTAAAGCCTTTAATATCCTTTGATTAATTAATTTTCTTGACCCCAACAGCTGGATTTATTTACTTGTTTCAGAATGATGAGCGGCTTCTCTTAGCTTTAATTGCTGTTTTCAGATACTTTTAATGCAGCAGCACATTTGAAAATTGTTTACCTGACTGATAAATTAACCCCCGTGCCACCTTTTTTCTCCACTGTCTCATTCATAAGATGTAGCATTCACGTGGATTCATGCACATCTGCAGGTTTTTGCATGCAAACTCATTAGAAGAGATTAACTCTGCTCCACATTGCTATACTTCTTTCTGAAACTTTGCACTGCGCCAAAAGCATTTCTCCTGCCAAAGTGTCTTCCTCACACCATAAAATTGCTGTACTAAATCTAGCATGGCCTTTAGCTACGGGTGTTGCTGTGCGTCAACAGAGTGATGTATAAGGACGGCACCCGACCTGCTCTTCATAAGGCTGCTGATTGCCGGCTCTTATTACTCGGCTTCATATTGATTTCATGGCGTGTCAGCGTGCCACCGTGATTCACGGGAGCGACCAGCGCTGCGTCAACATTTTCCCTCCTCTCTGACCCGACGCGACTCGACGGCGTCCTTGGGTCAGGTTTGTAACATTAACTGAAGTTTACGGCCGTCGTTATCTCGGATTAATGACGGGGAATGTCAAGTGGGGACATATGGATGTGATATCATATCTCACATTAGCGTTACATGAACTCTATTGATTTTGGCCTGTGCTGATCTTTAACCTGCAACAAGGGCGACGGTGTGTGTGTTCTTTAAAAATGCAGTTTCAGCTGTTTGTCACTTTCATTGGAGAATCAATCCTTGTGACAACTTTCATCCGACAGTCTTAGACCTATGCATGTTGTAACACTGGACATACACCAAACAGTACATGCATTTATTGAGGGAATCTTACAGCTGCTCTCATCAATATTTTTATTGTAACAATGGATCAAAGCACTATGTCAAATGTGAAAGGAGTCACTCACAATGACAAACCAGCAAAGAATAATCACCTAACACTGTAGCTCCTCTCAGCTTATCAGAGTTTTTTAGCTTCTTTCAGCTCATTGTTTTGGTTTTGCAGCGGACGACTTTAGAGTTTTGGTTCATTCTAGCTCGCCAACCTTGATTCATTGATTGATTCATACCTTGATTTTTTTTTATAAGGCGTTCGTTTAAAATATACAGCATACATCATTATGCACAATTCATAGCTGTCAATCGAAGTGGTGCCACTTTGATTGACAACTAGCCACTGACGGTCTAAAGGGCGTCACCCCGGCTAATTCTAGTCACTGAGTTTGGGAAAGAGATCGTCGTGTGGTTAGCCGACTAGCAACGATATTTAGCATTTAACCTAGCTGGTTAGCTGTAGCTAGTTTGATTATTTCGAATACAGCTGCGTTTTTCAGCCAATAGCGTTCATTCGACCCGCCTCAGCTCCACCCTCGCTCCACCTCTTTGTCCATATTTGGAGTAACCGGAGGTAGGCTACCAAGATGGCTACGCACTACGATTTGACTTCATTGATACGACTTCATTTTTGCTCTTCAGAAACCTATGGGTGACGTCACGGACACTACGTCCATATTTTATACAGTCTATGGTATCAACCTGCAGACAGACACAGTTGAGCATTTATCAGTTTAAGAGATGGATTTTTGACTCTGAAACTGAAAAACTGAGCTTGTTGATAGTTGAGCACACGTCCATCAGCTGATCAGAAACACAACTCCTGCTGTCTGCTGGACGTCTAAATGATCTCTGTTCTCTAACAAGTTCACTTCATACGGTGATAATACATGATTGTTGTGTGTGCAGCTTGTTCCCCAGTGTGGCCAAAAACTTCAAATGACGCCAAATTAAATATGCATGTTATCAGACACTGCAATACAATTCACAGTGCAGATATTTGTGTCACAAGAGCGATGCGGCAATGAAAATGGAAGGCACAGCAAAGCAGAACAGATCGAGTGAAACGCCTGCCATGGCTTTTTCAATCGCAGGACAGTAACATTTGTATCTGAAACTGTATCAACGCAGCCATAAGAATCTCATTCCATCGAGGATACTGCGCACTCCATCTCTGAAGCTGAAACCTAAATCAGCTCTTCCATTTCCTCTGACACCATAAACCTGTTCTTGCAAGTCAATGTTTGCTTTTATAAGTGAGACAGTTCAGCTGGTACTTGTTTTTTTCTTCTAGTTACATCTGACAGGCTTTGACTTTGAAAGGAGGATAATCCGTAAAAAAATCATCACGAGAGAGAAATTTCCGTCAACTTTAATTACCGAGTTAGAAAATAAAACTGCGGGGCCCCTCTTCAATTTTTTGCCAGGGAATTCAGTTTTAAAGCACAAAACCTAATTACCAGTTAGGTTGATTATTCATTAAAGCTGGTCCACATCCTCCTCCATTGTTTCCTCCCACAGTCTGTTCTGACTGTGGCAAAGCAGGGAAATAAAATTACTGCAATCAGTTTTCACACAGATACAGGTGGCACAAACATCTGCACCGGGGCCGCTGCCGGTGTGGCAGTGAGATGTTGTTGTGCTGTGTTATGAATAGTTTCACACACAATAATTTCACATTTTGTAAGAATTCTGTATTCACTGAAGCACAGGCTTTTATTTTGAAGGATAGAGGTTAGCACTTCCATCATGTTTCCTATGTCCTTTATGTGTTGCTGATATATTGATCATTAGAAATTATGTACATAAGTATATTTGGTTTTATATTAAATATATGTTTTAATATATTTTAAAAATGGAAGTTTTTTATTTTTATTTTATAAACTATACTGCTTTACTTCCTGTGTTTCCAGTCTTTACTCTGGAACATGTATTTATTCTGATGTCCAGACTTTAGTTGTTTTTTGCTGCAAATATGACGTTAAGTCACTTGAAAAGAGGTGACATTAATAAAGTAACTTTGCTGTGATAGAAAAGTTTGATTATTATCATGCATACATCTTAGAAAAAGTGCATTTGAGACTGTATTTGCTAAATGAAGCTTTGCATGACTTCACTCAGATTGATTCAAATTGCTGAGAGCATGCAAGAAAAAAAAAAAAACGTGAATATCCTATTTCTCCATAATTGCAGGTGTGTGGGTTCTGCTGTTTCTTTTGTTCATCGTCGAACAGAGAATACAATATGTTGGAATAATTGGTTTTTAAAAACAGTTTTTTCAGCATTCTTCTTGCAACTTTACTGTGCGTTTTACCTTTATTTCATTACTGTCCTCTGGAAGACACTGAAAACATGTGAGCCACAGAAACCCTGCGAATATCATATTTATCCATAATTGCAGATGCTGAGAGCTCGTGCACAGGAGAGGACCTGCGAATGTTTCTCTGTAATTGCCGTTGCTGTTGGGCGGCGAGTAAATTGCTCAGAGACTTTCCAGCGCGCCCTTGCTTTCTGCACAACACAACCCAGAGTTATAGCCGCTACACCAACAAAGGCACGACTGTAAGTGGTGGTTTTATCTTACTGAGGAGTGACGGGAACAATTAACATGTGGTCATTTAGTAAGATGCAGTGATGATGATGTCTGCACCAACATCAGTGCAAGTAGAGGTTTGAATTGCAAGTTCATTAAATATCATTCACCTAAATAAAAATAAAAGCATGCTCAGAAAGATTACAGCAAACTATTTACAACAAAGCATGAGTAGCTTCAGATGATAGAGCTGTTGTCCCTGAAATGGCCACAACATCATTCCAGTCTGGAGGAATAAGGCCACAGGATGCAGATGTAAAAGGTAGAGAGCTTTAACTCCAGATCTAATAACACACCTACACATAGCAGACAATCTTGGGACGACCGCTGTTTTTTGGCAAAGGGCTCTCGTAAGCTTATAATTTACAGCACAGAGGGGTTGTGTACTTCCCGGAGCATTTTCATTAGTGCAGCGAGAAACTTTCGAGCCAATAACCTGTCCTTCATCCCCTGTCATGTTGCCATGGAAACAAGAGGAGAAGTAGGGAACACAGGAAATAAATTTATATTTTCTCAGAGTACAAGGACTAGTCAAGTCCTCAGGTTGACTAATCGTGTGCTGCATGTTTTTTTTCCTTTCCCAGCAAATGAAAAGAAACAAATAGCTTCTGTGAGTAATGAAAGGGAGGTGATCTGGAAAATAAATAAATAAGAGAAATATGCTGCACACTGCTCCTGCTGATGCTGATGCAAGCGATTTTAAGAAAGGTGTCTGAAATCTTGCATAATTTATCGTGACACTGATCAAACATCGCATTTATCATGTCGGTGTCACTAACTTTAAAGTACTTTGCAGTATGAAGTGAAACAGAGTAAGTGAAACATCAAAAACAATCAAAGTCAATTATTTTGCATTTCACACAGTAATATAAAAGATATAACAATAAACCACATTAAAAGCTTATCTGGATAAAATTACTAAGGAAGTAATTAAACAACTTTCTGTTGATAAAAAAAGGTGTCACTAATAGAAATTATCCCATGATTTATGGTGCAGGTCCAATAAGTTGATGCTCCTTGAATATTGAATATTAACACAATATGGACATCAGGGTACTTTCATTTTCGGATTATCTTCTTGTTGGTTCTGATGTTGCTCAAGTCTTTTTGGTGATTGATTACAATCTGCACAGAGATCAGGATGAGGACTCTTTCTCATATATGGTAAAACATATGATTACAAACTGGACCGAAGCAGCATCTCCAATCTGATCGACAAATTTCTTCTTATTGCTGAGAGAATATTTGTGTCTATCCTGTTTAGCATTCATACTTACAATGGCTTCTCCACACTTATAATGTCATGGACAATGTAAATTCCAGATCTCTCCATCCAAGTAATAAAACAAACTAATCTCTCTGTTGAACAAACTTGAGCAATTTTAAGCATTCAAGCATGAATAATACTGATAAAAAGCTGTGACATCACCATCTCGTAGTACCTAGTTGCACATTGCTTATATTATGAATTAAATGTGTATCGTGATTTGTTGAACATCAGACGGAGCAGATGTGAGAAAAGCCCCCACAAAAAAGAAAACGTATATTTACAGGAAGTGCAATAAGTGGAGGTAATGAAATAAACTGTTGCAATACTTCCAGCAATAACATTAACAATTTTACTTTTTAGAGAGAGATTTAATCTTATCTGAAATCCTAATATACTCATCTACATAATTTTAAGTGCACATACTGACAACAATCAGAATATAGGAAATGTGATAGAGGAAGTGCCAACCCTTATCCTTCAGAATAAAAGCCTGTGTTTCCATCCATGAAGTATTTTTTACAAAATAGAACACAACAACATCACACTACTACATTTATATCATTTATGTATGATTTGCATTCACTGCTGTGTAGGATGTATCCAAATAATGTGGTCGTAATGCCTCCACTTCAGTGGCAACATCGAAAGTTGAGTGAAATGAATATAAGAGGACCTAAGATGCCTGAAGGCGTCTCTGTGGAGTGATTCTTCCTCGGAGGGAGAGGAGATCAAGACTTAAGGTCATGTGTGATTACATTACATCACTCTCCCCCTGTGACGGATGGCCTACGAATTAAACAGGCCACGTCTCTACTTTTGTTCGACACACAGGCTGAATCGAAAATCATTAACGCAAACCAGAATGTTTTTTTTTTTTTTTTTTTTTTTAAGGTGTTTGTGATGTTTGTGTGTTGGGAGGGCGAGGTTTACTTTCGGCGTCGAAAGTCAATAAATAATTGAAAAGCCGACGTCGTACTAGAGTTTTGTCTGCTTTTGTCTTTAATTAAGAGGCTGTGGACTCGCTAATCCTGAAGCTTGATGTCAGAGAGACTCAAAGTCAAACAGGACAACAAGAGTGTTTCCACATGCAAGTTGAAATTGTCCTTCAATCCATTGTGAAGTGGAAAAAGTCCAGACCTGAATGTAGAGAAATATCTGTGTCACGTTCGATCAGGATCCTATCTTTGTGAGCTACTACACAGAAAAACTGAAATCAATTTTCTGATGGGCAGATACAGTTGTCAGCCTCGTGAATACACTCAATCCATTTGTATCTCTACGTAGGTGGATTCACTTATTAATAAAGGCTCTTCTTTCTTAGAAGAGTTCGACGGTGGACAGGAGGGCCAGTAGGTTGGGACTCTTTGTATGTCTACATAAGTTAATCTCCATTATTATCATATGAGAAGAATGGAAAAAATGAAAAAAGAAAAATAATAGTAAAAAATGCGAAGAGCTTAGTAAGTATTTTCCTGAGTATGACATTACATCAATTGCACAACAGTTATAACACTTACATTAGCTTATAATGGCATTTGCAGCAGTACATTATTTTTGTTCTAAACTGCTCTTGAACAGCTTGAACTTTGCATTGTGTTAGTAAATTCTGCACCGTCTTTGTGTGCTGTTTTGCACACTTGAGCTTGCCTCTTGTGTGGATTTGTGTTGTCTCTTGTTGTGCACATTCTTGCATTATTCTATGTAGCACGAAGGTCCTGGAGGAACGTTATTTCATTTTCACTGTTTACTCCTGTATATGAGTGAAAATAACAAAGTCAGTCTACACTTTCACTGGCTGGGTCTTTCTTTATACCTGCTATATGCCAGGAGAACTTTTTTTTTTTTTTTTTCCCCAATGAACCTCGTGAACCTAGACAATTTTTATTTGGCATTTTCCTCCCAGTAAAACTAAAGTAAAGCTGCCTTCCTTGGTAAAATAAGAGAAAGTGCAAGAGATGCAAGAGGTGTTTTTTCACCTCAGCACAATATTTCATTTTGGGTTATTTTGTCCTTAAATGCTGGGAGCCTCAGTCATGTCATGTCTGCAGAGTGAGGTATGGATTTAGTCATAAATTGAAATTGCTATTGATGCGTGTTGGGCTTGTTTTACGTCCAGTCATCTATCTCCTTCTTGATCATGCGTCAAGGCTAAAATTACAGCTGGAGATAAACCGCTGTGAAGTGCAACCTTTAAAGCACTGACTCATTAAGCTTATGCAATAGTTACTCTAAAGCTCATTATGTATAGAAGAGGCCAACTCGCTGTTACCTCACACTCACTACACAGGAGGGACAGGAAGCTTGGTGTGTACGTACGTAATGTATGAATGAATGTATAATAGATTATTTTTCTTGCAGTTTGCCAGCAGGAAATACACACAACACTGTGAAGGGTTCGGAAAATGACTTCAATCTTTGTGTTTATCTCAAGCAATTGCCACCTCAAATTTGTAAATTGTTAAAAGATACCACTCATAAATCTGCGTTAGCTTTCATCCACCCAAACTGACAATGACCTTTGTATTTGAAACATGAGAACCGTCAAGTACGTGACTTCGAGCCAACGCGCTGGTCACAATTCAGCCGCCCTCGCCTTGGACCGTCTTCTACAGACGAGCCGTGAGGCAAGGACGAGGAGCGGCGACCTCTCGGCAGCTCCGAGAAACACCGCCATTCACATCGCTGTATTAGCATAACTATCCCTACCTGCACGTAATTAGTCAAATAACCTTGAGTCGGCCAGTTGAATGAGGTGTGACTAATTAACTGTGGTTTGTGCTCAAACCCTTCGACTGGGCCGGTGAAACGCTGCGGGCACAGAAAGACGTCGCCGGGTTTCAGAGCCATAAAACTCCTCATTGGGCACTTGAAGCAGTAGGTTTACGACGAAGAAACGGTTACATGTGCAGAGCAATAGCCTATGGTGACTTTCACCATCTTCGTCTTTGTTGAGATTTAAGAATCAAGGGAGAATGGAAAAAAAGGTTGTAGTCATACAAACTGAATGTCTTACTTTGTTTTCATATCAGGCTTTGTATTGAGGACATTTTTGAAGATAATGTCAGACGTTGAATAATGCGTGTCATGTTGCTTTTTAACAGTAATTCTGAATCAGATTTCACGAGGGAGCCAATGGAAACGGTGGCCCCTGATTTGCAGGCATTACTGTGCCAGCAGCTCCTGATTGAAATGAAGGAAACCTGCTGAGTGTAAACATTTGGGAGAGAAATGACAAAGCAATTACTGCGTGTTGAGCTGATTGGAGGGTTGAGACCGGTTATTTAGTGAAGGATACCAATCAATATCAAGCCTAAAGAGAAAGTGACTACAAAACAGGGAACTTTTTGAAAATGACTACAAATGTTGTTTGTTGTTCAAGCTGGGTTTTTTTTCGCACTGTGAATTGATTACTCCAAAGTGTATGTGGAACTTTTAACAATGATGTATGTTTTTTTGATTTGGTGCCTCCTTCTCTCTGCCAGTAACATAAGAGTTAGATAAGAGGACATATCGTCACAAAAAATACTGGCAGTCAAAACCATGTGATATGTAGGAAAGGTCACATTGTTCAATCAGATACTGAAATTGTGTTTTGTTAAATCAGTGTTTTTGATGTTTAACCGGCCGCCGTTAAATGAAACTAAACCACAGTCAGACATAGCTGCGATATAACAGAATATGGACATTTGTTTACCTAATGCCGAAAGTACTATATGTACTGTAACCTGACAAATGACCAACTAACATGGTGACTCCTACTGTCGGAGCTTAAGTGGTGAAAGTCCAGGGGTCTCTGCTGCAGTGCTGCTTTGAGTAATTATAATTGTTAGTCCACATGTCAAAGGTCGCTCTGAGGGTGTTTCCCCTCCGGGGAGAGTATGTATACAATTCTACAATTTTATTTAGCAGACGCTTTTATCCAAAGCGACGTACATTGACATACCAATGGAACAGCCATTGGGGGCAATTAGGGGTTCAGTATCTTGCCCAAGGACACTTCGACACATAGACTGCAGGAGCCAGGGATCGAACCACCAACCTTCTGAGTTTGTTTATGATTTTAATAGACTTTCCACACTAATACCAGCTACTTAAGAAAAACCATTTCAGTTGCAACTTCCATCTGTGCATGAATAAATAAATACAACTTCAATTCCAAAAGAAAGTTGGGCAGCTGTGTAATTCATAAATAAAATAATGCTAATCCTTTTTAACATACACTCAATTGCAAACAGACAATACATTTATTGATTTTTTTTTTTTTTTTAAATATCTGCTTATTCTGAATTTGATGGCAGCAACATGTTTCAAACAAGTTGATACAGGAGCAATAAAAGACTGTGAAAGTTGTGGACTGATCCAAAAACACCTGTTTGGATCAGTCCACAGGTAAACAGGTTCATTGGTAACAGGTGATAGTATCATGATTGGTTACGAAAGGTTCATCCTGGAAAGACTCAGTCGTTCATAAGCGAGGAAGGAGAGAGGTTCAACACTTTGTGAACACATGATTGTGTAAAGGAGATTAATACATGGACTCAGGAAGAGTTTGGTAAACTGTTTATTCTGGTTTTATTTATGTTTTATGCAGCATCCCAACTCTTTTGGAATCAAGGTTGTTTTGTCTTTAAATCTCTGTATGTGTCATGCAGTCCCCTAATACATTTATATGCTGTGGACACTCGATCAATTATGCAGGTAGATCAGGCTGCAGAGCCTTTTCCCCTCATAATTAATATCAAACAATAGCACAAATTAGGAAGACCTCATGAACTCTGCGCTTTGATTGATTAATAACCATCCATTCAGCACTTTTTTTATTCTCTCCCTCTAAGGTCAAGGGCCTTTGGTCAAGGTATAGATCAAAAAGTATCTGATATCTGCACTCCGTGTGATCACTTATGCTTCGCCATCAGCAAAGTAGCTGCAGCCCGAGGGGTGGACTTCACTATAAACAAACCGGCCGAACAGCCATGAATGTCAATGAGATCTTCCCAGCACCTTCTCGACATCATTTCCTGCACAGCTAATAAAAATTTAGCATGCGCCCACCAGCTCTCACCTGTCACCACATCAAGGGGAAATACTGCGAGCGGTGGTCACACTGGCAATAAATCAATAAGTCAGATCGGGGTCACTGATAAGCATTTATTGCATAAAAAGTAATCAATTTAGCTTTGGTCACGGTAGTTCTGCTCCTAAAAGGTTGCCTGTACTGTAGGAGATGAGCAGAGTAGGAATACATAAATAAATGAGGAGCAAGTACTATGAAACCCGCCGTGGCTTCGGAGTGAGTGAAGCCAAAGCAGGAAGAGGCCGACTGTTGTCATAATGGTGGTGAAAAGCAGCATCGCTCATCACACAGCGGTGGTAAGTGATGGTCTCTTCCAGTCAATAGAGTCTGCATCCCATCAGCCCAGCACTCCTTTACTCTCATTACTGACTGTATTAATAACCCAAACAGGCCAAGAGACAGAGAAAACATTTATTTTAGGCTTAAACAAATATTGGACAAGGACATATTATTTAATTAACTCTAATTATAGTGTCTTAGTTCTATCTCTGTACATTATGGCGGAAATATTTTATTCTCTACTCTGATAGGTATGTATGTATGCTTCGATGAGAATAAATAAATAAATAAACGATAGAGATATGGATGAGATATTTAGTCTAAACAAAACTAAATTAGTCATGTAGTGCTTTAATGTAAAGGCTCAGATGACAATGTTCAATTTTTGCAATTCAATTTTGTTTGTATAGCACCAAATCACAACAAAAGTTATCTCAAGGCACTTTACATACAGAGCAGGTCTAGAACATACTCTTTATGATATTACCTATAGAGACCCAACAATTCCCATCATGAGCAAGCACTTAATGTTACTTGAAGCCACTATCAACATCGTAAAGCAGGTGTAACGTGGCTAACATTTTCTAATTAACATTAAACACAATTAAGTACAGCTGAGGCTGATGGGTTAGTTTTACAGGTATTTGACCATAAATTGAAGTACTGGATGATTTTAAAAATTCCAATTATAGAGCTAG
The DNA here is from genome assembly GCA_037975185.1 of Centropyge bicolor. Lineage (NCBI taxonomy): Eukaryota > Metazoa > Chordata > Actinopteri > Pomacanthidae > Centropyge > Centropyge bicolor. Next base: position 4,702,765 of record JBBMOC010000027.1, read on the forward strand.
AAGAAATGTCAAGGATCACCAAAATAATCAACATTGATCCACTCGAGACCATCAATATCTGTAGCTAATTTCACTGCAGTCCATTCAATATTGGTGAGATATTGGCCACAGAGACCACATGAACTCCTCCTTTAAAAAAAACTAGGTTGTAGGTTTCATTGTTAAGTGTAAACTCCATTTTATGTATCCTTCAACCCCCAGATCCCCACCGTGACCCCAGTGTCCTCGATGGCGGCTCTGCCTCTGATTACAACATGTTCAATTCTTTCTCCTGAACTACTTTGAATTTCCAAGCTGATATTTAGATCCACAGCTTCACTCCAACATTAAAGAGGCGGGTCGAGCGGGATGCAGCTGTTTTGATGAGACAAATATTGTTTTTGTCAGACTGTCAGAGGTGCCCATTCTTTCTACTCTTTTATTGCACATAAAAACGACTCCCTTCTACCCAATGACTAGCTTGCACCTGTGCCGCCATCAATAAAAAAACAGCTTTGGCGAGTGTTTTAAGCAGCTGTTAACAGCTCCTGCAGAACTGGGACAGCAGGTGAATTGATATCGTAAACTGTTTCCAGATCAAAGACGAAAGGAGATACTGAGGAACTGACAGTAGCACCAAAGACAAATACATTTAGGGATGCAGCAGAAGCAGAGGATCATGGGTGCGTTCATGCAGCCTCAGCGAGATGACTCAAACTTGAATTGGGCATGATGTCTGCCTTTGACATGCTGTGAAGATATTTTTGTCTTGCTTTTCCTCGTTGGTTATGTGGAGCAGACAAACAGCCATTTTTTCCCTTCTTTGGACTGAAAGGCTACAAATGTACGATCTAATTGGAGAGACGCAGCTGCAAACGACTCACTGTGAATCTGAGTGTCCTGCCAGAAGAGACTTCACTCATTTCAATTTTTCAAATCATGAGACACTAACAGAGCGAGTGTTCTCAGCCACACACCAGCTGAGCTTCATAACCATACCTAATTACACATGTGAAGAGCCTCAAAACATCCTAAACTCATCTCAAGTTCAGTCGGCGCTCGCGGCTATTTTAGTCCCATCATGTATTTCCAGGTAACAGATTGTTTAGTGCCACTTCAAGCTGTGAGTAATGTGGGCAGGAGCTGCCATTTCAGTCTCCTGCTCCATCAACAACAAGTGCAAATAAATACAAAGGCAAAATTGCTCTCAGAGAAAATGTAGAGTCGAACATTTTGTACAGGAAGAAAAGGCTGTATTATTTTTGTTATCTGGACACTTCTTTAATAGTCTCAGGTGGTGTAAAAGAACAGAGCACATTTTGACAAATACCAAAGAAGCTGACAAGTGTAAATGCCAAAGCAGTGACAGTATATAAATCACAAGGTAGAACCACCACACACAAGTGTCACCCATAGACTGTATAAAATATGGACGTAGTGTCCGTGACGTCACCCATAGGTTTCTGAAGAGCAAAAATGAAGCAAATCGTAGTGCGTAGCCATCTTGGTAGCCTACCTCCGGTTACTCCAAATATGGACAAAGAGGTGGAGCGAGGGCGGAGCTGAGGCGGGTCGAATGAACGCTATTGGCTGAAAAAAGCCGCTTTATTCGAAATAATCAAACTAGCTACGGCTAACCAGCTAGGTTAAATGCTAAATATCGTTGCTAGCCGGCTAACCCCACGACGATCTCTTTCCCAAACTCAGTGACTAGAATTAGCCGGGGTGACGCCCTTTAGACCGTCAGTGGCTAGTTGTCAATCAAAGTGGCGCCACTTAGATTGACAGCTATGAATTGTGCATAATGATGTATGCTGTATATTTTAAACGAACGCCTTATAAAAAAATTCGCCCCCCCCAGAGTTGTCATGGAGTAGAAAAACAGCTTATGAGACTAGAGCCATGTTTTGAACCAGGCTGTAAATATGTTTTTTTCTGTCATAAAATCAGACATTTTAACATGGGGCTCAGATGTAATTGACTCCCTTCTGCGGCCCGCATTGGCTTCATTTTTCAGCGCCGGAGGTTGCCGCTTGGTGTCACCTCATATCTTAACCACTGATTTACAGGCAAAACAATGCAAATTCATGTGACTTAAATAATTTTTTTTGGTGCAGGTTGGCAGTTTCTCTGAAGTTGAAACAACAGAAGAAAAAAAAAAACCCTGTAACTGGATGTTACAATGAAATTACCTATCCAGTTTTCTTCTAATGTCCAAACCTGTTCTCATGTCAGTTTGACATACTGCGCTCGTTCCCCTCAAACAACAAGGCCACATTTAATAACTCTCAGTCCCGTCGGTGCAGTGACAAACTTAACAAGTCCCTGTGAAAAACTCACAAGAACCAGGGAGAAACATCAGAGTGGACCAGAGCAAAAACTAATCCCAGTGGGAGACAGAAGTGCCTCCAGCAGACTTTATTCCACAAAGAGCAGAATTCTCAACACGAATTTAAGTTTGTTTTAAAAGAGGTTCTCGTTGGATTTTTTAATCAATGAGTAGTTTGAGTATACTGCTTTCAAAACTCTCTGGCTTCTACTCTGAGTTTGGAGGTAGAGGATGATGATGATGATGATGATGATGATGATGATGATTGTACTACACCAGCACATTGTAAATTACAAAGACTCTGACTGTATACTAGTTAAACATTATTCTATTAACTTAGTTTCAATTCATGTAAATATGACTTTTTGGGGTAACTGTGTTTGTATTTTTGCTCTATTACAATTACACTCAGTCTATTTTACCATCCAGGCACAAAGGAACCAGAGAATCTATCATGCTCCTGTTGAGTATTACTTCTTGTTGGCTTCAGAAATACCAGTTTAAATTGTACTTTTACGTTATCTTACACACAAACCAGCTTCATGACAGGGATATTAAAGAGTTTGTTAGTTGTTGTTGAATCAGGAAATTACAAAAATCAGACCACTAGGACTGATCTCGCAAAGTAATCAAAGACCAAAAAGTAAAAAAAAAGGGTTTTAGAAGAAATTATATATTTTGATGGTTAATTAATAGCATAAATGATTAAATACTTCAAGTTAAAGTTAGTACAAAAAAAAGGAACAAGAGCTCAACACGAAATAAATGAGTCAGAATTAAAAGGTCAGGGTTTTTAACCGCTGTGTGAAAATGCAAATGAAGCCAACCACTCTGACATTACAAGGCAGGTGGTGGAAGATGAATCTGTAAGATGAAGACGCCCTGATGTAAAGTGCATATTAAAGAAAAACCTGAAACAATGCATGCTTAAAACACTGTAACAACATATAATTTATATAAATGTTAAAGTTTAAAGTAAATTTCTGGTGAAACTTACATGACTCCTGAATGACTTGGCTGTGTCAGCCACTGGCATTTGATGAGTAAACACCTTAGTCATCCACATTACCATCTATTCACAGTGTTTGAATCACACTGATGTATTGATTTACTCATAGATCTATCAGCCCGGCTGCCATAAGAACAGTCTCAGACACAGTGATGCCATTTGAATCAGTGACTGAAGATTAGAAACCCCAACTGGTTGATCAACATGTAACAGTTCAGTCATGCAGTTTCTTAAAGTTTGCTGTGCTCAAATGTGACTCACTTCTGCAGCTGTAATACAGCAGGTGTACCTGATAATCTCCTGCCTGATTGTTCTAATTGTGTTTGAAATAATAATAATGACAGACTAGATAATGGAAGTCGGTGGAAGGAGAGTCGCTGGTGTCGTGACACCTGTGAAAACACGACGCTGACAGGGAATCCATTTTTTTTCTTTATGTGCATATAGTTCTGTTCCTCAGAGCAAATCTGATGCTGTTTACATTCTGTTTAAAGATTTATTTTATTTGCAAGATTTGCTGTAAATTATAAATCGCTTGGACCTGGGTTGAGAAACAGAGGCTGCATTGGGCTAATTAGCCATAAACGCATCCCCAAAAGTATCACTAATGTAAACTTCCATTGTCAATCCGAACAACTCCAGTGTCCTAAAATGTCATGTCAAATGATATTTCAGGATTTGAGGTTGCTGTAAACAATCAGATGCTTCCTTTAGGCAGCAGAAAATCTTAAGCCTAAGAGATACTGTACTGATTGACATCCAAAAAACAGATGCAAATGTCAATATAATTAAAAATCTTCTAATGTGAATCCTGCTAAATAAAGTTACATTTCATGACAAACTGCGTCTAATTAAGCTTCTGAGACTTCACAGGAAGCGGATTTTGCAGTGTTTTATTAAATGAACAGCGACGAAGTGACAGACGTACTAATTTTAGACTGAATCATGAAATAGTTTAATTATGCTTAAATATCTGTTAATGCAAACATGGAAACTTATTTTTAATAGAAATGTATGTGCAAGTGTTCGAGTAATAAACACAGAGAACATTTGGCGAATAGGAAACGTTATTCAAATATATTATGTCTAAAAATACAATAATGTCGAAATTAGTGAAAATGGCCAAACACGACATGAATGGATGAGAAGTCAGGTTAAGGCAGGTACAGAGAAGTGTGTCCTCTTTGGCCACAAAAAGTAGACGGGGAAACACTGGTGGTGTGCTGAATCGGTTCCCTGAGGTCGAGCACGGTCCATCTGTTTGCAGCACCAATGAGACGAGATGAAACTTTTATGATTTGTGGATGGAAATTAGGCCACTGCAGCTGAAAACAGTAGCTGGATACAGCAGCGAGGAAAAGCAGTGTAAATAAGACTGTGGAGGGTTATAGTGACACGTGTAGCAAGGGAGGGGAAAGCATTTTATTAAAGGCCACTCTGACATCTGATCATGAACACAGCAGCATTTCAGGTTTAAAGAAATGAGCATCTATGTCAAGGTCTGTCAGAGAAAAGTCAGTTTCTTAGCCAGCAACTTAGAAAAAGTCACCTCGCTTTAAAAAAATTAGTTCCAAATTTAAGAGGATGCCCCGTTTTAAGGAAGCAGAGTTCATGTAGTGTTCATGTCCACAGACCATGATCTGACATGAGGTGGATCCATTTTTTTTCTATCAGTCCTATTAATGTTAGTGTGGCTGCTCAAAGCTACAGTTAATATAGGCAGTGTCAATAATTTAGGTATTGATCCGCCCACTCCTTCCTTCAGTTATAGCTAAAGCATGTGAATCACCAAAACTGGGGCAACTGAATGTGTTACAATCTGTACCTCAAATATAAGCACAGAAAAGTAGGAATGAATTACAATTCTCATGAAACGACTGATCACAGCAGAGTCCTATTTGATTCTACTTATTGACATGTGTCCATCAGGATCTGAACTGAAAATGTTTTCTCCATAAAATATTAACATTAAAATAAAGTTTCACTATAATCAGTGAATAATGTTAAGAGTATAAGAGTATTTGAGCAGTAAATAGTGTTAGAGGAATTAGAGAAAATGACAGAACTCGAAAACATCATTAACACCTACAAAATGACTTTTTCTGTCATTGTTGGACCAGATACTGGCTGATAGATGACAATCAGCACAATACATGTGTCTTATATATTGATTTCATAGGAAAAAACAGAAAATGAAGAGAATGAATGAATTGCGCAATAAAGAAATGCCTTTTTTTTTATCCATAGTTCTGCAAACGTAATGTGTCAAGGCTTCAACATGTTCAAGGTGTAAACATAGACAGGTGTGTGTGTGTGTGTATAGGTGTGTGTGTGTGTGTGTATGTGCTGTCGATCTTATCTGAAACTCCAGATGAAGAACAACATGTACAAGAAAATGACAGCTTATGAAATGTGTGTGTGTGTGTGTGTGTGTGTGATCGTCTTCCTGCCTTACTGCAGTAATAATCAGACTCTATTTATAGACACAAGTAGCGACTGTTAGTTGAGATCAAAGGTTGCAGAGACGCGCATCAAATCCATAAACAAATCCAAATGATACAATGTGTGTGTTTCTTCGGAAAAAAGGAAAGATTGTATAAATTTCTGCTTAAACATAACAGCAGGAATACGAGCCTGTAGCTACAATTACAAGACTTGATCCGACCAGAAGGTGACGAGGGACCAAAAACAATCATCTTGTAGTTCAGATGCAAAACATGTTGCAAGAGTTCTGCTATAAAGTTGCGATTAATGATTTCTTGAAACAAAGAAAGCAGAGATAGAATTACATGTCTTACGTTATCAGCAATTTGTGAAGCATGTTTAGGTTTCTAGGAATCACCATCATTAAAACTAGTCTTCATTAGCAGCGACAATAAGACCCAAGGTTGTTCTCTGGTTTCGACGCTGATTGGTTTTAACTGACTATAGTTTACAGTGAAGCCTGTGTTTTTCTGTGTGTCTTTTCTTTTGTATCCTTCACAATAGAGCCATGAAACAAAGGCCTGTGTGCTCAGTGGAAATGTGTGACAAAGATTAATTTATTAGCCCAGCTGAGAAGAAGTCAGGAGTTGGCAGAAAGAAAGAAAAAAAAAAATACCCAAGAGGAATCTCTGGAAATCAATTTCCAACCAGTTTGTGGCTGCAGACTGAAAACGCTATTGGAGCCAGTTTTGAAGATGATATCATTTGAAGAGTTTGAGATAATCACTTCTATAGACTCTTGTAGATAACCACAGAAGTCATTTAAAAAAAAAAAAAAAAAAAAAAAAAGTCAAGAAGCAGCTGAGCCAATTTTTACAGGACATGAAAGATTATTCACGCTCAAACATTTTTCCACATTTCACGTATTTTCCCACAGTCACTCGAAGGCAACATCCACTGACCAGATCACATCAACACCACAGCTTCATCACGTTCAAAGTGACCCAAGCTGCCACATCAAGGGACGAAGTGTTACACCTTTCTTTCCTTCTCCTCTTCCATCTACACCTCGAAGGTGTCGTCCGCCGTCTGCTCCTGTTGTGACCATTTTTCCGCACGTTATGTCGCGCCACAACATTTGCTTTGAACTGGAAATATAGTAGGAATTACTGAAGCAAGCCGCACTCCACACAAACGTGGCGTCAAGTTGCCTTTAAAGGCCTGGATTCCCATTGATAACTTATTTGAAGTACTCACTTTACGTTACTGTGAGACACTTAAAAGTGACCAAGAAAATGGAGTGTGTTCTGCATATTTTATGATACTGTTGAAATTATAAAGGGTTATACTTACTCTGTCTCACACACACTCACACACTCACACACACACACACACACACATCAGTCCATCGCCGTGTCCTCCCATACAGTGCAAGTCAAATTAAGAGCAGAGAGCGGCCACTTCGATTACAGCAGTAAAATGACCCGCTTCACACAAAGTTCACCTCATTTTGGTTGCAAATTAAATGTCGGCTTTGGTTTAGAGAGCCGAGCAGGTGGCCCTGTGGAATACCAATACGCTGAGGCCAATCGTCCACATCAGCTTTGTGACTCGGCGCCGTTGTTTAATGAAATCAAATTCAACTGAAGTCTGGCTTTCAGTGTTTTTATTTCAATCAAATGCACCGATGCACGATCGTAAAAGAGAAAGTGAATAGTAATAGTAGGACTAAGCATTAGAGGATTGTTATTTGAACATTGAGTTAACTGGACTCAGGTGTCTTTCGAGCAACATGGTGGATGCTTCTCTCCACAGCAGCAGGTTGCAGCACTGTGGATGAATACATTTTTAATCTACTGTACTTAGGCCCTGGGGAAATAAGTTTACTGCCAGAGTAACTTTGAAACTATCATGCTATTAAAATCAAATGGCTCCACTAAGTTATTATTGAGTTAAGCCCATCTGCTGTTTATCATTTAAGTTCTTATAAGATCCATAATGCTCTCCTGAACCGCAAGAAGCTCGGCTCATACTTTCTCAAACCCCTTCACAGACGCATCACGACTCCTCTAGTGCCACTTAGCTCTCTGCTCCGAGGGTCTTAAGTTGGGAAAGCTCACCTGAGCCCGGCCCACTTACGGTCGTTATAGCCGAGGACTTGCAGCTACGGGGAGCCGTCTCCTCCGTGAACCTCCTCCATCATAATCTCCTCTCTCAGCTCCTGACAGCGTTTGCTCCCCCACTGCAGCAGGTGATGAGGAGCAATGCAGAGTTAATGCAATGCTGCGTCCCCAGGTGATGATACTCGTCTGCAAACACATGCTACCGACGTGGGCCTTTATGCATGAGCGCACATGTGTTCAGCATGCATTGTGAAAAACGGCTTTTTAAAAAGACGTACGCTAAATAAATCATATTGACTGATAGAAGCAGTGACGTGCATGCACTAGTACATGTATATGCATTGCATGTAAACAAGATGCTAATGCACAAGCCCATTTTTACTTGTTGCTCAGCAGCTACAAACTGCATACATACAGCCTAATTTTAGGTTGGTGAGTACCGACTACACACTGAATAAACTATCAGGCAAATCTCTCCAGAGCCTCCACCAAAGGAAAAGAACTCAGTAGTGAAATCTGAGCGAGAGAGGAGGATATGACAGACTAGTCTAGACTGTCTGTCATGAAATGTCTCACGCAGGCTCCCGTAGGAGGTCTGGTGTGATCAATTATTGTCAAGTGAATAAGGTAAGTCTGATGTATACTGTTGAAACATCACTGCAGCATCGCACAGCCAAAGCCAAGAAATAGACTGACATGCAGTACTAAGAGGTGACGACTGAGAGAAAAGGCTCAAAGCTGCTGGTTGGACACAGGTGTTTCTGTTTTACCCTGGGTGATTATCCTTCTGCTGAGCTGTGCTACGGCTGTAATTAAAAGACATCAACAAAGTCTGTGTACTAATATGTAATAGGAGAGCGGTGGAGATGTTAAACAAGCACATCTTTACACACCCACACGGTCCTGAAAAGAGATCTAATCAGGCACAGTGAGTGAAAACACCTGTGTGGGTGAAGCGCCGGTTCAGACGACGGAAACCTTTTCAAAACCGCTTTGGTGCGATGGATGAACAAGAAAACGATTATAGAAAATGAACAGACCACTCACCTTAAAAAAAACGCTATATTTGCATTTGTCAAGAGCTGAGACAGTGCTGACAAGTCCTTTAACAGTTTCTAAAAATGACAGACGTCTGGACAGAAGGTGATTCAAGTTCATTAGAAGGAGGTGAACCTGATGTCTGTGGCAGTGAAAGACATGATGTGGTTTCTTCCAATGCAACACTAGTTGGCCTTAAGGCTTCATTCAATCATTATACAATCATGCAACATACTCAAACTAGACACACAGGAAGCCAAATTCACAGACAATATATTTAATAACTACAGCTTATAATTAATTATAATAACAGGGTTGGGCGATATGTTAAATATGGGGGTGGGGTTACTTGACCTGGTTTAAAGTAACCTGGTTCGTTTCGTTCACCTGCCACCGACTCACGAACAACTCTTTACCCCCCACCCCCACCCCCATAAAGAAACAAACCAAACTCACAAATCTTCAAGAAAGTAAATATTCTCAGATTATTTTATTAAACAGAAAAACATAACTGACGTTAATTGTCAGCATAAAACAAGCTTCATTAATATTTGACAGAAACAAAATAAAACTAACCAAAACTATCTTAGTTAGTCTTCCCAGTGTTTCAACAATCACCAGCTCTGAGTTAGATGCGAACACATACTCGCTCCATATGCTGTTTTTCCTTCTGCCATTTTCTTGTAAGTGACCTCTATGCACTCCTGGGTTACCTCACTGAACAAGAGTCTGTTGCCATTGAGCAGCAGCTTTAACTCATTCTTTCAAAATAAAATGACCCTACCAGGTTTTCTAACCCTTTGTTGCCAGTGTCCCAACGTTTAGGTGCCGACATTCTCATGACCTTACCTGGACTTTCCATGTCGTCATACCAATCTGTGCATGTGCCATATTCATGATTGCCATGTTCAGAAGTATGGTGGACGATCACAAGCAGAATTACACAAAAGCTGATATATTATCTGGACCTTCAACACAACATAAATACATCAGTCTTACACTGTCTGCATATCAAGTGACCCATCCAATATTGAGAGACTAGACGCAAGCCATTAGACAGAATATACACTTTGTATTCTGAGTGTGTTTTGTCTGTTATATTAAATATTATGCATATTCTAATCTATTTTGCAGAGTCACTGTGTCCACTGCTCTGCTGCAGTATAATTATATGGGGGAAAAAAAGATGATAAATTTAGCTGAATAATCATCAGGATTCAGCAAATGAACCAAGTGAAAGGCTCAAGCCCAAAGCTCCTCTTCTTTTTTCCTTGACACTTAAGAGGTGCCCTCTTAGAGCGCGCTCATTAGCATTTATGTAAGGATCTTTGTTTATTTATTTAAACCTGGACGTCATTTCGCTGAAAGACACTGCCGACGTGCAAAAAAAGGCAAAAATAATTTCGAATGGGAAAATGGCCAAGCAAGATGAGAGTGCACGGCTCTGACCAGAATACTAATGATGACAGAGACCCGGTGAGGAAAAGACAAGGTAAAAAGCTCCTTCTAGCACATGAAACCCTGGACTGCCTAAACCTGTTAAAGCGCACACAGACTGTGACAGTTATTCAGGACAGCTATCAGCCTGATGGCGTTCTTTTTTTTTTTTTTTTTTTTTTTACTTACATCTGCCACATTTGCATTTTTAGCTGAATTTCAACTTAAGCTCTGTTAAGGATGGAATATATTTCTGTCGGGGTAGTGAGGCGTTCAAACCATCAGGATCAACTGTGAGTTTTCAAAATACAGTTTCAATCAAATCAGGGATGCTTTGATATTTTCATTCACAGTATCAGGATAAATATCTTGCTCTTTTTTTACCAAATTTCAAGACAAGACTTTTGCAAAGGCTGGTGCTCGTTGGAGATCAGTCCTCCCTTGTCAGTCGCCCCCTTTTCCTTCTCTTTTTTACAGTAAGCATGGCGCTACAGGCTCGGCTGCTTGTTAACAAGCTAATACACATGCTCGTCTGACCGTGAAAGTGAAACATACATCTATCCCGGCGCATGCAACAATCGCACTCTTATGTGTAATTTAAAAACCCATCCAATTAGCCATGTCAATTCCCGGCGCCCTCGTCTGACCGACTGCGCCGAACAAGTTGCTGATGCTGATTTTCTACGTCACATTGAAAACCTGCTGCCAAGTTCGCTCCATAACATGCTCCGGCCTTTACATGTAATATCAGACTTTGTATTACTCCTGCTGCGTCGGTCCAAAAATAGAGCCCTGGGTGCATCATCCATGATAATTAGAAATATTGGCAGCTTGCTTTAGCCTGTGTTTTCACTCTCGACTGATCATAGTGGAGACTTCAGTACAGTCAGGGCTGGGAAACGATCCAGGAACGATGTGGAAGAGGCACCTCTCCCCCAGCTGTGCTTATGTAATAGACGAGCTCCTTTGAGCCTGAAATTAATCTAAAACAAATAAATACTATTTTCATGCTTTAATTATATCTTTTTTTTTAGCGTGTTTCCAAGCAAGCTGTGAGCGTCAGAGCTTTTGAAATGAGAGTCACAAAGCAGGATTTGTGAGGGGGGTGTGTGTGTGGGGGGGTAACGCACGCTGAGGGCCGAGGGAGAGGTCTCAACTATGAGTATTATTATTTTTAATTTACCTCCGACTGCGTGTGTGTGTGTGTGTTAGTGCACGGGTGGAGGGGGCGGGACCGGTTTTCGAGATTAAAAAGTGACGTCAGCCGGGCCAAGAATGCAATATTTTAATGATGACCATTTGTAAGTCATCGCCACGCTGACTCACTGACATTTACCATTTTCAAAGGCTGCATGCGCATGGATCCTGCATACAGATGGTCTCAGCTTTCTTCACACATTAAGGCCCACAATTGTCTAAAATAGGTAACCTGCGGGGGCTGTGAGAAACGTCCTGGATGGCATATTGATATGGGATCAAGTGGCACGAGGCGTGAAAAGGCGTGGAAAATCTGCATCGCACACATGCACCTCGTTGATTGTGCGAGTGCATGTCTGAGAAATTGCTTCTTTTGACGAATGCAAAAATGATTACGGGGTAATTTCAGCATCATGTGCAGACATTTTTTTTTACTTTAATTCCAATAAACTGCATGGTAATATACAATTATTTTACTTTTTCAGTATACTCTTTGCATCTAAGCAGGAAGTTAATCCCAAAAAGGTAAAATATTTCTTGCTGTTTTTTTGGCACCCAGAAAAAAAAAAATACAAATTTCCTATAAATATCAAGCAACAACTCCATTAACATTGGTCCTTCAGGTGGAAGACCAGCAGCTAAAAAACCCACCACACATTCTCTTCGCTCAGCCCAGGTGCATCTGGAACATTTGGGATTCCTCCAATCTGACCTCCCCCTTTTGTTTCAGTAGGCGTCTCGCTTCGTGTGCCAGTAATCAAAGACGAATCTACTGAGCTTCAACCCAGAAGTATTGTTTGTCCTTTCAGCTGTCAGTAATGGACTGGCACAGACAATTCCAGCAAAACTAATAGTTGGGATGAAATGCCAACGACTGTAAATTGAGATTGACAGGTGATTTAAAGCCACATCCTCTGGATTAGATAGAAAGGAATGTATGTCGTTTATAGCAGAGCTTCTCTTCAGGTGTATCTCACTCTGAGCATCACTGCTTCCTCAGCTCTCTGTTGGAAGCTCCGGTTTAGTTTCACAATCTGTATTCAGCTGTGTGACGTGGAAATTAGAAAGCCGATGCTTCCGTTTCCCAGCGTGGCTCTAATGAGCAAAAGCAGCGTTGGCTCATGTGCCTCCATTTTAGAGGTGTGAAAACAGTACAGGAAGTGCAGGCGTGTAATAATCACGTGCATCAAAAGTGCATTTTCGAGTAATGCTCTCCACGTTATGATCAATAAAACTAGCGCTGTGTTGTGTCCCAGTAATTACAGTAAGCAGGGCATTTTTAAAAACGGAGGCCAGGCTTCATTAGGGAGAGATGAAATTAGATCATTCATAACTAGATTAGACATAATCATCGTGCCACATTTGGAAGCAGGCTCGTCCACATTGTAGTTCTTGGACTGCTCGATGCGAAAATGATTACAAGTTGTGATTGAGCTTTCGGGCTTTCGCAGCAAACTGTCGAGCACATTGTACGATATGAGCAGGTTCTGGTGTTGTTGTCATTCTCTCCTGTTGTAGTCTGTTTCACTGTCCTCCGTGTCCATTAAAGGATAAATTGCTTTTGCTGCTTTTATCTTAAAATACTCTGATCATTGTGCAGCAGGTGATTTTCTTCTGTACTCAGGTGTAAATTGAAACCTGTAATTCCCTACTTCCTACAAATGAAATGGCCTTTTTCTGTTGGTTCCGTCATAGGAAGTCAGGCATGTTTCATAGAATCCAGAAGCTCAACGTGTGACATAAAATTAACACGACTTACTATACAGTCAAATGTATTGTATGTGCATTTGAAAGCTCTGTCCAAAAAAGACTAAAGTGTACAATACAGACACTTGTTGATTTCTTGTTTACGTGCTGTGCAATATCGCCTTTTATGTGCAATATTAATGTTGTTTACTGTGTAATATTCTACGTACATTTGCACATCACATAGTGCAGTTTTAAACTTTTAGAATTTTAACTTTATTTAAAAATTTATATACTTAAATTCCTTGTTTCAAACTTTTTTTCCCTCTTTTTTTGTTTTTACTGTTGAAGCTCGAATCTATGTCAAATTTTCCCACTATTGAAATCCCATATCCTGTTTTCAACAGACAAAACATTTTAAATCTGTCCCTGCAGACTTACTGCATTAGTCATTTGTTCAAATCCCTAAATTGTCTGTGTTTACTGGAGACTCAACAAGATGCTAATCACTGTGGACTGAACCTCAAAAACAAGCCGGTCCTGCCCAACACTACATTAAAAAGATGGCGTGATTTGAGGAAGTTGAGGAAGGTGGAATTTTATGTGTAGAGTGATGACATGGCAACAATCCATAACTTTTAATTCCCTGGTGAAATGGATGCATAGATATTTTCTACACCACTCAACTATGTAACAGTACCTCAAATGAACTCTTTAACTTAAACGAGAAGAAAAAAAAACTGCCTAATTCAATTCAGTTCCATATACCACACTGTAATGGAGGCCATCAAAGTCATGATGACAACCTGTGAATCAGCAATAATATCGAATATATTTTACTCATATACTATAAATCATGTGACCCACATCAGGCAATCAGTTGTAAATATGTCGCCTTGGAACCGCAGCACTTCTCCTCGGCCGCTCATTGTAATTCTGAAAATGCTGCAGTGCAGTGGCAAAAGTCTTCATTTGCCTAAGTTCCCTCTAATCTAATTAGTGGCGTCAGAGATGTTGCACATGTCACATGGATAACCAAACAAGCCGTCTTGTAGTGGTCTGGTCACTGGCATATTTTAAGTGTGTGAATGAACAAATTATTCATAATCCTTGGCCCTGTTTCATCATGAAGAACAAGAACGGGTCTGAATAACATTTGATGTGTGCATGTATTTCAGATCGAAACTAGGGCAACAGAGGAGGCATTTGATTTGATTTTGTGGAACAACAGAATGCACAAAAGGTCGTGGAGGGGTGAATCCTTTCCTGAAACTCCAACACAGACATGTGCATAGGAATCTCTTTTGTGTTGGCCCAGTAATGCTTCCAAATACGGAAGATAAAAGTCGTTCCTGAATTATTTATACAATTTGCAATTTATACCATTTAGAGTCCCTCAGCTAGCTGGAAAAAAAAGTAGGCAGAGGAAGTGAACTAATATTGCTCTCTCATCCTTTAGGAACAACTGCTGAGTATTGCTCTTAACTCCCACCTGCTGCGAACTACAGCTGGATTTGACAAATCCTAAATGTGAGTGCATGGGAGTGTATGAATGTGGAGCAGGCGGTGATTCAAGAAAAGATAGTAAATGGTAAAAATTTGTGGCAGCTTTAACAACTTAACTACCGGCTCATCTTTTTTTTTTTAGTGTTAAATAAAATAAACTTTCTGTGATGTGGGAAAGAGCTCATATTTCATGTCAAATAAAAGGAGGAGATTCTTCAGTGCAGATTAATTGCAGATGGATCTTATCAGTCTCAGCCAAACTGAGATCTTAGTTGATGAATGGATTTACAATATCACTGACTTTTTATTTAAGTATCATGAAATTAAAAGAAAAAAAAAACACTTTTGCAACTGCAGCTGCAATCAAAGTGTATAAAATGATTATATAAACAAAGACATCCAGTTTTTATCTGTGATACTGTCTCATGGTAGTTTGATTAAACATTTTTTACAATAAAGGAGTTTTTCATTTATTCTTCTGCTTGATTTGTGAGCAAGCCCGCAGATAAGACTCGGGTTATTCAGGCCGATTGTCTGAGGGCGCTCTGTGAAGGAGTTCCTCAGGGATCTGTTATTGGCTCTCCATCATATCAGCTGGTCAGAAATGTGCCTTATTCTGTTTTCTCTTCCTGCTTGCTGTTGATAATAGGGACCCACTGCAGGATATGAGTGCCTTAGATCACTGCCTTGTCAGCACACTACCGCTGAGCCCTTTGTTGTAATGGCATCACGCTTGAGCATCAAATAATGTATGAAATTATGTCACATGTCAGTGGGGACATGCTGAGCATCTGAGCAAGCATGTGGCTGATGTAGTGTGAATTCCAATGCTTTGTTCACATATTACAAGACCAGAAGCCTGCAACTGTTATGACTGATAACAGTGTATTATCATTAAAAACAGTCCATTTCTTCTTCTTCTTCTTTAAAGTCAATTTGGATAATTAGCAAATATACAAGATCCATATGGAGATAATTCCAATATAGGACAGTACTGGCTTAATTTCAATGCTCATAATTATCCAAGACCTTCTGACAAGCTTTTTATGTAAAGTTCTTATAAATATTATGCTAGAAAGAGAGGACTTGATTCAACTGTTTGATCACTTTGGAGGCAGAGCTAGTACTGCACTGGGCTGCATTATATAAATGAGACCTCAATATAATTCAGTCAAAAATCATTCTCCTCCTCCGTCCTGTGTCTAAAGCTTATTAGCTGTGACTTAAATAGAAAGGTAGAATCGTCTGGATTTTGGATTTATTAGTGGCGATTAGCTACTCTTTTATCCTTTTTAGGTCGTAGATAGCCGTTATCCAGAAGTGTATTAAAACTGTATTAAGAATTGAACTTAATTGAATTTTTTTTAACCATGATAGTGAGTTAGTGGGTTTTACTGTCACCGATGAAAACTCAGTTATAAAGGAAGATGACTGATGAATCAGAGATAAAAATAGCTTTAATAAATATATATATTTTTTACATTGGTTATTATGTAGTACTCTTGGATGTGAAGCTCATATCCACAATGCTCGTCCACCACTCCGGCCACCATTAGCTGCGAATTGCTGTGACAAATTTGCGAACTTCATTTCATGCATCATGGTAAATCATGAAACCACATCGGTAATAACCATTATTCTCTATAACGGCCTTGAGAATAATTGCCTTGGAGGTTGAGGAATAATGAGTTGTTAACTTCTAACTTCTCATTTGGTGATGGGCAGGATGGGTGCTTTCCTGGCTGTGGGTGGAGGGGCATGCGCGGACACTGTGAGTCACTCTGGGATGCAAGTCACCCACTGCACGACGAGCTTTTACTGCGGCCGACTGCAACTGACTCCTGCTGGAGCCACACGAAGGCACATCCTGTGTGTGTGTGTGTGTGTGTGTGAGTGTGTGTGTGCATGCCTGAGGGACACTGAGAGCGAAAGAGGGAGACATCGCTTAATACTTACCGAATAAACCAATCAATTAGCAGAATACCTCTGGTTCAAAATACAGGGGATCAGCCCTGAATTTAATAGAGATGCATCCTGGGATACGTTGATTCAATCTGCACTAAAATCCTCATAAAAGCTTCCCTAAGCAAAGTCAAATCCATGTTGTTGATTCAGAAACCCTTAAATCCATTCTGATATTGCATTAAGAATTCAGAAGCTGATAAAGAATTAAAACAAAATAAGCAGCGACTACATACGTGAGACACTAATGAGACATTCAATACACTGAATTTAACGCAATCTGCTTGAATACATGTTTCACAATTACCAGTATAAACTGGGCTGCACCTGTGTTTCAATACGCGGCGGTGTCAGCCGACCTTGGCTAAGTGCTGGAAAGGAATTCATAAATGAAACAGAAGCAGAAGGTCTACCCAAGGTGGGGTAATTTGATTTATCTTTTATTATTTTTCCATCCTCCAGTGTTATCGTGGTTTCTTCTCTGAAATGGGAAATGTGATAAATATTGATGTCCTCTACAGGAAATGCAGCCAGGCATGTGTGAGATGCGAGCCCCGGCCTCATCTATCGCATGTTTGGTGGATGTGTGTGTGCAAACTGACCCCCCTCCCTTCAACCAAAAGCCCGAGCCTCAGACAGGGTTCGCCTGCCTAAAAGCTCTTTCTGGGCCTTGTTAGCACATGCTCTCTCCTTCTCGGTCCCTTTCGTCCTCTTGTCTCTGGCTTTCTGTCAATCTTTCATTGCCATGTTCTCTCTCTCTCCCTACTTCACCTTCCTATTCTCTACCCTGCTTTCAGTAGCCCCCCTCCCCCTCCCCTCCCCTCCTCTCCCTGCTCTTTTTATTCCAACATCTCTCACCCTCTCCCTTCTAACAATCTCTCTTTACTCCTCTCCCTGTAGAGTTCATCGAGGCAAAGAGAAAGAGAGATGAGAATAACGAGACAGCAGTAAAGATAAAAGGGAAGAAGCTCATCCAGCAAAGAGAAGGGACCAAAATAGCAACTTTACTTTGTGCATCCGACAGTAAAGAAGTGACACAGACGTGAATCTTCATCAATGTGTGATTAGTATTGTATCTTCCTAAACATAATATAACACTGCAGCCTCCACAAATCTGTGTCAGAGCTGGTGTCAAAGGCCCCATCAGTCAAATCAACATGGTGGGAAGCTGCAATCCCCCCCTCCCTCCACCTCGCTTCAGGTGGTAGGTGTGCAGACAAGCATCCAACGAAGGAATCTAAATCCCACCTTGTCGCATCACACCTACATTAGAAGAACAAGCACACATTCTGCACACATTCACATGCTCTCCTCCCGTGCTGTGAACACGAGGCACATGTAAACACACCTATGCATGGGAAAAAAAAAAAAAAAACTCAGCCGCTTTCACAATCTGCCTCCTTACAGTGACAAACTAGCTTCCTGTCGGCGTTAACAGATGGTCCGAACCAACACCGCCGTCAGGTAGACCATGCAAAGTTGTCTCTAAGGGCCGGGAGCCGAAAATAACAGCAGATCAATAGCAAGTACCAAGTGGAGCATTTTTCCCTCCAGCCTCTGACAGCGTGAGCAACACTGCTGGTGTCGGCACACATTTCTGTTCCCTGCTTCTTTCCCCCCCCCACTCACACTCTTCCCCAGCCAGCCCATCCTCATTTTCTCCCTCTCTCCATGTCCTAAATAGCCTGCTCTGCTTCATTTAACTGCTCCCCCATCCCATAATGTGTACTGCCTGCACCTGTCAATATGTTATGAGAAGTAAATCAGGTAGGAAGTGCGAGAAAAGGAGACGGATATATAGGCAGAGAGTGAGAGGGAGACAGCAGAGAGAGATATCCTTACCAGAGCTGTAACGAAGGGAATCCAGAAATTGCTTGCTTCATTCCACGGCGGCTGCTCATTAAATCCAAGATACTGAGGAAAGGATTGAAGATTCCATCGAGATGCTGCCCCGAGAGGAGGAAAATGAGATTCTTTAATGGGAGGAATTTGGAGTGTTGTTAAAAAATGTGGTAAATATGCATTAGGAGAAGGATCTGATATCCAAGTCCAGAGCACTTCACGAGTCCTTCCCGTCAGCTGCGAAGCCACACGTGTACACACTCTGACACATGTGGTTCACACATGCACCGACACACACACACGCCCGCGCGCTCACACACACACACACTCGCAGGGAGGGTGTATCCTCTGTTAGTCTCAGCTAGGCTGGAAGATTGAGGGGGAATGAAGGAGGGATGGAGACGGAGAGAAGGAGAGACACAGCGGAAGGGAGGGGATCTGGAGGAGGGCAAGGTGGAGGGAGGAGCCGCAGTGTGTGATGAGAGATTGAGAGAGAGAGAGAGGGGAGGGAGGAGGAAGAGGGGAGGAGAGAGTCTCCATCCCTCCTTATTTCTGCCTCAACCTGAGCTGCAGTGTAATGTGCACGTAACAGCAGGGACTAATGAAATTATTGGAATTTTTTTTTTAACCATATCTCCATCTGATATGACTGCAGGTGACGCCGAGCAGCTAAATGCAGGGGATGAAAGCGAACGCCACGATCAGAGCTGTTTGTGTGTCTGAACGCTGAGTAATGCCCCTTTTGCTTGTGCACAAAGCGAAACAGATAAACAAGCCGGGAAGATGGCTGAGAAAGATGAGAGAGGGAGGGAGGTTGATTCACCGGGCAGATAGCCAAAGATCCAAACACATTCTGGGTAGGATAGTATATCAACGCCGTGCATATCAACTAACTTTGCAAACAACTATCAGGACCAGCTCTTACGACTGTGGCTCCCGCTCGCTCTCATCACTATCTCCCCTTTTTATCGCATTTGCACGGATGCAAACTTACTCGCTGGTCGTGACCACGATCTGATATATGCTAATATACAGTATACATGGAAATTTTTGAAAATCGCAGAAAAGGCAGCGAGAGATTTCCTCTGATACCGTGCGACCTCTTTATGCACGACTGGGTCAGAAAATGTGTTTTTACCATAGAAATAACATCAAGCACGGAGCTAAAAAGTCAAAGTCCTGAGTCAAAAGCAACTTTATTTTTGAAAGTCTAACAACTCTTATTTTTAACTTTGCACTTCCTGAATCAACTTTGGGCGAAAGTTAAATTGGACCTGATATATTTACCAGGGTCTCTGCCCTAACAACACTGTATCCTCCAGTATTGTCCAACCCTACCACGCACATTGCAAAATATTTCCGCCAACACATCCTTTGAAAAGCGTAGCGGGCATCCCTTGGCTGACATGACTCACTCCATATAATCCTACACTGATGATTCATGCTCTAAATCAGCGTACACTTCAAGGCAGGGGTTAAGAGTATGGGTGGCATAAGCGGTCAGGACACCCCACTGCGCTCAGCTTACAGACAGGATTAAGAATCAGTGGTGGATGGATGGGAGGCTGGTGGGCAGAGCTCCGAGGATATCTCTCCCTCCTCAGTGGAGCCATGGTTGTCAGCGGAAGCCCTTCAGTGATCGAGGCGCTCGGTCGGCCTCGGAGCATGAAGACGGCGGCCCTCTACACGGCTGGCTTGAATGTTATCGCTTCGAGTGTGCAGGCTGACAGAAACTGATTAATACACCACACAAAGATTCCGTTAGCGTAGCGCTATTTTTTTTTCCCCTTTAAGACAAGATGCAACACTTTGAAATAGACTAGTTTGGTCTCATTGAAGTTGGTCTCACCGTTGCATCATTACAAGCTTTTATCCTGGCTGTAATTGGTGGACAGTCTACGCCCATATTAGCAATGTTTACCATTTTCACCATGGTAGCAGGATTGCATGCTAACATATGCTAACAACTACAAAATTAGGGATGAGCGAGTACACCACTATCTGTATCTGTTTAACCATCTACATTATCTGTATCTGTATCTGTATTCGGAGTGGGCGGTGCCTAAACCGGAAGTGAGTGCAGAAATGGGTGGGGCTTAAAACAGTACATTATTAAGTCTGAAATTGATATGGATTGATCAGAAGTTGCTAATAAACTGTATTCAAAGCCTATATACAGTATATCTCAATAATATTTATAATATTATTTTCATGAATTGCAGAGAGAAAGTGTCAGATACTGCATGCAGCCCCATACAATAACAATATTAATATAGGCTACTTTGTGTGTTTAGCTATATGTGTGTAAGTGGTCTGTAAGTTTATTTTTAATGATCTGTGTGAACTTCATGATTCATGCAAACATCCAGTGATGGCAAACAGGGAAATAATATGTCAGCCTTGTTCACTGTGTCTCAAAAGCACCGCGTTCAGTACGAGCAAAGTTTTTCAACTGACTTCATATCACCAGCCAAACTTCGTCCAAAATGCTTTATCGTCCAAAATTCGTCCAAAATGCTTTATCCATAACGGATCCTCGTCTGAAACGAGTATCCGGCTCATCCCTATACAAAATATGGCAAAGGCCAATGAGAGTGATGGCTATTGGGCATTAACTTGGTTATTAATCAAAGTACTGCAGAAATTTAAAAAAAAAAAAAAAACCTGATAAACAATCATAGTTAATTATAATGAAATGAAAACCAAAGTTGTCATGCAGAGTTGCACACTCATGAGATAGCTTGATGACAACATATAGGTTTTCTCTGCACACATTTGATGATCGTGATGCTCGTGCATTAGCGCGAGGAAAAACAGAAGAGCAGTCCTGTCAATCAATGCAAGACGAGCTCAGACTGTGTCAGCAACAAAACAGTCCATTGACGGTTACATGGAGAGGGATGTTATATTAGGGGTGCAGTGCATAAACCTCTCATTACAGAGATGAATGCACACTTGAGAGTTCAGTGGTGTAAAAACTTGCTCTACAGAGACAAGTGGAGAAAAAAGTGATCTGGTCAGATGAGTCATCCTTGGATGTCAGACCAAGAGAGCAGTACAGGCCTGAGTGCTCGCCCCCTGCTGTGAGGGGATCCAGTGACTCGGTTGTGTCGTGGGGGGGGGGCATTTTGCTGCCACGGTTTGGGTCGACTTTAGAGAGAAGGTTCACTGCAATTAAACCCAAGGTTGCTCTAAGTGATGACCTTTATGTAAATCATATGCTGTGGCCGTTAGAGTCACCACACTCTCAATGGCGGCCACCATCATCAAAACACAGAATTAGGGAAAGCCCTCTGGGAGAATGCTGTTAATCCCTTCAGTTCAGAGACTCGTTGAATCAATGCCAAGGAGCACTGAAGCTCTTCTGGCAGCACACGACGGCACAACACCTGACTAAGACACTTTTTAATTCCTCCCTTTAATTTGTCACCCGTCTGTGGTCCAAACGCTCTGACATGACAAATATGCAAATCACATTCATGCGTCACGAAATCTGTGGTGCCGCAAAGTGTTGATGATTCATTAGTGTCTGATAATTCAATTTACTCCTCGCTAAAGCACCATATAGAGTGTTTATATTCAGGAAGCGGTGAATGAGTGTATGAGGGAGTGATTTAAAATGTCGAGCCAGTTTCCTGTTTAATTGCCAGATTGAAGTGTTTTTGTCACAGCTCTCAGCCACACCTGAGTCTCACTTCCTCACCGACTGCTAACCCGAGAAGCTTCATCCTTCGTGCCTGTTGTCTCTGTTAGCTCAACTTTCAACCTCAGTTTAATTAACTGCTTTTCAGACTAACTTGACATTATTTTGTGTTTTGCTGAGTTTATTTTCCCATCAAAACAAATACTTTAAGATTATACTGAGAAATGTTTAAACTATTTAGCCTGTCCTCATGTATATATATAAGGTGGCCTGAATATTAGAAACCCCTCTCAGTATAATAGTACAATTCAGCATCCCAAACTACAGCCTCCAACGCAACTGCAAACTTCCATTTAACCCTTATGAAGGTTTGATTTATTGCAGCACTGTTGTATCAGACTCCATGGAGTCTCCATTAGTTGCCTGCAGCTCCACTTTCTAAAGAAATAGTCCTGGAAATAGTCTATTCTGACAGTGCAGCATTATTGTTTTTGCAATTGGTACAAATCAAACATTGAGATATAATGTATTAATTTGTAGATTTGAGAGATTCTGGTCGATGGGTTTTGGGGCTTCTGTGGACACAGCCAGTCCAGCTCTTTCCCCTTGTTCCTTTTAAAGAGGCTTGTGGAAAAAATATTAAATAATCTCAGGAGCCCCTGAAGTCCTGAAAGATATATATTTTTTTATCTTGTATGCGCAAGATAAAAATTTGTGAGGCACAAAACAATGTCTTTGGAGAGAGACAAGATAATAACTTTTGCGAACAAGAGAAATACTTGTGTGCACAAGAGTTAAAAACACACCCTCTTTAGGGACTTCAAGGTCTCTGCACTGATGCACAAAGATGCATCCTTTTTTTTTTTTTGTCCTGTGCTCTCTCATAACTTCAATAACAGCAACGTCCAGCCAGAAGTTGCAGGGTGGAAACCGTGCGATCACTGTTCTGTCTTTCTACTGAAGTATAAATGTGAGGCGTGACATGAGTCAAGAGACAGTTGTTCATAAGTGGCTGAATAATAATTGACTTTTAATCCCTTGAACTCGTCCAGGAATATTCATTACGATGGAGAATAGTTTGGAGTACGGTCTTGAAAGCAGGGATTGTGAGATGACCCTGATATTCAAAAAGGGAAAATAACTTCACATATCAACATGGTATATAAATAATATGGCATCATTAGATAAAGAACACGTGTGAAATTTTCTTAAGTAGTGTGTTTATTTTGTTTGTTAAAGGATGTTAGATATTCTAGAATCTAATCCAATGATAAAGACTTGTTGATGAGAATGACTCACTTCTCACTAGAGGTGTGCGATACTGCAAGATTTGGTATCGATCCGATACCAAGTAAATACAGGGCCAGTATCGCCGATACCAATACCGATACTTTTAATATTTAAGGTTGATGTACCATCACACTGCTAACCCTTAGGTGTTTTGTGGTTTTTCCTAGGGATTTTTTTGTTATAACCCAGGACATAATTTGGACAAAGTTTAAAGGCGACTGCAAAATACTTTATTATCAAAAACAGAAGCAATAGAGCAGTAAGTAAAAAAAAAAATTTCCCCCAAATATTATGTGTGCATTTTTTCTTAAAAAAAAAAACAAAGTGAAAAAAATTATTATATGAGAGCAAATTAAAACAAAATCTTTTTAGAGTTAGAGTGTTGAGAAACTGCAATAGAAATATAAAATTAAATTTCCCCCCTTCAGTGCACTTCTTTTCTGGATTTTTTCTCAATTAAAAAAGTGTACAAAATTATCAAACCACAACAAATGTTATTA
Source organism: Centropyge bicolor (assembly GCA_037975185.1). NCBI lineage: Eukaryota > Metazoa > Chordata > Actinopteri > Pomacanthidae > Centropyge > Centropyge bicolor. Next base: position 4,726,730 of record JBBMOC010000027.1, read on the forward strand.
AAAAAATCTGCTTCAGTGTGTGTGTGTGTGTGTGTGAGAGAGAGAGAGAGAGAGAGAGAGATGAGTGGCCTGCCGCCGAAGGGGGGGTGGGGGGGTGGGGGAGAGCAAAGTGCGCCTGCTCCGCGCCGAGAGTGAGACAGAAGAAGCGGCAAGTCCAGCGACCTGGCTGTGGCCTCTTTGACGAGACCACACAAGCACATACAAGAGCAAAACTGACATTACAGTATCGATCTCACCACGCTAGTATCGATCCGATAGCGATACCAACTTGGTATCGATACTATCGATATTTGGATTGATCCGCCCACCCCTATTTCTTACTTTACCAGGACAAAATGTGAGTGTGGCTCAGTGTATTGTGTGTACAGTAATGGCCAATAAACAACAGGGCAAACAATGATTGTCTATCTGTGTGTGAAGTCAATATTTACTGATAGCCCGAAGCTTGGACGTTGGATTGATGGTTAGTTGTTGTTTCAGGCCAATGTCTGCATGCATACTGCCGCCCAGAGACCTCTGCGTTTGGCAAAGAATCATAGCTTTTTTTTTCTTCTTCTCTTCTTCCCAAAAGTTACAGTAAATATCCACAACGAAGAAAAGTTGCACCTGCAGTTTCTCTACGTGACGCGGACGGACGCTTCTGCAGGGTCGGCGCTCGCAGCCAATCACACACAACCATGAATTATTAAACAGTACCTCCAGCAAAGCCAGGACTTTTTGTCCATGCACACAGAAGACAGTCCCAGCTTTCATTGCAATCCAGGCGTTTGCTCTTGTCCTTGTTTAGCATTCGCGGTGCGGTCCCCGGGGTAATGCAGGCACAAAATCGTAGCTCTGTGCATGACAGCGTTTCTCCCTTCTCAACACCACTATGACCCCCCGAGAAGTATTCAGCCCCTGAATTTCCCCGTGGATCACCCAGCCAGTGTAGGATATGCATGCCTGTGTCAAGGAAAGCCGTGGAATTGATGTGTGTGTGCATGCCGATTGCTTCAACACCGTTACAAATTGCTTGCGCTCAAGCAATCTGTTGTGTATCCTCTGCAGACGTGAAAAGGGGGGGGGGGCTCACGTCTTTTGAATTTCCAGCAGCATTCCACCTATGTGATCTGAGCTGGAGCTGAGGGTCATCATCAGCTAGACGTCGAATCGCAATGAACCCGGGATTCTAACATCTTACACTTTCTCCTAATTAACTCTCAACTCTTTGCAGATAGTGTTGCAGGAGATTTTGAAATGATAGGCAAATTACCAATAATTTGCAATCAATCAAATAAGCTGAACAACAAAAGACTCAAATACAGAATTGTGAGAACAGAATGAGAAGAGGAAGACACTGTAAAAAATTGCTGTTGTGCAAGTTTGACTGAAAATATAAAACAATGAAATTGATATTTTAAACATTTTGAATTATACATTTAAGAAGCGTTTGGCACTTGGCAGCATATAAGGTACAGTCTCAAAAATATAGTCAGCAAACTAAATAGTACAACATTTTATTTATTATTTTAAATTGCCTGACGCACTTACATTGGACATATTCCTTTGTGCTTACACAGCTGTTCACCCAGGATATATAATTATCCAGCTGCTACCTTTGGCCTTATTATCTTTGTTAACTTTGTTTGTACTAGTTGTTTTAGTCATGTCATTGTTTCTTTGGATGGAAAAAAAAGAAAAAAAGAGGAATTTAAGTAATGGCCAGGCACAGCCCTTCCTATCCCATAATAAGCATGGGATCCATAGACAATGGGAACGTTGTGCCTCTAATCCGCCAAAAGAGCAAAAATCCCACCAAGCAATGGAGTAGTTAATTACATGCTCAAGTTGGCAGTTTGCTGCATAATCAAAGTGGCCAACTAGCTGTTGCATTGTCTATAAATGCAAGTCAAAGTTGTGAGAGAGAGCTTCATTTATTCAGTTTGCGTAACCATGTAAGGAACAGAGCGGCATTTATGAGTCAAAGCAATGGTTGATCAATGTAATTTCAACAACATGGTAGTTCATATTTTTGTACTTATTCAAAATTGTTGCTGTTTATGCAAGAGGACGCTTTGACGTGAGATCAGGGGGAAATTTGCAATCTTCCTCTTAACAGGCCTGTTGACTAATGAAGTATTTATAGAGCCGTAGCTGTGGGTCATTGTGACCATATGCACATTGTTACAGCCCTTTGAATGAAAACACTATAATACCATTGAAGCCTTAGTTGATCATTATGACAGGAAATTACTGTATTTGACTCAAAGTAGATCTGATTTATCTCTTATAAATACTAACAAACCAGATCTCACCTCAAAAACATACAAAGCTAATTTCTGGTTGTACAATCAGTCCTTGTATGAAAAAAAGACCTATTGATGCATTGAAAAAATAAAAGGTGACTATGTTTCCACTGGAGTTATAATAATAAAATTATAGCATGGGTCATTCAGGTGTCACCTAAATTTAGCAGTATGGAATTAGGCAGACAGTAATAAGCCACTAAGGCTGATGTTAATGAACTTGCAGTGAACGCTAATGGAGCCACAGTTTTTTGAACCACAAATGAGCCATTGTGTAAAACATATTAAGGTCGTCGTGCATGCGAATTTATGATGAAGGCAGAGAGGAGCGAGGATGGCTGAAATACAGCAGGCCAACATGCAGACCTTCACTTTGCTGTAATATATTCTGAAGCTTTGTAATGTTTTGGCAATATTTGTTTCATTCTTCTGGAAAACTGCCACCACTGGTTCCAATGTTCACATGATGGCAACCCGGCCCGCTGAGGCGGGAGGCAGCGGCTGTTTGAGCTGACAGTGGCTGAACTTTCTCAGCTGCCACAACTCGCCAGCACGCCAAAACAACAACAACAATAACAACGCAGTACAATCCAAAAAAGTGGATGCTGTGTAAAACATAAATCCGTGCTTATTGTGAATTTGATGGCAGCAACATGTTTCAAACAAGTTGACTGTGAAAGTTGTGGACTGATCCAAAAACACCTGTTTGGATCATTCCACAGGTAAACAGGTTCATTGGTAACAGGTGATAGGATCATGATTGGGTATGAAAGGTTCATCCTGGAAAGACTCAATCGCTCATGGAGAGAGGTTCAACACTTTGTGAACACATGATTGTATAAAGGAGATTATTACATGGACTCGTGTGAAACTGTTGTTTGTGAATGATTGCATCCTATTTAGTACCAGCAAATTAAACACAAAATGATCATGTAGCAACCTCAGTTTCAAAGTTTGGTTTACTGCTCCAGGCCAGTAAACAATGTTTACGATGCTGGTTACTAAACTTGACATTAATGATGTCATCTCGACTCCCACGTCATCTTGAATCTCATCTAGTTGACATTAATCACGACATCTTGCTACTCATTTCCCTATTTTAAGCTCCAGCCTGCTCTCCTCGTGATGAGATCAGAGTGTGTGGCTCAGGTCGTTGGTAGTATCTGATGTAGCAGGACAGGCTCCCTGCTGTGTCCCAGTCAAAATACAGAGACACAGTAGTAGCAGCTTCCTGTCTGAAGGCCCTTTAAGATTCAGAAGAAGTGTTTCCACCGGTAGCTCGAGTGCCTCGCTCTTCTATCCTCCTGTTTATACACAGCCATTTTCATCCCGGTCGCCAGCAGCTCTTCAAAACAGAAAACACAGAGGTGACAGACACTTTCAACAGCATCTTCAGTCCTATTCACAATCTGTTAAAAGTGCAAGTCGTCGCAGCTGCTGTTTGCTCCGCAGCACTTTTAAAGTCCTGCTTATCCTTATTTGCCGCTTTTGTATGAGGGCGGCTGTCGAACGTCCCCGTTGAATCCTCACCTCAGCTTCAACAACCTTCCTTCTCTGTGATTTGAGCAAAATTTGGCTTGTAAATCACTTCTGGAAATAATGGAAACAGAAGCTTTTTTTTGTTTTCAGCTCAGGTGATTTCAATATGCATTAGTTTACAGTTTCATGGTGTGAAAGCAAACTATGTTCCGGACATCTGGCCTGGCTAATTCCTGTGTCGGTGGCTGCGTCCCCCCCTCCCTCCTCACCTCCCCCCAGCTCCCTCTCATTAGCTTGACCTCTTACCCTGCAGTTTTAATAATCCACAATATTACTACCCCTTGTGACCCATGCATATTTATAAAGCCCTCATTATGCCATCACTCAAAGTAATCATTATCCTGGGGCCCATTATAGCAGATTTTTGGCTCCGTCCACCGCGGGACTGTTTTTCAATAGACGCGCCGCAAACGTGTGCGCTTGGCAGACTTTGACACCTTGGGGGAACGCGGGGATCACAGGTGGCGCCCGAGAGTGACAGATGCATATACGGCTCCGCGCAAACAAGCAACATATTATACTAAAATAATCTGGCCCGAGGAGCAGAGGGGATGAAACCACGTCGCCGGCTGGAATGACTCAAATCAGAAAAAGTGTGGACGGTTTCGTCTCTTCGCCTTCAAGGACTCGACCTGAGACTTCGTATGCTTGTGCTTGCTTTCCAGCTCAGTAACTGCACTAACAATCCTCCCTCCCCGCGCCGCTTTGATGTTTGTTTTATTTGCTCTTAGCCGTGTATTGATTGCTCCCGTTCTTACTGTTGTCTGCGAGTCAAGGATACGACGTCTACTGTTGTTCCCAGGTTTATCCCGCTGCTCGTACTGTTTGTCTTTGCATCAGCGTGCGTCGTCCGACTTCGTCTTCAGCCTCCTCTGCTGTGCTGCTTGCAGCTGTGTTACCGCCGGCCTGCTGACGCCGGCTCTGCCTGCTCTTGTCCTTCGCTGTGCTGTTGTTGTACTTTGCTTTCTTTGTTTGTTCTTCAGCTCCGGTTTTCGATGTTGAGTGCTGCTTTATCCGCACACCCCTTCGTTTTCACAACATGAGACAGTTGCTGATTTGAACCGGCCCAGGTCTGATTAATGCACAACAGTTCTCCAACTCTCGCAAACCCTGACTCACTCTCTCACTCCAGCTACTTCTGGCACCATGTGTACATATTCCAGTGGATGGAGTTTAACAGAGGCCAAATTCAAAGGGCTTGATCAGTCAGTCGGATCGGTCACTCATCAAATAACTGCAAATTAAATCATATTTGAAATCTGTGCATATGGGACAAAACTGGTTTTAACCAATAGAATTGCATCATTTGTTAAATTTGCAAAATGATAATGTTAAAGTTTGCCTAATTGGCTCCAGTGATATTGAAAGATAACCAAACCATCCCACTGAAACAATAGCTGACATTAGTGTGAATAAATTCAACTTATAAATATTGATGCCAGTGTTGTTTTTGGCAGCAATTTTAGCCATTTTCCTATTAGTTCGAGTCACATTTTAGTCATTTCGTTTTAGTCATATTGTGATAGTTTTAGTCCAGTTTTAGTCGATGAACGCTCAAAAAGATTTTAGTCTGGTTTTAGTTGATGAAAACTTAAAAAGGTTTTAGTCTAGTTTCAGTCAGTTTTAGTTTAAAAAAACTAAACTATAGAGATAAAAGGTTTCTGCCCAACAGCAAGGAAGTACAGCACAGCAGCATCTCCATCAATGGGAAAGTCAAGGCTAAAGCTGTCAATCTGGTGAGGAATCTGGTTATTATGCAAAAGTGTTAACAGTAACAGTTGTTTTATGAATTGCAACATTTGATACAACCTGTCAACCTTGATTCCAACCTTTGTCTTTTTTTTTTTTTTTTTTTTTTTACTAAAACTAGACTAAAACCTTTTTGAGTTTTCGTCCACTAAAACGGGACTAAAACTATTACATATAGAAATGACTAAAATGTCACTAAAACTAAAGAGGGGTTTTCGTCGACTAAAACTACAATGGCTTCCAAAAACAACACTGATTGGTTCATCAAAACTATTTTTCTTTTTGACATATGGACACAAAGTATTTGGACTTTGGATCTGGGCGTCTGTAGCCATTCGTCAGTAACACCACTCCGTACAAATGAGACAGTCAATGTCCTGTCAATTTGGTTTTGGCCTCTTCCTTTCGACCATATTAAAGTTCTGCACGTTTGTGTCTGACTTGACAAATATTGCAGAATAAACCCACAGGAAACTTCTCTCTGCCATCGCCTCTTTTTAACCGTCATTACTTGATGTCTCAATTTAAGTCTGACACCCAGTTAAATATTGGATGCACAGAGGCTTTGATGAATTATTTGATGAATTGCACCAACTGTGCTAACAAATGCCTCAACTGAGCCAATACAGCCTTCTCATTCTCCCTGTGATGTTTTACATATACAAAAAAGAAAGATTACACAGAAGTACAACTGGCTACACTTTTTTGCCAGAAGAGGATAGAACAGGATTATCTATGTTAAAACGTAAGGTGTAGTTGACTTTACTTTGCAAATCCCCTTCTCATAACGTCTCGACTTACAGATACTTGTCCTAAAAAAAAAAAAGAACGAGGAGAAACAGTCCCTTACCGTTGCCAGCTGAAACACGCCGCAGAGGTTCCTGATATCCCAAAGCAAGTGCCTTCAGAGTAGGGATTCAATTTTTCATTAATTTACTGGGAAATATGAAGGTTTTGTCAGGAAAGCTCTTGAGGGTATTACCTGCTTCACAATAGAGAGGCTGATTAAATGAAAAGTGGCAATGTCACACACAATGGTGGGCTACATTGTGCATTCAGCGGCACAGCAGAGGTATTATGGCTATTTTGGAGATATAACCTTCAGTATGTCGAACCAAGGTTGAGCTGCTCGTCTAGTACGGCGGAGCGGGACAAAGCCCGGACAGTATAGCTGAATTTTAATTCGCTCCCCATGAATAGCAGTCTGAACTATAGTTTGACGTGATTGTGGTTTTTTGTTTTGCTTTTATTTTCGTGGGGTCATTATCCAGCCAGTAAACAGACAGATTATTAGATGCTGCCAGATTTTAGACAGTGCGATACTGTGAAACATTAAACAGGCCCCTTATGAATTATGGTTCAGAGATGATTTTTTTTTAAAGTTTATGAAAATGTGCTTTTGCTTTGTTATCATTTTTGTAGGACAGAGGTCACTAACAGGCAGACCGCGGTCCGGATCCAGAAGCTGCCCCATACGGACCTGGACCTACAACCAAAACAGAAGGTTATGATTTAAAACCTGACGGGTCGCTTCTTAGCGCAGGTTTTGTAGTCTTTACAGTGGTTTAGTGGATGAGGAAACGCACAAACCAATTACATGCGAGTTAAGCCATTCCACATCATACCACTCAGCCAATCAAGTCTGTACATTCCAGGCGTAAATATTGTGACTCTATACAGTGCAGACAGATGAGAGAGTTAGAGGCAAGTTACACATGAAAATATGGTAGAAAGATAGTGATACATGTAGAAAACAAAGAGAGAGATACAGACGACAGAGCAGGAGAAAGTTGAGGAAGAGGACGAGTGAGACGGAGAAAGTTGAGAATAATAAGGAACAAATGGCGCTCTCCAAAAAAAGTGGACAGCAAAAATTGAGCATTGAACCCAGAATGGACAGACTCATTTCAGAAAAGGGAAAATTCAAGCCTTTCCTCCCTTTGTTTTATTTTTCTGAAGTTAAGCATTTTATTTGAGCATGCACAATTTTCACATTGTATTTATTTTCTCTTATTTTGAAATGCAGCCCTGCTTTTATTTTGTAAATGAGAGAACATTATACATATTGGCAGTCATACATATAAATTTAGTTCTATATTAATTGACAATAAAAATTGTCAAAAAGTTTTCAAATTGTCCTGAATTCATGTGATTTGACAGTCAGGTATTGAATACATGCAGATGTTGATACAATTTCCTAGACTACTTAAATATATATCACATAGGGACATTTTGATCTTCCAAACCTTTGCTTCTAGAAATTTTCTCCAACTTTACATTTTAGTAGATTAACCCTGTTGTAGGATGTATCAGAATCTATGCATTTCTATTATTGCATATACTGTACATCTTGTACTGTAGGTAAAACTAACCTCAGAAATCTTTTTATACTTATTTCACATTAATCCAGCAAAAAGACAAAAAAGGAACTGTTTGCATCTGTTACAAAGCAGAGTGTTCTTCTGAGGGAAAAAAAGAGGATATTAAGGTGTCATACAGCGAGCGAAGTCATTTTCACCCTGTCAGCCAGCTATCACTGTCCGGCAATTTGTTTGGCGGTGTGCTGCTCATAACTCCGGGCTACCTGCAGCGGAAACTTCCTCCAACTGTTCACTTCTGCTGCCAAGGATGTTGGCAATACGTGACCTCCCGCGCCCTTCCATGAATATTTGAAAGGAAAAGGCATAAATGTTGAAAAGATTATGAAAAAGTTAAGACCCCCCGTCCCACCGTTAGCTGCTCCAAAGTTTAACGGCGTGTCTGCATGAAGAACAGCGTTTGCATTATTTAAGATTCACGGTTTGTTTGTCTTATTAATTCTGTGCATCGCGGCCGAAATGAGCCGGCGTGAAATCAGACGCCGGCCCTGAGCTTTCACGTGTAACGCTTAATTATGTTTGACAAAATGGATGCGTGCGCCCTCGACCTCTGACATTTGATCCGAGCATACATACTGCATGTGCTTCATCTGATAGCACAGTGGAGTTTAATCAGGCAGGAGAGAGAGGTGATAAAAGCTGGATTTCAATTCACAACACTGCAGGTACTATATTTTATTATTGCACATATATGATTATAAAGAGGTTAAGTTGCATGTAGATATATGACACATGTATTTCTAAATAGCTTCCTGTCTCAACACAGGCTCTTCCTCATCCCAGGAACTTCCTCTCAGCCAGACCAACTCCCTGATCCTCGTTCTTTTTCGGCTGTCTGTGCCTTCAGTTCGTGACAGGGAGGTAGAGATTTTATGCCCCTAATGATGATTGCAGGCACGATGGCAACACCCTGGTCTTTTCTCATTTCCAGTTGTCTTCTGCATGCATCAGTTCTCAAGGGGGAAGCAGTAATATTTCAATAATGAGACGTCGAGATTCTCTCTCTCTCTCTCTCTGCACGAGCTCAGGACTTCACTTCCTTTGCATCAAGGCAGCTCGCTACATTCATATCTACTGTAAATCTGTATCTAGGACACGTCGGCGTCCATGTTTGTTTCCATGCTTATTACATTATTATTTGTCAGCTTTGCTCTTGAACCGTTCATTATTAATTAACCTTGCTTTGAAAGTATGTCATAGTTCGGCTCAGCGTAAAATTGACCATGAATATCGGCTTCATGTAAAGATGATTATTTTACCGATCATATATATTCACACTGTGACCCCCCCGGTGGGACGGCAGTGTATGTGAACTTGCATGTTGATGCGTTCTTCTTCCTTCAATCCAAATTAATTCTTTGAAGACTCCTCTGCTGGTGGGTGTTTTCAGCGTTGACAGACCCATTAATGCTTTATCATTTTCCTTGCATTACATTGTAGCCTTTAAAAAAAAAAGAAGCTCTTGTTTATCTCTGGTAACCATAACGACCAGTTTAAGCCCCACACCACGTACGCACTGTCCTCCTGGTGACTCATTGCCTCCACAGACTTCACTGTCAATCATCGGGGCAATAAGGACTATTTTTAGGCAGAAAGTAGCTCCAGTGAAAAATGTTCACAGAGTGTTCTGTGGATTATCCAGAGTAATGGGGAAATTGATTCTGGAAATTGATGTGCTGCACTTTTAAATGTCACTTTCCAATGAGGTGAGCGACCGAAAATAAAATTCCATTCACTGCCAATGTACAGGGGTGGAGGAAGAAACCAAAGAGAGTGGTATCTCAGAAAAAAAAAAACTGGGCGAATAAATCCAAAACTAGGCTTGATAAGAGAATGAGGAATATATTTTATGCACCATCCTGATTCAGAAAAAGTTGGGAGGCTGTGTAAAACATAAATAAATACAGAATGCAATCATTGAAAACTGTGTGAAAAGTTAGACAAAGTGTTCCTGAACTCATGTAGTAATCTCTTTTATACAATCATGTGTTCACAAAGTGTTGAACCTCTCTCCATCCTCGCTTGTGAATGACTGAGTCTTTGCAGGATGAACTCAATCATGATGCTATCACCTGTTACCAATGAACCTGTTTACCTGTGGAATGATCCAAACAGGTGTTTTTGGATCAGTCCACAACTTTCACAGTCTTTTGTTGCTCCTGTCCCAACTTGTTTGAAACATGTTGCTGCCATCAAAATCAGAATAAGCAGATATTTACACAAATCAATGAAGCTGATGATCAAACATTAAATATATTGTCTTTGTTCTGTTTTTAATTGAGTATATGTCAGAAAGATGAGCAAATTATCACATTCTGTTTTATTCATGTTTTACACAGAGTCTCAACTTTTTCGGAATCAAGGCTGTGCTTTGGGTGAAAAAAACCTTTTACCTGATGAAACGAAATTCCAAGTTCTCCAGTTTCTGAACTTTCTGTGCCGCAACAATTTGCTGAAATCAGACTTGACTCAGTCCTTGGCTGCAGTCGAAAACAAAATATCAGATTGAATTCAGCAGAAAGTCTGAAAGACCTGGATTAGATATTTTCACTGGAGAAGCAGGGTTATTCAGAGAGCTTTTGAAGAGGGCTGGTTAATGTGGCGCCAGTGTTCATTCTGCTGCACCAGAGCTAGAGGATGTCTGCCTCTGGGGGCTCCAAGTGTGTGTGTGTGTGTGTGTGTATATGAGTGTGTGTATGTGTGTGTTTCAAAAAGGATGCACTGAGCCGCAACCTGGAGCCTTTCCAGATTATCCCTCTCTGAGCTTCAATACCCCTGTGTGTGTGTGTGTGTGGCGCACATGCAGACACACACCCACAGACACACACACACACACGCACACACATCCAGCAGCAGCCGACATGAATGGATCCAAACGAATGGATGAATGGTTTTAACTGATCCTCTTCCGGGTTCATAAGCTCTCTCATTGTCTGTTATGAAATTTGTTGGGTGAAATGAAACTTCTGCATCACACTGAATTCCTGCAACATAACACACACATACACACACACACCTTTAACATAGTGAGTCTTGCCTAAAAACAATAGCTTGAGACCAAATAGATAATATGTTTTAATGATATTTTTTTAATTTGGAATATCTTCATGGACCAAATATGTGATTAAAACCCAAACTTGAGGCAGAAATGTCTTGACATGCACAAACAATATTGCATAGCTACACAGTGCTAATATTTAAACTGAGAGCCAGAAATACACGTTGAACTTTCATCGATGTATGTTAGCTGCAATTAGTAACGGTCAATTTTTCATGTTTGAAGTATTTTTCTTTCCGAAGCATGAAGAGATCATTTCACAGGTAACGCTCAAGGCAGGTGAAGCCCCCTTGGATATGTGAATGTTACATTATTCCATATCACTTAGTACAGTCAAAGAGACCTGTCAGAATGGGGATAAAGTCAGCTTATTCTTAAAGGCAGCCTTCTCTTTAATGCTCACAGTGATAACTGAAGGTTACTCGCTGAATGGAGCTGCCATGATAATTGACATTTAGTGATGAAATGCCTCGCACAATGAATGCTAAAGGGGGAACTAATTACTGCCTATCCAAGTGTCAATAGCATCATCTGCTCTCTTCTAAATGTCAGTTTTACATTGAAATGCTGGAGGCACGGCTGCCAAGCGCTAATGGCTTGGTCATTGGCAGCACTAGCTTTAGAACACACTCTCAGGTAGGATGTGACGGACATTATGACAGCCCTCAGCCCCGCGCTGCTGCGTGTCCTCAAAGCAGGCAGTAATTGAAATTTTCACATTCTGAAATCTCTGAATGACCACCTACTACAACGTGGCATCATTAAGTCCCGGTGTCCTTCTCTCGCGGCGCTGGCGGCTTTGCCACAGGATGCGTGTTATGAGTTTGGTGCAGTGGTGTGGTCGATTTAGTGCAGATGCTTCCTGCCTCTGACGCTGCTGCTGGTTAGTCCCAAACACTAACTGGGCTTTATAAGACACAGGGGTCGACTATGGCTCAGACGGTAGAGAGGCCAGCCACAGATCAGAGGGTCGGTGATTGGATCCATGGTTGCATGTTGAAGTGTCCTTGGGCAAGACACCGAACCCCAAATTGCCCCCAGTGGCTGTTCTAACTCTCAGATATACGTCACTTTGGATAAAAGCATCTGCTAAATGAAACCAATATGAATATGAATATGACTCGTAACTGAGTCATGAGTGATGTCATCCTTTTTTCTGTCCATGGGTCTAAAGTAACTCTGCCACAGTTTCAACAATTTGTCTACTTAAGTAGTCAATTCTATGCACAGTAATAGATTACTTATACAGTTTCATCAGATTTACAGTTTTGAATGTGTAACACACCAATACCTGTACATATGCACATGGTTTAAGCTACATGCACTGTCCATTGCACATAACATCGCCTTATTTATAATTATTTACAAGCACATTATCACAGTAGATGCCTTCACATGTTTCAAAATAAATGCATTTTAATGTAAAGGTGAAAGTTCTGGACAGTCAATGGTGACATCTTCCTCGTGTGCCTGTGGACATACAGAGGGCAGCATCCCCCCCAGCAGGGCTCAAACATATGAAACTGTACTATACTATCCTGTCCTATATAGTATCCTGTACTATAAATAACTGCAGGTTCACAATTATTTTGCAAAAGCCTGTGACGGGTATAAATTGGTAGTCATAAAACCTCCAGTAGCTGCTGGTATAATTACCCAGTCTGGTCCCAGGACAAATCTGCTGAATAAGCCCAAGTTGAATGTGGACGTATGAATAGTGAACTAGCCTGGCTAATGAAATAAGTTTCACTCCAGCTGTTCCAGACCTGCACTGTAATTTATACCACATGCATTTGAAAGCAGTATAAGTACCAGCAGAAAATAATTATCCATTTGTAGCAATATTTTTTTTGATGAATATGGAAGATCTAAAGCTGATCACCTGTGTGTCCAGGTGAACACTTGCATGCAAACGCCGTCATTCATCCTGAACTCCTGCGCCCGCCTGTCGCCATCGTGGCTCTGTCGGGTTGGTCTCCAATCTGACCCTCATACAAGGCTGTCACAGTTGAGGTCCTGGTACTCATTACCAGTTGCAACAAGGAGGTCGCAACCACTCTGGTCCTGGAGATGGAGGGTCAGGGCTAATCACAGTGACACGGCAATCATGTCAGCTGAGAGAGAAGTGTTGAATGTCAGAGCTCATTATGTTGCCAGTGACATTGGAGGGAAGTTAGCAGTAAATGCTTTTTTTTTTTTTTTTTTACTGTTGCTTCACTTTGAGTTCACTGTGCCAAGGATTTGTTCCAACTCAGACATACAAAGAAGAAATGCTGCAAATAAACATTAGAGGGAAACGCAAGAGAAAAATATGCCACAAAGACAGGTCGTCTTAATTAAGCATCTTTCACTGTTTTGCTCTTTCTTCCTCTGGCTGTGGTGCTAAATAGCCCAGTCTTTATCACTGCATTAAAACTGAAACTGGCAACCTGTTTATGATGCAAACTTATGGTGAGTTAAGTCGAACTTTCAGTATGAGCAATTTTTGGAACTTCAGTGTCAACAAATTTTAATTAGGAAGAAGATGATGTAATTATCAAATAACATATACATTCTGGATATGTTAGGTTAATTGATATTTTGCACATTTTGTGATGTCAAAACTTACAATATTATATATGATATTACTGAATTTATGTAATAAGAAAATCAGTGTAAACACATTAAAAACCTGGTTCTCACATTATATGAATACAACATCCAGGGTTGTCATGGTGATTTCACGGTAAAGGTACAATGGGCCTTGTGTTGTTTACAGCTCCTTCAAGCTTTCTTGTCTCTGTCGAAATTAATTCACTTCCTCTTTCCACTGATTTCGAGGCAAACAGGAGGGTTAACAGTGTAACACTCTATTGTTCTGCACTGCAATGTGAGATCATTCGATGCTCCCAAAAGGAGCTACGAGCATGTGGAGATCTAAAAGGTGTTGACAGGTTTGAGCAGGAAGTAGTTCTAATCTCCGAGGACTTTTCAATCGGCTGGTTTTTAACTGCCATCAAATTGATTTCCCATGTTGTATTGACTCTTGCATGCGAGCGACGCGGCTCGCGGGTAAATAAAGCACCAGGCCACTGAGAGACATGGCATACATGCAAACAGGCTGCTAATTTCCACAGTCATCATGGTAGAACCCTCCCGCCGGGTATTTGCCTGCTGCTGCGAGGAGAAAAAAAAATGACACCACGCCGTCCAATCTTTCATATCCCAATCAATTAGTAATGGCTTTGCAATTATGAGCCGTATAGAAAGGGACGGATGGAGGTTAAGCGTTCGCTGGTTCACCAGGTTACATGTCAATAGTCATGAATGGATTATTTATCTTAATGCATTTTGCAGCAATATAATGATGAACTAGGGCTGGTAGTCAAACACAGAATAAAAGGGTCATTTCATGCAAATTGCAATAAAGATTTCCACTGTGAAGAGCTCAAACAGGGCGAGTGGCACATCAACAATGGACCTTTTATTGTACGTCTGACTCTCTCCATCGTTTCCTGTCTGCATATAAAAATGCTAAAAAACATAATCTAAAAAGAAATAATGTTTCCCAGACAATGCACCCTGGCTCTGTCCACTCCGCCTCCGTTTGCGTGTTTGCATGGAGGATTAACCATATTAAGCGCCATCCTCCATATGGTGAGGAATGGAAATAGAATATAAGACCCTGTGACAGTGTGTCTGCACGGATCCCGACTTATCATGCTCCACTGCCCCTGATGCAAACACACAGAGAATCGAGGAAACAAGAAATGGAAGTTCTATCTCGCTTCTGCATCAGGCTTTATTTCCTTCATGCAAATAACATGTTTATATTGCATCTATTGCGTTTCGTTGCTTTAGGGAGGTTTTGGATTTATAGGGAAAAGCTGAGTCTGCCTTGCATTTTACAGGTAGCCATAGTGACAGATGTGTCCTGTTTATGTTGGGATGTAGTAAAAGCATCCTGCAGTTTAACACCCTCCACCCTAATGTGAAGCACGCTCAACACATACAGTATGAGTGAGACTTGTGAAGTGGGGAGTGGGAGGGGGGCAATCACCACACCTGATTCTCTGTTGCCCTTTCACACATGTAGCACACAGCAGGAGTCCATGTGAGACTCATTCTCACCTACTGGAAACACTCGAGGTGGCGCCCGAGTCGAATGGCGGAGGAGGAGAACACATGTGTGATGATGACTGTTGGTGCATTGATATCAATATTACATGTGTTTGAGTGGACGGCACTACACAGGCCACACTCTCGTCATCAACGCGCCCACTCGCTTGCTGTGAATTTTCCAGACAATGGCCTGCTTTGCTCACACGTGTTCATTCTAAACGTGTTCGTGCCAAAGTCTGTTTAACGTCTGAGCCGAGTGATTCAGAGTTTTGCATTTAAACGTGCATCCAGGAAAATGTCAGGGGGAGCTGTACATGTGTGAGAGGGTTTGAGAGATGAGGGACATCAAGAGACAGACTCAATGCCTCCTTTATCATCTATCAATATTTACTTCTCTTGCATCCCCAAACATCCCCCCCCTCTCCCAGGTCACCTCCCCCTCCCCTCCTCTCTCCACCTGTTTACAGACCACATTGGCTGTTAGCCTCCAACCAGCTGTGATACGTTTCCCTGCTGCACATTTACAACATCTGCCTCCGTTTCCTCGGCCTGTAAAAAGCACAGCGTGTCCAGTTAGCTCAGCTGATTACCACCACTGTGTACAAAATACGGCGAGTACTTGCTAAAATCCAGGTTATGATGACACCGTTTCCCATGCGAGCCAGGACCCAGTGTGCCTGTTACTTCTCTATTCCTGTTTTGATAGGTAACAGAATGAGATTCAAGGGCCAAAGTAGAGTAATCTGTTATTTATTTCAGGCCATGTCAGACTCCAATGAGTCATTTAGATGATTTAGATTTTTTTTTTTTTTTTTTTACTTTTTTATTTGTGTTGCATTCAGGATATATACGGGTGGAAAACACACATACTTACTTTGAAATAAGCCTCTTTCTCACATGCGTTTTTTTCTCGTTCTTCACAAACACAAGGATCTATATATGTGAATGTCAATACAGAATCCAGATGCAGTCAGCTGTATAGTATCGTCATAAGTGACCTCTGGGAAAAATCATTAACGCACTGATGGTATAACTGCGAGACAGAAATTTATGCAGAGCCACGTCACTGTGATATTTAAGCATGACATTCTCCAAACATCATAAACAAACGAAGAGCTTGGAAGTGACATGTCGTCCTGGTGGAAAAGCAGCACACCAGTATCAGAAGCTCTTATGTGTTATATATGCATATGTCTACATACATATAATACAGTTCACAGTGCAACAGCAAATTGTAAATTTATGGTAATGGATAAAACTGAATGCAGGTCACAGTCGCAATGTTTCTTTGGCTCACAGCAAAATTGGTTGAGAACTTAGAATTACCCTCCTTTATTTATTTGTTTGCAACACAAATAATATTTCACACAGCATTAGTTGGATTTCGACAGACGTTTGGAGAATCCTGCCTCTCATTCTGTTCGGTATTTTCAAAGTTGGTTCATCCACATTACACAAATCCAAATATTGTCTTCATCCATCTGAGAATTCAAAGGAGGAATTCTGACAATAGCTAGAAGCAGTCAGCTGTCACTCATGACCAAAGTGATCCAGCCAACAGCAAACAATTAGCGGGGCCATAGCGACAAACAGAAGCTGCATTAAGTCGCATTTTGGTTTGAAATGTGACTTTTTGGAACATAGGAAACATGCAATGCACAAACAGTGAAGGAAGCTACAGGAATAGTTTAAGTAGTTTGACACTTTTTGCAAGTTACAAGTGTTTGATACTTATAAATAATTTCAATAGGCTTTTAAATAATGATGATGATGATACTCAACTGTCTTAACTTTCATCTCGTGTGTCTGAATGTACTTACGCAAGACTAAACAGAAGTCGAGCCCATATGAAACCAATATTGATGCTGCACACCATTAAGTTGATCAAAGCGCTTGTTTGTAGTTGGTGCTTAAAGAGAGACATTCTGTGAGGGAGTGAGACACGTCTACTGACAGAAGGTCATTTTGACAGCCTTCACCTGAGGCTACGTTCCTGTGCTTACCAGCTGTTTCTCGCACTCATTTATTGATGGAAGAATGTCATCAGTGCAATGCATGTCTCCTTAAAAGACCCGGCTCTTTGCATATCGGATCCATTAAGCCTTTTGAGGAGATGTATGTGATATTTTGTCAGCGTGTGGTGATTAAGCTCCTCTCCGGTCTAAATGAACACATCGGCTAGGAGGAGCTAACATCTGGTCGAGAATGAGTTTGATAAAGCTTTTAAATGTGGGCATTGCATACACATTTCAGCATCTGTGCCGTTTGCTAATTGCTGTCATCATCACAAATCTAAGAGTAATTTAAAGCTAAGGCAGCTGTAAAATTAGTGTTATGTGGCATCATCGTTATAAAGAACAGAAATTACAAGTAGATAATGTTCTGAGCGTTAGATAAATTATCCCACAAGTACAGAATGTCTGATCAGTTACAGTTTTATATGCACCAACAGATAACTAGATTGCACTTAACTCTGTCAGCTGCAAACATTGGACCTTGCAGACAATGAGCATCAGTTTGTCACCTTTCAGAATGTTTACTGTCTGAAGTCAAAGTGACCACAGTTAATAAAAAAAAGAATCTGATAGAAATACAATTCAAATGAAAGAGTAAGTGAAACTCTCTGCATTAGGCAAATTATGCACCGAGCTTCATAAAAAGCCTTAAATTACTGTTTAAATCAGTTTACTCAATATGCCGATACCTGTTAGTGCACCAGTCCGGAGCAGACTCATGCGGGGGTCAGTTTTAATGCGCCAGATGCTACTTGCAGGTTTCCCATTTGTTTAATAGGCCTTTACAGCCACGGTCAAAGCTAAATCACACTTTGATGAAATCATAAAATTTGTCCATGAGCTTTATTTTGCTGTTTGTCCCCACCTCGGCCGTTATGTGAGGCAGCTGGTTGTGTAACAGCACAAATAAGACCTTTACAGTGGCCACACTGAATGGAAATCCAGCAAAGCCCTCATTGTTCATCGGGGCTCTATTAAGCTTGCATAATGATGCAGAGAAAGTACCAAGGAAACATACCAAAAGAGCATTATTATTCTTCGCCCGCTTCCCCTAGGAAGCCAAACGATGCTTGTAAACCTCTGTGACTTCTCTCCGCCTCCTTAAGGGTAATGAGCCTGCCATTGGAATTAAAGGCCAATGAATTAGCTCTCGGCCTTGCTTTTAATCAAGCGTCAGATCAGCAGCAGATTGCTCATCACTACCACTCCAATTTCTACAGGCTTAATTATTTAGAACTTTGTTCATCCGATGAACTCGGCACCACAACAAATTAAAGAAGAAGCACTTTTTTTTAGAGAGAGAGTGTGCAATTGTCGTTAGAGTTGCAACAAACGATTATTAACTTCCCATTATGTTCGCGATTAATCAATTGATCGTTTAGTCTATAAAATGTAAATGTTATATTCATCACTGTTTCCCAGAGTCCAAAGTGACATCCTCAGATTGTTATGTCCAATCAACAGTCCAAAACTTTCATTAATGTGAAAAAAATACTGAAACTATTAACTGATTATCAAAATAATTGGCGCTTTTTTTGCTCCTGTTATTTGGGGTTATGGAGAAGCTAAACACAGCAAAGGGTGCTTTGTTTAGCTTCTAGCTTCTTTAAAGCCTCCTCCAGACCCGTTCGCACTACTCAAACATGAGGAGAAATCCAAAGCTTGACAGGCCTGCCGTACCGATTTACTGGTGCAAAGCTGTGACCGGACATCACCGGTCGTGAAAGGGGTTCAGCAAACAGTCAGTTGTAACTATAACTCCAGTTATTATGTTTCAGCTCAAAGCATTGTACCTAGACTCATTCAGTGACAAATAGCTCTTCCTCTTTATCAGGGAGTGTAAAAAGGGAAGTAAACTGTTGTTCTCCTGCACTATTATGTATTCTGTTTTGACAGCTGCTACCTGTTCAATTCATTTTTTTTTTATATATATATTGAGCCAAAATACAAGAGAAGTTATCGTAGGGCACTTTTCTTAAATAGAAGCTCTAGACTGTGCCCTTTATAATATTATGTCTGAGACCCAGCAATTCCCACCACGAGTAAGCACTGGGTGAAAGTGGTGAGGGAAAACTTGCAGAAACCTACAGAGAGAAGAAGAAAATAAAGTAGAACACTACAAGTTAAGTATATCCACATAGAGGTGTAAAGTAACAGTAACAGCAATGTCAGTGATGATAACAACGACGAGTCTAATAACAAGAAGAACACATACGGATGGAGAGAGAAGAGCATCATGGGAAATAAGATAAACCTTTATTTGTCCCACAGTGGGGAAATCTGCAATCCCATGGCGGTCTAGGTCCATAGCAGCGTAACTAGAGGCATAACCAGGGTAACGGCATCTAGAGTAACTATATATGTACATAATGCTTTTCAGAGGTGTTTGGGGTGTTTGTACAATAACTTCAAGTGTGTCTGACTTGTCTGAGGTTTTAATGTTCCTAAGGCATGTTTGAAGTTTAGCTAATTGCTTGTTTTCGTCTTGCTTGACCGATAGATATAACTGGGTATCATCTGCATAACAATGAAAGAGTGCTTCCTGATAATGTTGTCTAAAGGAAGCTGACAGAAAGTGAACAGAATTGGTCTAAGCAGAGATCCATGTGGGACTCCATGATTAACGTCTGTGCACACAGATGATTCATTAGTAACATGTAAAGAGATTGATCTGATAAATATGACTAAAAATAGTTGTCAAATGCAGCATAAACATCTAACGAGTACAGGGATGAGTCTCCAGTCTGATGACATTAGAGGGTTAATTATAACTTTCATCAATACATCCTGCATCCTGACTAAATAAATGCACAGTTATGTAGAAAGTGATGTCTCAAAGATCTTTGAGGTAAAGGGATGATAACTGATAATCTTAAATCATTTACTAGTACAGCTTTAGATGAGAGAGAGCTGATGTTCGAGAGTTCACTTTTAATTCTCTCTTGTTGCTCGATTACAATAGTGGCGTTAATTTAAATTAGGGTTTTATGTTTAACATCTTTTCTGTTTACATGAATCAGCAGCAACAGGGTGCAAGAAAAAAAACCTTTATTGTGTTTAGTTTAAAGCCAATTGCTACAGAGAGAGATCAATGTTTTTAATGTTTGCATTAAGGGCTGGCAGCACAAAGCTGATTGTTGCAAACACATTTTACGACATGACTTCTCTTATCTATTCCATTTTTACAGCTGATTACTTAAGAGATAATTAACCTGAACAATGACAAACTGTCATGTTGACATGGATTAATCCAAATGAGGTGGGTCTTTGTGTTTTCAACAAACTATTAAATTGTTACTGGCATTTGCTTTCTTTTTTTTTCCGACCAAGTGGAGTGGAAAAAAAAAAACTAAATCTGAATGAAAGAACACATTCTATGCTTAACATTTGCATAACAATCCCTGGCCTTTCTCTGACATTTAATATAGCCTATGAATTATAATCAGCTCCAATAATGAGATGAGAAATACCAAGTGTGTCAGGAAAAGGTTTGCCTCAAATGAATTGCACCCCCCCCCCCAGATAACTGTTTTATGAATCCTGCTGAAGGAGACTATTTGAATACAGCTGATCCGTCTTTAAAAGCAAACTTGAACTTGAACTTAAAATGCAAACTGCAGCCCTCCTGCTGTGTTGCGGTCAAACAGTGGATGTTTCACAAAACCAAGGTTGTGCGACGTCTCTCATGCGTTTTACTGGAAGGAACTACAGATGCTTGCACGACGGACATTTGGCCTGGAAAATAAAAGTTTATCAGGCACGGTCAGAGTGTTGTTGATGGTTCCCTAATCACTTGGCTCTAATTAGTGACTGCCATCATGTTTTATCGTGGTAAATTAAAGGCTTTTAAAATTAAATATAAGACCAAAGCAATCATCAGAATGAAAATTAAAAATGAACAGCGAAGTTCTATTAGAGCACAGTTCTGCACAAATGAGCAGATGTTTTGCAAAATGGCAAATTGATTAGGAATCTGAAAGCACGATGTCTAAAACTGATATGCGGACAAAATTGATCCTTTTAGTTCTATAAAAATTTGGCACAAAAAAGTCAATCTGCCTCAAAAATTACCCAGTATTTTCAGACATTTTTTCCTCAAATAGAAGGTGGTGATAAAGTCAACAGACTTGAATGTCTGAATGTGGCTTTTGAGAAATCGGCCGCCATCTTCCATCGAGTAAGTGAACTAAAGATGTTTTGTTATTTCCAGTTGATTGTTCAGTTTTTCTTCAGGGGAAAAGTAAATGGCTTCATGACCACAGAAACAGTTTCTTTTGTTGGTTAAACTGAAACCGTTCTGGGTAGAAAAACAACAGCATCAGCTGTTTGTTCAGAGAGTTTAAAGAGGTCAGAGCGACTGGCTGGGTACACAAGTGTTTGACTATGACACCACAGAGACAAATAACAACAGTGAACATTGGTTTCATTTAACCATGACCACCATCTTTTCTCAACCATAACCAAGTAGTGTTAAAATGTATAGGCTGCATGCACAAAGTAAAGCATCTTGATTTTTAATGACACCCTGTCACTGTGATTCTTTGCGTTCTTTATGTGACTGTGCTGTTTTTACTGACAGCTCGACTCTAGACTGTGATCAACTGCTTAGACAAAATGAGGATGGCCTGTTTGAATGTCCTAAACGTAGACCATAATGGATGTCTTTAATCTGGTGCAAAAGTCGAGAAAATATTGGACGTTGTTTGTTCATGAAGAAAACCAGGTGTGTGAGACAAAGAAATTAACACCTGTCTTTGTAACTGCTGTCTGTAGGGAAGGTCTGGGAGTTGGCTTGAGGGATAACGTCTTTAACTTCTTACAACTTTATCCAGAACTCACATCTTTTGTATTTTCATCCATCTTTCCTCTGATATGTGCTCTCAGCAGTAAGAGTGCGATGCTTGTTCACGGGCGCCGACGGTCACTGATAACTTCTCCATTAATTTCCCTGTGATCACAGTCCTGTTCTCATTAACCTTGGCTGTTTATTTTGTGAGATCGTTTCTTGATCTTAAAGCAGAGATTTGATGGATGGCCCAGTCAGCAGACATGGAATTATAATTTTTTTTTTTCCTTAACTAGTTTGTGAACCTTAAGGCAGTGGTAGCCAACTCACTGATAGATTTTGTATATGGACTCATTCTATTTATTAAGCTTTTCAAATGGGTATTTTAAGCTGATGAGGTACAAAACTGCAAACTAAATGCTAAATGTATTAATATGTATGTTTTGGAATTCGAGGTGAGGCAACAAAAACTATGATTTCAAACATGAATTAGGCGACATTAGATGATGTTATAGTGAGTGACAACGAGGGGGCTGTTTCCAGGCAGGTGTGGCAAACTGTAAATATCGAAACACGCTTTAATTATTTTTGATGAATGGTTAATGAGTTTGGCTATATCCACATTTGAAGATGAAAGATTACAGAACCTCCGTTTTAACGCAGCCTGATTCAAAATAGTCTGTAACATGTGGTAATGTGTTAAACATGTATATAATAATACCAATATATCTTTGGTTGAATATCAGCAACCCTGAGTCAAACGTATATGATTACTTATCTGGAGTATTTGTATAGTGAGTAGTGACTTTATGACTCCTGGTGGCAGAAAGGAGAACAGCGTGTTGGACTTTATGCGGATCCCATATAACTGCTGTGACCTTACAGGTGTTTAATACACATTCACTCAAAGACCTTTGTTCCTGTCTTATACTTTCTCATGTATTTGTATATATGTATGTATCACATGAAAAGACCTTGAGACTCTCTGTTACATGAAGAAACCTTTACTCACGATTTATTCGTCCATTGAACCTTTACATTCGACCACAAATTAAAAAGCTGGCACTCCAGGGTGCAGTAGATCTCAACAACAGAGAAAAACCTACAACATTATCATTTCAGGTCTTCCTCATATTTTCCGTTTGTGTTCTCGCCGCGGGCCCGGCAATCCATCTCTGCTGGCTTGTTCCACATGCAAAGTTAATCGAATCACAAAACAAAAGAAGCAAGGCTCTCCAAGAGCTTGTGTGTAATTGCATTAAATTTCATTGCACAAGATACTTTCATTCACCATTGTGTTCAAAGTGTTTTGGTCTTTTACAGGAATAGTTCAGTGCAGTCGCTTCTAGAAGGACACCAGTTGGAGTATGTAGAAACTTCAATGAAATTACAAACATTTGGAATGAATTGTTTGACTAAAAATGCATGAAATGTCTCTTCAGTGAGAGACGGTGGCTTTTTGAAAGTGTTCAGTGTTTGTATTGGTTTCACAGCATGATGAAGATTAGGATGGGAGCTATTTCTTACCTCTGATTTCATTACAAAAATCAAGAAAACTGCTTGCTGTTGCATTGATTACAGAAGGATAAAGGGTCGATTGTCACATGTCCTACTTAGAGGAAAAACAGGCTTTCTATATGATAATAATTTGACTTAAAACACACCTGATTAATAGCACATTTAAAACACCTGGAAAAGCCTAAAAAAGGAAATATTTAAAGAAAACAAATGTGACGAAAGGATTTTTCTTATACTTTGAAAAGTTAATGTATTTGGATTTGTTTGGGTTTTTTTGAGTTTCTGGTTTTATCTCTGTCTGTATTCAGACATCAGTCTCTGAGATTTTGAAACTTTTTCAGTGATGTGGATGAAATGACTAAACATTTAAGAAAATCCAACACATCAGTCATCTCTTATGGCCACAATTAGACGCTAATCTTTCAATGTCCGTTGTTCATCCGCCAGAGATTTAAAAAGATGACGTGTATATTAATGAAAGTCCTTTTAATCAAGAAGCATTTCTCACTCTATATGTCGAGAGCGTATCAGTCCAGAGTCATAGAAGCGTGTGCTGTATGCATATCACTGACTCGCTGACAGTCATTTCTTGTTCAAGGTTGACTGCGGAGGGAAACAAACCTGCGACCTTCCAGCCAGAGAACAGTCGCTGTCATCCTCAGAAATATGAGGCCGTACGATGTCAGGGCCTGAGAACGACTTGGCTCGCAGTCAGACTGTCAGGGGAAGCACTGCAGACCCTCCTGCTGTATATTCTCAATGACAATATTCAACACGTAATTCTGTTAACATGTTTTTTTAAGATTTCAGTATCAGGGGCTCTCAGTCATTTTTATGAGCCATGGGAAAATCAGATTAGATTAGATTACAGTTCAGTGACCTGACCTGGGCGGCGCCGTTATGTTGCGTAAATCTTCAAGCTCGAGTTGGATTGTTTTCAAATGCAGCTCTGTTTCCTACTCTGCCAATCATCTGCGTCAGTGCGTATCGTGTGTTGCAACCAGACGCGCAATACCTACAGGGAGAGTGCAGTCGATGAGGTTGACAAGAGGAGAGCGGTGCTGAAACTATCTATGGAAGATGTGATTCTCTTCCTAGCTCATGACTCCTACTTTTTAAAATGTATCATGATCATGTCTGTATAAAGTTAAAAGTAAAACTGGTCATAACTGTTCGGACTGTTGTTGACTTCAGCTGGGAAACTGTTTCAGTCTTTTGAGACCTTGGAGTCTTGAACGAAAAAGACAGTGACTAATGTCTCACCTCCCTTGATTGGCCACTTTTGACAGACCTCAGTCATTATAACTTAACATATCACTTAATCAATTTGAATTAAGATGTGAGCAGGACATTAGCAGCAACTACCAGAAGTAGTGTTTCTTTTTTTACCACTATTGGATGCATGCTTGTGGGAAGCCAGTGAGGGATCATGTCTGTGCTGCTACATAAGGAGTGTGATGGAATTTGTAAAAGGCTGAAAAGATAATGCAGATGTTTTAGCCTTTTGCTTAGTCCTCCATCTTGATTTATAACTGACACTGATTAATAAGTTGTCAAGCTCTCACTGTGCAGCTGTTTTGATGATAAGCGTGTGTATGTGTGTGTGACTGTACTTAAAACCAGACTGTTTCAAATTTGAAACTATGTCAAAATTCACTGTGTAACCTCATATAATTTCATTTCTTTATCTGTGGAGAGCTCTCAATGAACATCTGTGACAGGCAGAAACCGGGAAGCAAAATGTCTTTTTTCTCTTATTAGTGATATATAACTTTTCCACCATGCATATTTTACGACATGAGGTGGAGCGTGGCGCCTGGTTGCTCTCAGTAGGTAACTTCATAATCAGCCGGAAGAACAGATTGTTCACTTACATTTTTGTCTCGTCATCGTTTCCAGCTGCTGACAGAACCGGCTGATCTTAGCACTGTGGGCAGCCCAAGTCCAGCCAATTTGTCAAAGTCTCTCACAGAACTGGAGACAAACACTGTGTATCGACGTACATGTGTGATATTCCTAATAATGGAGTTATAGACCCTCAGAGTCTCAGTAGCCTTAAGACCTAAAATCCTGCTTTATCTTACTTTACCTTTTTTTTTCACCTGGGAAATAGTGAAGCTGAATTTTATACATTTGAAGTTGATCTCAAAAGACCACTTACAGAAAAATGACAGCATTGGCTCTCACTACCTCTTAGAGTCGCACAAGTGAAGATTACCTGTTCAGTTTCTATAATCATAATGTACTTTCTGTTGTTGAGAATAACTCCGAGACTGTCTGCTGCAGTGTTAAGAAATGGAGAAATAATTGGATTTACCCATTTGCA
The DNA here is from genome assembly GCA_037975185.1 of Centropyge bicolor. Taxonomy (NCBI): domain Eukaryota; kingdom Metazoa; phylum Chordata; class Actinopteri; family Pomacanthidae; genus Centropyge; species Centropyge bicolor. Next base: position 4,752,485 of record JBBMOC010000027.1, read on the forward strand.
GAGCAGCACGATGACAAGGCACAAAGCAAAAGCCACTGGTAATAAGCCTCTGTGTCTTTTAAATTACACGATCATTACCGATAATCCATCTTCTTTGGTGCGTTCCTGGAAGAGTTAAACATGTTTTCATGATGGCACCTATTATTGCTTTTGCTGTTGTGCAGGCTAGAATTGACACCACAACAGCAGTTACCCATTTGTCTGCAGCACAAATAATGTTATGTTGGTTAATCAGAAATTGGAATCAGCACCGTTGTTGTATAGTGTCTGAGCACATGTGTAAACCTGTCGTCGAGTAGATTCTGTTCTTCGGTTTGGTTCGGTTCTGTGAGTCCTTAAAAGGGGGCACTCTCCTGTATTTTCCTCGAACTCACTGAATGTATGTGCTGCTCTAATCATTCCGGATCAGGCATCAGCTATTTATACTTGCTTATCATGGCTGTTATCACCCTTTGGAGTTCCCCCTGGTTTGAGTCAGGACTTTGAAAACAGACATGTGACATAAGATTTAATGCTTTGAAATACCTGAATATATGACTTTAAATTACTCTTTGGTTAAATATTCAGTTTTTGTCCTCATGCTTTTTTGATGTAAAGATAAAGTATTTATATGTACAAAAGTATTTAACAGATGATACTGATGAGATGCATGAGTGTATAGATACCTTCAATGTGATCACTAACGAACATGTAACTTTAAACTAGAGTTAATTTGGGCCTTAAATCTCAATAATTTTAAAAAGAAAAGTTACCCAGTATCCATAATGTCGTCGAGGCTTTTTCTCTGCAGTGGTTCATATTCTGAAACATAATACAAAAGTGGTAATACAGGATATTAAAACAGCCCCCGTTGGCTATAAGGTCTCATTAATTATCTAACTTAGAAAAAAAAAAAAAGGAATTACAGCTTTGTGAATAGTAACCCAGCACTTTCTAAGGAAAATAATTAATTTATTCTTTTGTGATGAACGTCTTTTGCCTGCAGATTTGATCGCCGCTCCGCCGGCGCTGGCGTCGGCTGCGAAAAACTGCTGCTGAGTGGTCGCAAAGAGACGAGGTTATGAGTCCACTCCTTATTTATTATCCACAGTCCTGCTGACTTTGGCCTGAGGACAGTGTGGACAGAAGGAGACAACAAGAACGTGTGCTTCAAAAAAAGGCTATAGTCCCTTGCTGGCTTCCCACCCATTAAAGCTGCATTCATTAAGTGCAGAAGCAGCTGTGCCAGGGTTTGTGCTGCAGCAGTGGGCGAGTGCCGTTCCTCAGCATTCAGCTTATTGTAACAGTAACTGCACCTGATCTCAGACTGAAGTGGCACAAAACGTGTATGCAAAACTACTGTGTACATTAATGACAGATCACATAGTATTTATTTAATCTGCAGGGGATTATGTGCCTGTTACGTGACCGCGTTGTGTGTGCGTGAAGTGTGCACAATATCCAGTGGAAGAAGCAAAGCCAAGACAGCAGTACATCAAATCCCCAAATTGATCCACCCTTCAAGCTCTGATAGTCACATTTGATGTGATGTTGGAATAATCTAGAAAATACAGATTTATTAGACGAAGCCTCCGTCTTTCGTGAGGGTGAGCAGCAAATGTCTTGTTGCCATAGTTACTGAAATACTGAATGTGAAGAAAACCGGAGCCTGTAAATATGCGTTTACTGTACGGTGCACAGGAGTGGGATTTCCTCCGCAGACCGAGCTACGACGAAGCAAAGAGATAATGATTCAGGTCTAACTGCAGGCTTGTTTGCCCTTGGGGGGTCCAACCACGTATGCGCTGCTTTAAAGAAAGCCAATTAAGGAACGGACATTAAAAGTGGGAATACAAGAAAATCTAAGCGCTACAGCTCCAGAGAGTAACACAATAGTTACACCTCGTTCTAATTAGCCTTTAATACAATTAATTGCTAAACTCAGCGTGTTTGTGGCTTTTACTCACTGCTCCTCAATTATATATATATATTTTTTATAGGCATTGTGAAGTATGAACACAAACCTCCTATAGCCCATATGTGCGTAATATATGTTTGGCTCTATAGATAAAAACAGTGTTCCCTCATCTGCTGTCCATCAGATTACCTGTAACAAGACTTTACCTTCCCTTTCTTCCATACTGGCAAGGACACACTGGGCTTGAATTTGAATGTTAACTGACTCGACTGTCACATCCGCAGGCAGCTCCATTGTCAACCCAGAGATGAACGAAGATACCTGTCGTATCGCCGCGTTCTCGTTTCCCTCGGTAACCGCAATCGGAGGTGAAGCCTTGTCCAGATGTGGTCTCGTTGCACTTCGCTGTTGATGCGTGCGTTTCAGAACGGCCGCGTGCGAGACACCTGCCCCCACGGTTAAACTGCTGTTATGCTTGGTAAGCTTTTATGTTTTTGTGCATTTTACTCAAGGACTAAAGGGCCAGCGGGGGCATGAAAACAATAAAGCTTTTAAATTGGGTGCTTTGGTTTAAAAAAAAAAACAGAGAGAGAATCACAGTGGTGGAGACACTGTGTGCTCAAGCAACACTGAAACAAATATGGATTTAAGGACGAGTGTTGCTGCGGAAAAATGACAAAGACACTCAAAACACACACTGTGCAAAAACAGCATGCTCTTCTTTTTGCCTCTATTTGCTGACTGACCACATGAAAATACACAAAGCAGGATTGTAATTTGTGCCTGCGCCTGCGGTTGACATAATTACAAATACATTTTTGTCGGTGTGAAAAGCAGATTTAATGTATCCGCCGAAGCCTTGTTTGAAACAGCAGGTTTCAGGTATTAAGAAAAACTGCACATCTTTGCAAAATCTCCAGTGCTGGGAGCTGTTTAATGGCAACATATCCCATTTGGTGGATGCTTCCATCCAAAGCACGTCACAACCAAGCGGCAACCTCCGCCTCTGAAAAATGAAGCCAATGCGGAAGTGCAAAAAAGCTGCAGTTCCTCGAATAACCGCTAGAGCAGGCCGCAGAAGGGAGTCAATTACATTTGAGTCCCATGTTAAAATGTCAGATTTTACGACAGAAAAAAAACATATTTACAGCCTGGTTCAAAACATGGCTCTAGTCTCATAAGCTGTTTTTCTACTCCATGACAACTCTGGGGGGGGGCATACATCATTATGCACAATTCATAGCTGTCAATCTAAGTGGCGCCACTTTGATTGACAACTAGCCACTGACGGTCTAAAGGGCGTCACCCCGGCTAATTCTAGTCACTGAGTTTGGGAAAGAGATCGTCGTGGGGTTAGCCGGCTAGCAACGATATTTAGCATTTAACCTAGCTGGTTAGCCGTAGCTAGTTTGATTATTTCGAATAAAGCGGCTTTTTTCAGCGGCTTTTTTCAGCCAATCGCGTTCATTCGACCCGCCTCAGCTCCGCCCTTGCTCCACCTCTTTGTCCATATTTGGAGTAACCGGAGGTAGGCTACCAAGATGGCTACGCACTACGATTTGCTTCATTTTTGCTCTTCAGAAACCTATGGGTGACGTCACGGACACTACGTCCATATTTTATACAGTCTATGGTCACAACGCCAACATTGAAGACATGTTGATGGTGGTCGTCCCCAGTGGGAATCAACCAACCGTAGCCGCCGAATCAAGATGAACAACAATCCTTGGTACAAAGGCCTGTTTAAACCAAGCAGCTGTGGAGCATTTCAGCTGCACTGGTGCTCTGTGCAAGAAAGGATGATGGTGCCCTTTTCTCACTTTGCGTGAGACCTTCGAATATATTTCCATTTGCACACACACACACACAGGCGAACACAAGAGAACGCACGGGCTCCCGCAGGAAATAGCATGTGACCCTCCACCTTATCGCTTGCAATCGATGACTAACAGTGTTGCCTTAGCACTTAGCCTCTCTGACAATTGAGCCAGTTTTTCTCCCACACAGCCGGAGCCCTTTCCTGCAGGGAGGCAGGCCTGCAGCAGACATGCCCCAGGCTCTGGATTCATACTCATAGTCATAGTTTGGATTTCCTGTTTGTTGTTATCTCATGTATTCATGGGGTGTTTTTTTTTTGATATTGTTGTTTTTGTCTGCGTATCTCCTGCGCAGAAATCAAACAGCCGCTGATAAATTATGTCGCGAGGAGTTCGGCTCCTTGTGTGAAACCAGTTGACTTCTGTGCCTCTGAAAGCAGCTTTTCTAAACTCTTGAGAAAACAGCCCTGATAGTGTCGTCAGGGTTATCGCACATTCAGCCTGAGACGGCGTCACAAACCGGAGGTGCGAAATCTGAGCGACACAGGCGTTTTTGGAGCTCGGCCCTCACGGGGGGGAATAAAAGTCAGGACATGGAGGCTTCTGCTGCGTCGATTCTCTCTTAATCTATGTCTTTAAAGTCCACTGATTTTATGCAAATGCGAAACACTTGCAGAGTTTTGTTTTCTATTGAAGCTCACAAACGGGAGACGTGAGGATACAACACTGTCAGATTATCCATTGTTGACGTGTCAAAGGAACTACAAAGAAGCAGCTTTATCAAATTTGCTTGATGGATCGACACATGAACCTCGACTGCTGCTTTTATCTGTATAGCACTGCCAGTGTGTTATGGGTGTCAAACAGAGTGATGCTGTGCAAGAAGGCAGTTGTTTGTTGTCTTGAACTATGGAATAGAACAAGAATAAAGTTGGCTTCACTCGGCTGTTGTAAGGTGATCAGCATCAATGCACCTTGGCATAGACGTCTCTGGAGCTCTCCTGTGGACGTGGACTTTTCACACAAAGCTCATTTCACCATTTGATGTTTTAATGATGATGGCATGGAGCGCTGTCTAACATGTCACTCCAAAAGACCTCACACTTTTTCAAAAATATTGAGGAAAATAGAAAATGATTCATATCATTTTCATGCTCATCAAACCCTTCGGTGAAACCTCCTGCACTGTGGAAACTTTCCTTTTTACACTTGACACAAGCAGAGCATATTTTTTGTCATCTTACCCATCATTATTTTCAAAATTGAAAATGTGGGCATTTGATTTTTTTCCTACAGATTCATCTGCAATTTACGCAAAAATCAACCACTGCGAGCGTTAGATCCAAAGAAATCGTATCACCTCGGCTGAGTGAAATTGCTTTCCTGTGAGTCTGGCTGATTATATTCCAGTGATACATTACTTCTAAATGATCTGTCCCACTGCACATCCCCCTGGCCACATCCCACCACTCCAATCTGCAGATGAGTGTGGGAGGAAGTGAAGTGCTCTCTGCCTATCTGCCTATAGGGCCATCCACAGGAAGCCGGTGCCAGAGAGCCTCCAATGAAGAGATTCAAGTGTGCATATCGAAAGGCCAATGGAGACAGATGGAGGACAGGGACGTTTAGACAAGCCCCTCTCGTATCGCCTTTGAAAACATGTGAGGTATTTTTCTGCCTGTCATCGCCCGTGGTATAAATTACCGCTTACCCAAAGAGATGCCATGCACAGCGTAAGAGAGATAAATGGTTTGCATGCTGCTGGCGTGGAACGCTGGCTCCGCCTGAACGTCGGCCATATTAGCTGAATATTACCAGCAGTGTCTCCTCCTCAGACCTTGGTCAGAACGCATCAACAGGACAAATGTCTGCCCGGCGTCGGTTTGACCGTGTGACATTCCTCATGGATTTTTTTTTAAATCATCTGAAAGCCTGAAGATGTGACAATTCCTGAATCAAGCCATAATTCAGGGGGAATTGAGCCTAAATGGTTTTCTGGCACAAATGAGGCTTTTCAAGTGATGTGGCTTGGAGCTGCCTCTTTCCAAGGGGGACAAGCCTGATTAGCATTATGTTGATGGATCAGGGCAGGGTCATCATTCAGAAGACCTTTGATGCGGGTACACTGGATCCAGCGCGCTCCAGCTATATCACCGCCGAACACAATGTTTTGACAGCTCTTGACCTTGCAGCCGTTTCTCGGGGGAAAATAACAAATCAACAAGCTGTGCTCTTTTCGCCCATACAGTCAATTTGAGAGTGTAACCATCAAGACAGTGCGGTGCCAGCTTTCTAATCTCCTTTACTGCAGGGATTAGTTATGAGGGGATGTTGTTGTTGGTGGTGGCGCCACGTGCATTTCTTTGCATTCAGCCGAGGAATCGCTTTCATCTAAACATCACAGAACGTGATTAGTCGAGGAGGGGTGATTCATCGACAGCATCAGGACGCGATTATCGGTCTTTACACCACTCCGATGTATGTGCGATTTATCAGTGGCACGTCATTATGATGCAAAGAGGAAATAAGCGTAATTAATGTAGGTAAGAGGCATCTCCTCGTTCTACAGGTTAATGTGGTTTTCGTGTAATTGATGTGGCCCAGATGAAGAACTAGGTGGGAACATAATGTAATAGCAGAAGTAAAGGACAATGAATGCATTCAGTTTTGTTTTCATGTATTTGTTTGTTTGTATTGTTTCTTGAACAGCAGCAAGAAAAGATAATTTTTTTTTTTTTTTTTGCGATTTTAGTTCAAACTCTCACAGTTTCATCTGGCAGAGAAGATGTTGATTTTATTGGCGGGCAAAAACAAAATTAATCTTGATACTGTTTAGCCTGTGCTTTTCAATGATTAATTAATTATGTAGGCAGGTTCTGTTGGTGTACCAAAAAACACTTTTATAATGTCATACAACCAGAAACTTTATTCTTACATTGAGGTTGTTCGGATGCCATGAAACTGAGGGTGAGGATGACGATGATGCTGTTGCTGAGGTCGAGACCTTGAGAGCACGACCTTTGACCCTCAGCTCTTCAGTCAAAATGCATGAGGCGTCCTAGAGGTGCTCAGGATTATTACAAGGTAAAACATCTACGCTTCCATGGCAACGGAGCAATCTGATGTTGAAGACTGTGTGATGAGATCAAAAGCTCCAGAACAGTGTGTGTGTGTGTGTGAATGTGGTCGCCTGTCTATAGCTGTTAGCCCAGACTCAATGACCTACCCTGTGTCTTCCTCTCATCCGATACAAACTACGATGGGCTGGAGCCCCCTGTGACCCTGAACACGATAAGCAGTTTAGCAAATTGATGGACGGCTGAATGCCTCTGACATGAACATGCTACTGTTCTTACAAAATCTAAAATCAATGAAGTCGTTTGTGTTCAGCCACAACTGGATAAATCATTCATACGAAAACAGCAACAGATGAAATCTCCCGTCGTGTTTGCATCATTGTACAGCAAGCTATATTCTCTCTTTACGTAATATTTGAGCATGTCCATCTCTGATTCTCAATCTTCAATCCTCAAGTGACAAATGAATGTTTAAAGCTGCAGAATGGCACTTCTTGTATCAAACATCTGAGCTACACATAACAAATTATGCCAATTCCACATCATTATCTACAGAGTTTTCCACGGAGGATATCAGTCGTTCAGCCGCCAGGGAGAGAAGGAAATGAATCATTTATTCCTCAGGAGCCACTGGGCCCTCGTCCTTTGGTATCAGCAGCACCACAACCCATCACTGACCAGCCACACTGAGCAAGGTCATTAATGGAACGGGAGAGAGAGAGAGAGGCTCTGGTCCACAGGGGCGTCGAGGTGGGGATTGGACATGATCCAGCAATGAAACACACAGGTGATGACAGGGAGCACAGACAGGAAGTAAAAGAGACAGAGAGACACAAAGAGAGACGGAGGCGGGAGGAGGAGATGGAGCATAAGAGAGGCAGATAGGAGAGACAGGGAAGGAGGGGAAGGAGGGAGGTCTGGGAGAGAGTGATAGAGTAGCGGAGAAGAGGAGGCCTGTTATCGAGGGAGAGAGTGGCAGTTTGAGGGGGGGCTGCCTTTTTCTGCAACGCTGCCATCTAGCTCTAATGACCGGACGCTGTGCCAGAAGGGGCGGAACGTGTGCAGCGGCCATGGGAGCGAAGGCATCCACCTGGAGAATTACTGACATGTGAAGTAAACAGAGCAGGGTGACCACAGGTAGTGACACAGAAAAATAAATTGGGATAAACGATGCATGCCTTAGAAAAAAAAAGATATTATTTATTTAACGAACAAATGTAAATCTAAGTCCAGTCATCTGATTTGAGCAAAAAAACTTATGCTTATTCTAAATTATGTTATATAAGTATTGGCATCTGTGACACATGTTAGAAACAGCCACTTAAAACCAAAGCTTCATATAAACAGATGTGCAGAAGCAGCCAAAAAAGATGATTGGCTGTCGCATTTTGAGGGCTTTGACTTTCAAAAGTAAAATATTGACTTTAAATTAAATAAAGTTAAATATATTCTAATCCACCCCGTTACTGACCTTTTGCCACATTATACTAATCTATTCTGTTTTACACACGCAGTTTGATTCCATTTGATCTGAACTCAAACCCACCCAGGCGCCGCAAAGACACCGAGGGCAACGGGCGGCGCGGCGTCGCTCACCTGGTAAAAAGCGAGGGAGCTATCGCAGGAATATAGAGTGGATTTTAATTATGCCGCTGTTCTAGTTTTCACTCGAACAGAGGGCCATTAATTCAAAGAGACAATCATGCCCTGGCCCTGGAAGCCTCCCCAGAGATAAAGGCACATTGCTTTGACGATGTCGGCTTCGCAATAAAAGTGCTCGCGCAAACGTATTCGATGAGGAGCGACACATTGGTGCAGTTCTGTCTGACAATGAGCACATAACATTATCCACACAATCAATCCGGCCACTGTTTTCTGTGGAAATGAGCAAGGTGGCTATTATCGACGTAATACCTGAGAAGGGATGCCAAAAGCCGAGTGCGCTAATCCCATTAATCCCATCTCTCTGTCTGAAATCAATGTATGGCCACATTATGACACTTTGAAGTGAGGGCATTAATTGTGGTTTCTACTTTTACACACATCTACAAATTAGGCAGAGTGAATTTTTCTATATGTCTGTAACTGAATCGCTGTTTGTTTTATCTCCATCTCTGCACACGAGTGGCTGCTTCTGCCTTTCTACTGACTTCAGACTAAAAGTTAACCTCACTGTAAACCCTTGCAATTGCTACTGCATAAATTGACTCAAACGCTGTCACCGAACGTCGAGAGACTCGTGACAGAACATGGCACGAAAGAAGCGCCGCTGCTCTCGCCGTGACCTTTCGCCGGCGCTCAGTAAGCATTGGGACGTCATCTGACAAAACGATTCTGAGTTTTCTTCTGCCAAGATTAAGAAGTTAAGACCATGAGAGAGAAGGCTGCTAACTAGAATCCAAGGTGGCATTTGACAAAGATAAGTGCTGGCAAAACCTGTCTGGAGATGCAATCTGTGGCCTTTAGAAGTTAAATATTAGATTTGATGCCCATCGCTGATTTTTATCGGCCAAGGAAAATTAAAAGGAGGATTATTGCTCCTCTCTTGACGACTCATTTAAGAGGCAGTTTTCCCCAAGGATAAAGTCTTTATTTGTTTAGTTTTTTCTAAGCCACCTGCTGAGGTATTTTATCCAGTGTGTAGTAAAGTAAAAAGTCAAAATTAATGTGACTGTCAGCTTGTGAATTTCCAACAAACTCAAATTATCTTGGTGGAAAAACGTTTTAACTTGGCTTGTACCTGGCTCGAGTTTTGTGGCAATGAGCGATTCAACTCCATCAGGCTTGTTGGAATAAATGTGTAACCGACGGCGTTGTTGCTTGCATGAAGATTTTCTGACTGAGATATAGCACAGGCGCCACAGCCACACACTGCTCTCAGCCCGGCCCTCGTCCACCACTGGTCTGGCACCTGATATATAAAACACAATATAATGCCAGCGCAACCAGAAGAACAGGGCTGAGACCTATATAACACAGAAAAGAATAATTACAGACAGGAACGTGGCTATCATGGCTAAACACGAGGCGCTAGCCACACGCTAAGCTAGCTAGCATTAGCTCTGAGACAACGTGCAGCTCATGAATAAAAATGTTTCACATACACATAAATGTCTATAACTTTCACTGTTAACTACAATCATGTCTATAAACAAAATACATGCAACAAAAACTCTCTGGAACATCAGTAACATACTGAACAAATGAACATCATTCTCAACACACTTACCACCAGCTCAGGAAAGTTTGATTTGCTGAGGTGGGGCCGTGACCAGATTAAGAGCTCTGCGGCTGCGCGGCTCCAACCACCAGGTGGCACCAAACGGCACATATACATACACATTTTAGCGAAATTCAAACAGGCATATTTTTGACTCTGTTACAAATGCAAACACACATTTCTGATAGAATATGTGATTTAAATGGTGAATTTCTACCTCATAACTACATCATACCTTCTCTAAATCATAATGTCTCATAGTATTATAAACCTTTAACAGAAGGCTGTTTTTGTCTGAACACCCAGCGTCAGAGATTACATAACATTTTCTTACAAGTCAAAACCTAATGTATATCCACATTACTCAAAAAACTCTTTTGAACCTCAGCGACACATTTCGTAATTCATGAATGAATCTTATGATCTTTCTCGAAAACTGTGCAGACTTTTTTTTTTCCCTCTTACACGTCTAATCTTGTATCCATTTGTACATTTACATATAGCCGTGCTGTTTCACATGTAAAAGGTTTTCAACTTATTTTTCCATCTGCATGTCTCCACATACAAAAGATGGTTAAAATCACACTGACACACAGACACACTCTGCCATCTTCACTCTTGAACTCCAGCGATTTTCATTGCCAAAAATTACAGCTACACTATTTGAACTTCAACACGTAGCCGAGACCTGGCACAGATGAGAAAAAAATTATTTAATGTTTCATTACTTAGTTGTCTTCAGTTGAAATGCACATAATAATGCACTTGGCTCCTTGAAAAAAAATCCCATCAAACCAGTTCAAATATCAGCTCAAATAAATATAAAAGTGAATACACTCTAAAATACAATTTGAGCCCTTGTAGCCCTTTTGTTCTAACACCCGAAGCAACGCAAAGTCTAATTTAGATAGGTTAAAGATATCCAAACTATTTCAGGGTCCTCTTTCACCCCCTTGCTTCAGGGAGAAACTGCTCTGAATCAATTAGGCTCCTCCCTGCAGCCTTCCCCACCGTGTCCTGCTGTGGGCTCTGGAATGCAGTCACCCCACAGCCATATGCTAATCAGACTCACATATGTCGCCTGTGAGACTATCAAAGAGCCCCGAGGACCCAGAGGACAGAGGAGGATGCTGAGACAGGGGGTGGAGGGGGGGGTGTTGGATAAGAGGCAAGTTGTTGTCCTGTGCTTGTCTTTGGGGCCGCGGCGTGGAGAGAGAGAGGGACGGGGCAGCGACCGGGACAGTCTGGCTTGCAGTGTACTGCCAGATGGAGAGATGGCCTGCGGACATTCGCACTTAGTAGGAGACTAGTGCATGTAAGCCGGTGCCAGAGAGCATCCAAAATAATCTCCTCTTTGCTCAGCATCTTTTGACAGTAAAAATAGCTTTCAACATGGCCGGAGCCTCTTTTCAGGACGTCTACTCTTGAACTTAGCCACTCACTCTGTAATGATAATGGTTCGGACAAAATCAATCAGTATCCCACAACCACAAAGTGTAATTTTAGTCATGATGATCAACTCTAATGACTCAGGTCAGTAGGTTGCTGAGATGGCTTTTAAACGCATGTACAGTGCTACATAATGAGGAAGTCGGCCTGTGTGATAAATGAAATCACAGCAGTGGAGTTCATGCGATACAGCTTTGTGATGCAGGTGTGAGGAGCTGCTTCTTTGTGTGTGTAGGCTATGGTGCAAAAGTCAAGTCCTCAGCTGCATAGAGTCCATACATCCAACACCAGTTCCCACAATTCCTTGGGAACGGCTGCTATGTTGGTAGAAGGAAGTCGTGCCTGTCAATCAAAATCATCAAAATCGTTATGGTAAATTTTTCAACTGGTTTGGTTTATTACAAATGCCAGACATGTATTTATCACACAGGATACATCTTTAAATTAAAAGACAGCAACAGTAATAGTTCTATAATACATAATACATATAAACTTACCCAGTGTAATTACTTCCTAAATATATTCTTAAATATATTATCTTCGCTCTGCATGAAAACTGCCTGCCATGATATAATTTTGTTTTTTAATTTTTGGAATTATTTTTTTAGTCTTAATGAATAAAAAGAGTCATAATTACAACAAGCGCTGAAGTTAAAAGATTAAGTAAACTTCTGGCAGGCTTAGTGAAATATTCATATTGTGCTAATTTACATTTCAAGTCACACATTAAGCACAAAAAACATCTAGTGTGTCAGCAGGCTTGAATTCACTCATTAGAGAACAAAAACACTTTGTGTGTTTCCACCTCATCAGGAAATGTTGTCAGACACATTTTCTTTATTTGCACATAATGGTAAATTGCAGGGACATAAAACACGTGTGATCAGTGTGAATTGAATCTAAATCTTTGTGGCCTGTGCTACAAAACTTCGAGCACCAGAGCTGCATTCAAAAAAAGTTCCCATCCAACCCTGAAATGTCACTTTCCACTCATTTAACTCGGCCCTTTTCTTCCTGATTTGGTGGGAAAACCTTCCATCCATTTGGTGACAAAGTTAACTCTGCCTGCTCACATTTTCATTTGCCGGCTGATGGAAGGCGGCGCGCTGACCCAGAAAATGCTGTCACAAGAAATTTCAATTATAAAGGCTGTGACGCTTTGTTCTCCAGCCAAGGTATTAACATTATTCCAGTGTTTTGCATTGTGATGAACTGTATTACCTCTTCACAAGTCTGATGGCTCTCCGGTCAAATTGACTGGCCTTTTTTTTTTTGTCTGTTGTGAAAATATGACTTTATGTTAAGGTTGTTGTGAGGTGAACAAAGAGAGAATAAAAGCTAGAGATGCAGGCTGAACTTGAAGAAGTCAATTACTTTGTGCTCCTTTAAAAATTGAAGTCTGCTTTGAGGACTTCTCACGTCTTTCATCCAGGAGAGGCCGATAATAGAAAAAGAACGAGCGGTGTTCATTACAGAAAGAATGCAGGTATGAGTGTGAGGTAATGCGCATTTGGCCCCGGGTGAACCCCCACAAATGGGTAGAATAGCAAGGTGAGGAAAAAAGTGGCAAAGAGCATGAATTAGTGACCTGTGTGCCGTGTTTGGTGCCGGCGAGCACAGTGGAGCTTCAGAGTACATTAAGACTCTCCAGACAGCCTGGAGGCAGAGCTGCAGACCTGACAGCACAGGAGCACTCGGGGTCGCTGGATACTCTGCCGCCTGAGTCAGAAGCCGTGCCCCACATGCTGACAACATCTCGACACTCAAAGGTCCTTGGTTTTTCGAGATGCGAGCGGGATTTTGCACTTGCTGCACAGTAATAAAGGTTTTATTACAAGCTGCACAATAATCCATCACTCTTTCCTCTGGAGACTGAAGATAAAGCGTTTTAATATTTGGTCTTTTTTTTTTTAGATAATTTATGCATTGTGCAAAAAGGTGCATTTCAAATGTTCTGATGCAAACCTGCGTACCAGCTGTGTGCGCCCCTCTACATAAATATGCTCCAGAAAGTTTCCAGCTCCTCTGAAAAGGCTTTTTAATCTGCCTCCAGAGATGAGCACCTCCCACTGGTTCGTCTGCTTTCACATTTTTTTCCTGATCGTCTGTGTTCTGTTTGAAGAAATCAGCCTCCGGTCTTGGTGGTTGTGGCCAGAGCTGCAAAGTACTTTCCTCCACAACAAACTTGATTGATAAAGAAAGGAGATGCACAGTTTAATGCACTTTCAGCAAATGCATTATTAATTAAATAAAACTAATAATCAAGCTTTCATTTCCTCTTCCAGACACTGAACGTCAGAGCCCGTTCTCTCACATTGCTTCTTATCCATAATGGACAGTGGGTGTCGTCACTTTGTCCCAGCTCCATTAAAGCCGATATGTCGTCCTCTGAGCTTTCACCTTTCTGCTCTGCTGTCCGTCCTTCCTGCACTTCCTCCCCTGACGGCTCGACTTCTGGCTGCCAATTCTGAGAAAAATCCTCTCTGCCTTTTTCAGCCTCCTGCTTGCTGAAGTATAAAGTTAATAAGTCCCACAGTTGTGTTCTGAAAGGGTTAAAATCACAGCACATTTCTGGAATCATAGCAATGTTATTTCAATTGGAAGAAACAATTTGATTATTATCACTTATCTCCCTACTTGTGATAAAATATGGACGCTGCAATGGCCGTCATTGTGGAAAGGAAGTTCACGCGCCCCTCAATTTTTGCACCACTAGAAAACCCAGGATGTCCTCTTCACAGTACAGTAGGACTCAAATAGATTGCATAAATGGTGCTTGACTTCGAGGCCTCAGACTAATGTCCCCCACAGAGGACAAAAATGAATTGCCGGGTCTCGTATCTGAACATAATAATTCCTCTATTACGTTTAATAAATTGCTCATCACGTGTCATGTCGGATGGTGTCTCCTCTGACTGCACGTCTTTTTAATTTAGGAGAGACCTTCATGTGTATGAAGTCCGTCCTCTGGCAAATCATTAAGCTCCATTTCTGCTTTTTTTTCCCTTAGTGAATTCCCTTGTGGCTCTGGAATACGTAGAACCCAAGGCAGACTTTGGACATGATGCACGCACGAGTGGACGTTGCAGACAGATTGCTGGATTTTGTTTTCTGAATGATAATTTAATTGCTGATGATAATTCTTGTGAGCTGCAGGTCTTAATGGCTCCACTCGGTTCCTCGTGGGCGAGGCTTGACCCTGAGCCAAGTCTGAGCAGGCCCAAATGTTTTTCAGTGTAATCAGGTCAGGGAGGATCCCATTGGACTGGAAGGAGTCTCAGGTTTGTGTGTCAATATGTGGATCAAAGCAGATTTGCTACCATCTCTGAACACATTGTTTTCTCAACACAGAGATAGACTGTGAAAGGAAATGACGTGTGACTGTTTGGAGGCTGCTTGTTAATTGGCGGCTCCGTCATGTCGCAGCCAGTGTCGGTGTTCTAGCTCTGTTTGGGTCCGTTCGGGTTGACTACACTTCGGATTTGGTTTAATTATACTCAGACTTATTTAAATTGGTACTGACTGTCCTTTCAGGTCTGGTCTCTTTTTTATTGTTCTTTAAATCAATTTCAGCAGGTTCGGCTCTTATAATCAACAGAGAAGAATTCTTATGCTTCTGACTGGTATAATGAAATATTTCAGCATGTCAACCTTTACATTCTAATAGGCGGTGATTGGCCCTGATGAAGCTCGACTGATAGTTTTGGATTTGTAGGTTTTCTCTTAACTGTCCCTCTTTTATGAACTTCTTGTTCCAAAAAATCCTTTATACAATCATGAGTCTTTCCAGGATGAACCTTTCATACCCAATCATGATGCGATAACCTGTTGCCAATTAACCTGTTTACCCGAGGAATGATCCAAACAGGTGTTTTTGGATCATTCCTCAACTTTCACAGTCTGTTGTTGCTGCTGTCCCAACTTGTTTGAAACATGTTGCTGCCATCAAATTCAGAATAAGCATAGATTTACAAATGAAGCTGATGAGGTCAAACGTCAAATATATATGACTTTATACTGTTTTTGATTGAAGGATTAGCAAATTAGCACATTTTGTTTCCATCTCTTTTTTTAGAATCAGGGTTGCATTATCAAGAAACACAGACACAGTCTTTCTATTGAAATTAACAAGAGCAGGCGTTGATGGATATTTGCGCTGGGACGGGTCTGAGAAATCACAGCAAAGTAAGTCAGGTCAGCCTCCATGACTCTAAAATGGGTCACAATATACTTGTAGCCATGTATTTGGAAGGGTTGTACAGCCTGTGTTTGGCAAACATGTACATAAATTACATGGAGTGAATCCCAGTTGGTGTGTTTACCTTGAAATCTATGGAATACATTTTGAACTGGGACACACAATATTGAGATTCATGGTATTAGTTAGTCCTCTGTGATTGGTGCCTCTTGTTGTCTGTGTTTTGAATCAACCTTGGCCTGGAGACAAAGAAGAAAAGAAGTGACCCAGAATTCATACTGTAGCCCATTAAACTCTATCTCCAGAGGAACTGACGTGCTCAGTGGGGATTTTACATCCAGAGACGTCGAGTCCTGCTTCACTGGGCCGTAAAGGTTGTCATGTTAACGCATATATTCCATGTCCAACCTCATATCCCGCATACAGAATCCCTGTAAGTCACAGTCCGGTGTACTGTCTGCAATAAATCAAGCGTGAGCACCTGAGAGTGTCATCTAAAGCCAAGAAAACGCCAAACGATATTTTTGAGTCTAATTGGATGAAAGAGTGTCTTCAGCCGACTGTGTTGTGCTTTGAGTCTCAGAAGTATTGAGTGTCTGGATGCCATTAATCAGAAACAAATGATCCTCAGTGAAGCAAACAGCAGGCTGAACGAATGAGCGGCAAAGCAGAAATGATATATTCTATACTTTGGGCAGACAACACAAAATAGTACAAATGGTTTTTTATGATATTCAATACACATACACTCGCTTGAATGAGGGCTAAAGAGGAATGGTAGGAAAGGTTGTCAGCATTTCAGATTTACTACAAAACATGTGTGTGACAGCTTTTCATGAAACCATGGTGACGTGTTAACCCCATACCGGTGTGGCAGAACAAAACTTTACCTGAATGTTCACAACTGGCAACCAGTATGACTCTTATATTTACTATAATTCATCACAGCAGGTGGCATTATATGCAAATGTAAGAACAGAAAAAGAAGTAAATGTGCTGAAAACTAAAGCTGTTTTTAACAGATATTACAGACTGTGAACTACTTTTGTGGTTAATTGACAATTAAATATCAAACAGGCTCACATTTGATTGGTATTTCATAAATATTCCAAATTATATTGAAATATCTTTCCGAGTTGCCATCTGCAAGATGAAATGTAATAAATCAGGTTTAGCCGATAAAGCATTCAGTTTGACATTTACTAATATGTTTTGTCCATGAACTTAATTCTGTCCACTGTAATTAAAGTCCGTCTTATCACTTAGCCAGCGCCTGGATTCACCAAATGATCAAGAAGTCCCCATTACTGGCTTCTGCAATATTTCCCATTTGAAGTCTGTATCCACAGGGAGTGTCCTGGTTTTGTGAGGCACATAAAAAAGAGTTCAAAGCCCAGGCCAAGGATCGAGTCTGTCAGTAAATAAGCCGCGAGATTAACACAGTTTACTTCACAGTGTATACTGTAGACCCTGTGCTCCAGCCGCACACATCTGATGCATAATGCATTTCCCAGAGACCCTCCGACAATGGAAGGTACGATTTCAATAGATAGTGAATGTACAGCTGCAGAGATAACATATACATTACTATGTATGGTCGAGTGCATCTCCTCCAAAGTGTGGATTGTGGCCCCACAGTGGGAGAGTGGGAGACATTGTGTTGGTCTTTATTGTATACTACAGACAATTTGCCACAATTTTTTTAAATTTTAATTACTGTTTTGTAAAGCAACACTGATCACTGACAATAGCTTTGATCACTACATTATCTACAATATTCGAGCCCATCAGCTATCGTCTGAGGTGATTTAGCTTCTGCAGGCTATGGCCAATGTTTCAGGGCTTCTGGTGTAGCCAGTAGACGAATATCCAGGGTAAGATTTCCTGTTCCATAAGTTAATCATTGCTTACTGTCCAATTAGAAAACGCGAGATGAAAAGACGCCATTTCAGCTAATCTCTATAAACAGAGATCTACATATGAATACAGATAAATAAAACAAATGAAAATACTAAATTGTCATTAGCCGATGAGTTCAACCAATTGTTCCACCTCGACCATGTATATCCACCAAAGCCTGCTCAAATATGATTGGTCAATACAGCTCACCTACAAACAGACTGTAAATGGAAACCAGGATGGTTCTGATGCCAAATCTCTATATGTATCCGTTTATAGACATTAATAGTTTTTAAGTCACTGATGTCATAAATATTACATCATTACTGATCTCACATGAAAACTCAACCTGCTACCTCACTGCTGTATTTCCACAGACGGTGTCTCTATCCAACAATCAACCTGCCTCTAATTAATCAACCTCACGAACGACAACACTGCTCGAGTTCTCACCCTTCAATCTGCCGTGGTAACATTAACACCCACCATGTTTACATTCCATCTTCTGCTGTTGTCAGTCTTCTGCTGATCTGATCATCCACTTCTGGATTATTTGTGCAGATTAATTATATGTTATTATTGTATGCTGTTGTGCAGAAATAGCTCTGAATGCTTAGACTTGCGCGGCTCAGCGTGGTTTGTATCGTTTGTCGAGTGGGTAATTGTACATTTGGTTATGATTTGTACATAATACGACAATGTCACACCAGTAATTACAGTCTTCAAGTGATTATTGCAATAGTAACCAAGGGTTTTCCTCCTGTGCTGCCTTGCTGGTTGGCACTCACACAACTCTCCTGATGGAGAACTGATAAGATATGAATGTCAAGTCTTTGAATTTGTAGAGATGAAGACAGGAAAGTTGCATTGAAGTTTTATGAATAACGATGAAAGTGCAACTTTTATAGGCACGAGTCGTCTGATTTCAGGAGTCAAACCTTGATGGGAAGAGCCAGTGAGCTTTTAGGGAGCACATAGCAGTTGACTGGCTAATATCAGTAATAACCTGAAGGACCTGAAGTATCAGTAAGAATTAATAATGACCAGAGTGCTGCTGATGCACACAGAGTTAGGAAGAACATTATTATACACAAGCATGGAAATTCTTGACCCCGGGACCCGATCTCAACTCAAGGCCCACTTACTAGCTTTTTTCTGAACTTTGATCTGGAATCACTTCAGCGGATGCGAGGGCTGAGCAAGGCCATTTTATGTATTGGACATACTGAAGGTCCAGAGGTCACTGTAATTTTGGTGCATAATGGTGCATAATTTCATCTGCAGTCAGAATGATCCCCATATCTGGCAGTAAAAAAATTCTGTCTGTCTCCCACACAAACAGACAAACACAGACACAATTATTGTCAACAACGTGTTTTCCATCCCCACAGCCTCAACAGGAAAGCAGTGCCGAGGCATCTTTAATAAGTCTCTGAGAAAACTCTCAGCTCGCAGCCATCTGACTCAGCACCGACCAAATTGTGCTGCCTCTGGATCCTGCAGGCTGCCAGTCTCACACTGGGCAACATCTGTCCTCTGTTGCCACACAAAATGCCTCCACTCACATTTATTTTAGCACGGCAGCACAATGAAAGATAGATTATAGACAGATAAACAGACGAGGGGGAACGAGAATGTCAGATCATCAAAACGCGCCGGCCATATGCTACAATATGCAAAAATTTTTCCCAAACATAATACTTTAATGTGCACGAGCAAGAGCTTTCAAGTCAAAGACGCACAATGCTTTGATCTGGATCAGCCGAAGATTTGGTCACGTAAAAAGCAAAAAGTGATGATTAGTTAAGTCATGTCAAGATTCAATTTACCTCCAACAGTAATGACAAGAGGCGGCAACACTAAGTTAACATGGTCAAGTCTGTCTATCTGGAAGACAATGCTCTATTTCATATTGAATCTATATAACATACTAAATGCATGCAACAACTATAACTAATTTATATCACGTTAATATCTGCCAAAAATAAGAGCATGTCCTGTCCTATCATCAGTCATTCTTTTTTTCTAAAATTACATGAAGATAACCGACATCATTACTCACATCATTAATGTCCTTGAACCTTTTTGTTGCAAGACAGTTGGAAAGTAAAGGTAGTTCACATTTGATAGTAAAAATCAGGATTCAAAACAGTTAAATGTTGGATGTAATGCTGTCTGTGATTTAAGAGATTGTCCACTTTTTCACCATTTAACCAAGATCACATTATTGCCATAATTATAACTTAAAGTGCTGTTGGAGCTTTAGTTGTTACAAGCAGATATTTTAGTACAAGAGTTGAAATATTGTTGAAAAAAAATAGTATGTTGTCTTTGCTGCTGTATATTAATAGAATATAAACTTTGAAGAGACATACAGAGACGGACACAGTCGGTCCCTCATTTTTTGGACCAAGCCAACTACTCCATCTTCTTCTGTTACAGGTTTTGAGCTAATATAACAACATCACTTCCTGCCTTTGATTTGCATTCATTATTTGCACCACCAGATGTCAGACATATAGGTTCTAATTTGAAAGTTTTTATGGTTCGTTGCGATTGTTACTCTCTCTATTTGAAACGCAGAATCTGTCAAACCGCTGCCTCCCACTTTTAAGTTTAGAGTCTGTCAGAATAAATCTAAATAAACATTTTTACAAGTCAAACAGAGACAGCTTTGTTCCTGTTTGTCTTCTTGATTGTTGAGCTCATTCATCTCTCTGAGAATTTCAGAGTTTTTTAAAACATAGATTCAAGTAGGAAGAAGAAGCTCTGTCAATATTTTCCGAATATCCCCCCGACACAACAAACTGCTCTATTATCAAACTGTCTTATTGATGTTGTGTCTTAATATGAAGCGATTTGCGTCTTCTTCTCATTTTAGTGGGAAAATATTTGGTCATGATAAAGAATACATACCATCACTGCCTGTAGGAGCCGCTGCTGATAATTGCATTATATATGTCCTGTATGACAGTTTAACAGTGCAGTGCAGCTCCAGCCAATGATCCATGAATCGAAACTTCGAAATCAATCTAATTAGCACTTCTGGCTCATACCAGGCTTTTGGTGTGAAACCGAAGGTGCGTCTCTCTGCTTTATATTTTGCACCCATAGGGAGTCTTACAGTTCGGGATGAGTGAATTTATAGTAGCTTTGACACAGGTGCAGCGGTGGTTGTGAAAATCATTAGCATGTGTGGTCGGCGCTGCTCTCGTATCGATTTTATTTCCTCCCCTCTCTGAAGCCCTCGCAGCCTCAGAGAGCTCCGATGCTGCTGATTATCTTGGGGGGAGCCTCTGAATCAGCGGGTTGTCGTTCCGCCCCGAACCCTCGAGCTTAACGAGCCTTCACCTCGACTGACCCCGCCCTCACCCCCATCGCCGCCGCCGGCTTTTATTAGGGCGCAGGGTTGCGGTGCACGCTCCTCCGGCAGGCCCGCTGTGTATCCTTGCTTTCCTTCCAGCCTCCATAATTAATTGCCCTTGATGAGCGTAGAGATGGATGCTAATTGGCCGGTTTGAGAGCTCTTTGACTTCGTGTTTTAACATGGGGATGATACATACTGTAACATGTTAAATGATTCAGCCTAAATACCGTGAGTGAAGCGTCTCTGTGGTGACTCTCTGCCCTTGGTTATCCTAAATATTTATTGGTCATGAAATATTTTGTGTATATGTCTTAGGAATACTTTATTTTCCATGATTTGGGGGAGTTGAACTAATTAGTTTAAAATTACACTATTTTCAAACCTTATACACTAAATACAGTGTCTGAATATGTGAACATAAAAAAAGCTCTTTTTATTATTATTTGTTATTGTATAAATTGACTCACATTATTGTATTATTATCACATATTGTAATTGCCTTATTTGAGATTATTTATCAAGAATATTTATGTAGGTGTTTAAACAAATGAATAAATACATATTTAATTTCACCAATTGTACAGCATCACTTTCAAATTATAACAATGTTGACTGCTAGAGGCTTATTTAAATATTTAACTATTTTGTCCTTTCAAAGTTTAAACCATTAACTCTCTTTTGCTGAACTATATGACAAACAGAACTAATTTAAACTTTTTTTTCTGTGGCTGAATTTTTCATTTGTTTTCGACCTACCAGGTTTGGAGCTAGCAATCTTTTCAGCATATTTTTTAGTCTGTACTCCTCAACAAACCTTGGATTTTATTAAATTCTTCTGGGTTTTGAAACAGTCAATTCAAAGTAGCACGAAGCGATTGCTTGGGCACATGCACATTTGCTTCATTCTGCTTTAAATTAGAAACTGATTGTCACTAAAGTCACAGGTTCAAGCACAGCTCCATGGTCACACCTATAGAGGAGTGAAGGTTTGTGGGTGAATCCTCTTTCTCTGGCTGTTTGACCTGCTAAATGTATTCTTCTGCAGTGTTTCCGAATGCCCTTGTGGAATATTGTTTTCTTATAAAAGCTCAAACATGCTTGTCCATATAGATGAGCTGAGCCTCGTGTTCCTCGCTGCTGTAAATCTGAATTCACTAACTGCTGACCGACCCGCCGACTGTCTCTTTAATAAATCCTCTGATTCACCTCTGGTGCAAGACGGAGCAATCTCCCCTTCTTTTTGTCTCCCTCTAATTAGTCACATATTAGAAATGCAGTGAGAAACAATCTAATTAAGAGGGCCTGACTCAATTTGCTTGTGGAAAGTTCAGTAATGGAGGTGGGGGAGAGCGAGAGCTGAACACAAGGGAGAGGTGAAGTGGTGAGAGGGAGCCTAATCTAAGCAATCTATCTCTCCATCTCCAAACCAATTACTGAAGCTCGCCACACAGACATGCAAAGGACAGGCAGACGCGGGACGCCGCAGCCTGTCATGTTTGTTTATCGTGTACGTCTTTGTGTACGTTCCTGCCTACTGCGAACTGAAGCCCATCGAGATTCGCCACGCTGCGATGAGAGCGGCGATTAATCAGCACGAGTCGGACGATGCGCGTAAGCAATTCCCTTCTCTGTGAGCGGTGCAAAAAAACAAAACATACTGACAAAGCAAATGTATGGAGATTAAGTCATTTATCTTCAAGCTAATTTGATTTAACACCTGTAATCGTCTTTAGACGCAGTTTGACGTGGATCGCATCTTTTTTTTTTTTCTTTTTTTTTAACCATCACTGACTTAGCATTTTAATGACAGCGTTGAATAGCACAGCCTTGCTTACATTTTAAGGACAATTTGCAGTAGTTGTAGTAGATCTTTGTTTTTATCTGATGTCTTCAGTGCTTGGCTTGCTACACAGGTCTTTATGTTAGCGACCTAAAGGTTTCTTGCATAATGGTTAGTTCTGTGTGAAGCTGTCGAACACACACGTGTCCATGAAGTCTGCCTGTCTTTCTGAAGTTTCATTTTTCTTCTCAGTGACTGTAGCTGCTCCCAACAATCTCTGTCAGTCTAAATGATTACTTTATATTGTGTTTAATATTTGGGTTGTGACCTCAGTTTCGGTCCATTCCACAGCTAAAGAAATATTCTAACTTTGTACACATACCGAGAGTATGATTTGTCTGAGAGGCAAAATTCTGGGCAGAAAACTCCCACAGTTACCTGTCCGATAAAATAAATAATGCAATTTATATAGATAGAATAGATTCATTTTTAATATATAAAGTCTGTTTGATGAGGTGCATCCTAAGATAACAACTGTAGCAGTTTTTAAAGATGGCTGATTTTAGTGCTCCATCACAACTTCAATTTCATATTTTTCGTTGTTTTTCTTTTTGTCAACATGAAACGTCGAGGTAAAGGAAAAATGTAAATTCCATAGCCGTTATTGTCTAAGTCATAAAAACACAGCCCTAGGTTACATAGGTGTCTTGTTTGACTCCTTGTTGCCATTATTTGTGCAGAGAAATTATACAATTACTGTAAACTCTTATAGATTATAATTATGTTTACACTGGTACCTTAAAACTGAAGGATTATGTTATAAAGAAAAGTATCATTCTCTTAGTTTCCATTTGATGTATCAGTCTCTCTTCCCTCTAGCCTTAACTGACTGTCTACATCTTACCCTCATTGCCCTGTTTGTGTCGTTCTCCAAGCAAGAAACTCATTTTATTCGTTTCAGCACGGAGCTAAAATGTCAGAAAGGTGCTACTGTCGTGTAATTTCTTCAACTCGCTGTGACTTTACTTCATTAAAAAAAAAAAAGACATGAAAGTCTGTTTCCAGAACTCAGAGGAAAGAACACGTACGTGACAGACTCATAGTCATAATTAACTGAAATAAAGGTATAAAAATATGTTATGGTTAGAAATCGTGGAGTTGCAGAGTGCTTAAAGGCACAAGTGAAACATGGACAAAAGGTCAAATCAAATGGAAATATAGGCTGGTCAAAGTAAACTACATCTACTTATATTCTACAATACATGTGTGATCACTGCGTTTAAGTTGCCAGTTTGTCATGCGTGGACAAACTTAAGCATTTTATCTTAGCATATCAATGTCATTGCAAAAATGAAGGTATGTTTTCCATCTGATACACAATTTGGGATTGAGGGTTTATATTTAATTAACAGTCACACACGTGTCTCTGATGTCCATGCAGTGTCTTGGCTTGCTGTATCATTCATGTATTAAGAGGATTTTTCATCCATCCACAGCTTGAACCTGAACTGGCAAGCTTGGTTCACTCTGGCACCCGGTCCCATTCCTGAGGAAAGAGTCCAAGAAACAAAAGGGTAATGGATGGACTGTCTGAAGGTCAATGCACTGCCCACTAATGGGTAAAGCATTCCCCAAGGTCCCACTGAATAAGTCCCTGTTCTAGAACAGTGATTTCCTACAATGAAGCAAAATTAGGAGGAATCCAGTGGAGCCCAGGGGGGAAGAAGCTATAGGTTGAAATCTTGGCCTCCGATGTTTCGTGAACATTACAAGCACAAGGTCGACGTGCTGTAGCGCAGTACAGAACAGAAACAGAACCGTCCTGTTTTTATTCAGCCTCATTTCAAAACCGTTTAAATCCGCTGCCGCCGTATTGTCCGACAACAACAGAGCCGTGCGACGGCGGGTGAAAAGTGCTGCCAGTGATTACAACGACCCCCAAGGTCAAAGGGGGTCAGAACCTAAATGGAAAACAGGGGTTTTAATCCGCCGCACGTGGTGGGTGGTGAATCCAAAACAATTTGCCAGCTAAGTAAACAGCCAAAGGCGTGTTGTTGCGCACGCTGCCAAAACATTGTGTCCAAAATCTCGCCAAAATAATTAGAAAAAGGCAAAGAGACAAAGACAGAGGGAGGAGAAGAGAGGGAGAGTCTTCACTCTGCACAATGGAGGGAGTTTGTATAAAAGCTGTGTTTGTTTGGTTCATTCATTTTGAAGTCATATTGTATTGGACAATCAATTGCCAGTTTATTTGGAGTCATTGATCGCGCATTGATTCTTCTTTCACGACAGCGACAGTGTAATGTTCTGTTTTATTGAATCTATAGACGAGTTCATTCAACTTCATGGTCATTTTCGAGGCTGTGGTGGCAACATAGTGTTTATTAAGGAACCATCCACCTTCATTGTTTTAGAATCTTTGTTGCAAGGTCTTGTGGAGCTAAAATCTTTACTAAATCAATGCACAGGTCATAAGTGTTTGTGCCTGACTTTTTTTTTTCTTTGTGATTGGATCTTTGGGAGATTTGATTTCCTGCAGGACAAAAGAGACAAAGCGTTGTCGTCTTCTGCATGAGACCTCGTCATTGTTGGGAAAGTTACTTGAAAAATGTCACGATTTACACATTACATACTACTCATTAAAAAACTAATTACACAACAGCTAAAGTCATTATTTACTCATTACTCAGCTCAGCTCTGTTGGTGCCTTTTAAATGACTTCAAAGCCTCCACATACACATCACATCTGTATTTATCTTATATTGTAGAGAAAGATAGAACTGAGAGAGACAGCAGGAGGGTTAAAGGCTTCACACACTCTCAAGAGAACCAGCTGAGTCTTCATCGCCTTACCTATGAGTAACATAAGTTTGGAGTCCAACTACAGAAAGTCCCATTTTACCTCCTTTGTTCTGATAAACTGAAGGATTATGATGCATTACTGTAGATTAAAGTACCCAACCGGATAGAAAGTTTGTTACAATTAGCACAAACAATTACAGCAGTAAAATGCAAAACATACATTAATGCAACAGTAATATTAGTCCAAAAACAAACACCATATATAAAAGTAAAATGCTGACACTTTTCTGCATAAAAACAGTGCACAATACTTACATACATTTTTTAAAGTAAGGATTTAAAAGATTTATAAGATAAGATAAGATAAGCTTTGTTGATCCCCCTCAAGGGAAATTCACTTGTTACAGCAGCTTTCAAAACAAATTGAATTGAAGTACTCAAAATAAAGGTATATAGTATAAATAATAACAGTATCAAAAATAGTAGTTATTAGAAAACTAGAAAAGGATTTACACGACTTACACGTTTTTCCCTGTTGAAAGATAAGCATTGAAAGAAAAAAGTATTCGACATCACGAACACACATGGTGTGTAGTCATATGACTGACAGATTGAAAAAAAATTGCTACATATTGCACAGAGATGAGAAAAAAACATAGATGTAATGGAGTATTCTCACAGTGTGGTATTAGTACTTTTACTCAAGTAAAGGAATTCAGTATTTCTTCAACCAGAACAGTCTGTTCAGTGAACCCACAGAGAACAAACATCAACCCTCCATCAGGCTACTGGAAGTCTTATAGCATGCACTACCCATTACTGAAGAAAAGTAATCACATTACTCTGACACTAGACTTCACACATTTGAAATGCAATGGAACTGCAAGCTGAAAAAAAAAATCCAACAGCTTTTGCATCCTGTAGTATTTGTATTCAATGAGAGCAGCTGAACAATGTCGTTTACATTTACTTCATGATTTTCATCCTGGACTTTAAACATCCTTTAAACGAACTATGGCACCATGCTGGGGCCTCTGCTTTTTCCACTCCAGGATGTTCCCACACGAGGAGGCGAGGCTATTTTTGCAGGATGTTTCTATAGCTCTCCCTCTCTCTCTCCATACATCCAACTCAAAAAAAGGCACTTATTGAGGTTGAGGCTTGAGGTGCGGTGTAATTTGCCACGGTCCACATTTAAATGTCTGCACTACATTCGAGCGTAAACACTCCATTTGCACATCTTGGAGCGGCCGTGCTGGGTGATAATCATTCTCGCCACACTCACACTCCCGCATTCATCATTGGCGAGCGGTGACTTTGTGGATATCTTTGAGCATATTTTACAAGTTGGCATTACCTTTCACGGGCACAGTGAGGTGAGCTGGGAGCATACATAACAGAAAAAGAACTGCATAGTTGCATGACCCACCGGCTCTTAGGGCAGGTGAGGAATACTTAATGGACGTCTTTTGACAGCTGCTGTGACAAAAAAATCTCAATCTGCTTTTTTTTTTTTTTTCCAGTTTTCATTCGGAGAAGTCAAACGCGAGTTAACTGAGAAATGAAGTGTTTGAACTTTGAGAGAACCTTGCATTTCATCTCCCTCCACTTACTTTTAAATGCATTTTATCTGCAATATTGGCGAAAAATACTTCCTCAGTTTTTGATGAAATTCCAGTCGCTTTGTATGAATGATCTCACTTTGCGAGATATTCTTCCACTGATGTTACTCTGCAGTGTTTCTAGAGTCAGATGAGTTTGTGAGGCAGCGGTGTTACACCTCAGCAAAACCGTGCCACTCAAGAAAACAGTTGAAGGCATTTCTGGCAGCGGAAAAACTGGGTGGGAACAGCTTGTGTTTTGGAGACAGCGAGCAGGAGGGTTAGCATAGGAGGAGAGCTCCGGGGTTTTGATAAATGAGGCTGCGTGGCGGCTGCAGCACTAAACTGCTTCCCCGCTCAGCTGTGGTGACAATGTGATTAATATTTGCACGGCATTAAGCTAATTTATCATGGCCACGTGCGAGCCTATGGGAGAATAGACTGTCACATGGATGCCTGGTCTAAGCAAGGAGAGTAGGTTTGGCAGTGGGAACCAATTATTTCAAGCCAAAATAAACAAATAAATACAGAAAATTTATATTAGGGTGAGGTGAGTCTGCCAAGCAAGGAATTTAGGAATAGGAGAAAAGCTGAGAGCAAGAAATTGAATATGGCTGAATGTCACCATCAAGTTTGTGTGATAAACATGTGGCATAGAAAAACAGCTCCAATTACATAGTAGATATGGAGAGGAGGAAAAATAATAATGGACTTCTGCATTTAAAAAAACGTCCTATAATTTTTCTCATTTGATTTTGATATTAGATTTTAGTTAGTTGGACTTTTTAACAGGAACATCTCAGTCAGTTAAGAGTTCTTGATACTGGAGCACAAAGAAAATAACTTTTAACTGTCACATGAATATTCTTACTATAGTTTCTTCTTTAGTTTCTTAGTCATTTATTTATAGTGGAACGTAAAGCTCCTTATTATACGTTTCATCTATTTGCATTCTCCATTTGAATTTAATGCGTCTTTACTTATTCAGGTTCACTCCATGGCAACTTTATTAGCTCCATCTGTTCAACTGCTCATTAACACAAATATCTAATCAGCCAATCACGTGGCAGCAAACTCAGTGCATTTAGGCATGTGGACGCGGTCGAGACTGAGCATCAGAATGCTGTAAGAGTATGTGAGTGTGGAAAGGTTGTTGGTGCCAGACGGCCCCGTTTGAGTATTTTAGAAACTGCTGATCTGCTGGGAGTTTCACACACAACCATCTCCAGGGTTTACAGAGAAAGAGAAAGAAAAAATATCCAGTGGGTAAAAATGCCTTGTTGATGGCAAAGGTCAGAGGAGAATTGCCAGACTGGTTTGAGCCGATAGGAAAAACAATAGTAACTCACCCAACCAGTCATCAAAACTGAGGTGTGCAGAAGAGCATCCCTGAAGGCAGAGGATTTTTCATCACCTATGTATGAACTATGGACCCAGCTTCCGGCTACAATGGGTTTATCATACGACCATAGACTGTATAAAATATGGACGTAGTGTCCGTGACGTCACCCATAGGTTTCTGAAGAGCAAAAATGAAGCAAATCGTAGTGCGTAGCCATCTTGGTAGCCTACCTCCGGTTACTCCAGATATGGACAAAGAGGTGGAGTGAGGGCGGAGCTGAGGCGGGTCGAATGAACACTATTGGCTGAAAAAAGCCGCTTTATTTGAAATAA
The DNA here is from genome assembly GCA_037975185.1 of Centropyge bicolor. NCBI lineage: Eukaryota > Metazoa > Chordata > Actinopteri > Pomacanthidae > Centropyge > Centropyge bicolor. The sequence continues at coordinate 4,781,266 of JBBMOC010000027.1, forward strand.
TCAAACTAGCTACGGCTAACTAGCTAGGTTAAATGCTAAATATCGTTGCTAGCCGGCTAACCCCACGACGATCTCTTTCCCAAACTCAGTGACTAGAATTAGCCGGGGTGACGCCGTTTAGACCGTCAGTGGCTAGTTGTCAATCAAAGTGGCGCCACTTAGATTGACAGCTATGAATTGTGCATAACGATGTATGCTGTATATTTTAAACAGACGCCTTATAAAAAAATTCGCCCCCACCCCCAGAGTTGTCATGGAGTACAAAAACAGCTTATGAGACTAGAGCCATGTTTTGAACCAGGCTGTAAATACGTTTTTTTTTCTGTCGTAAAATCGGACATTTTAACATGGGGCTCAAATGTAATTGACTCCCTTCTGCGGCCTGCTCTAGCGGTTATTCGAGGAACTGCAGCTTTTTTGCACTTCCGCATTGGCTTCATTTTTCAGCGGTGGAGGTTGCCGCTTGCATACGACCCATGATGCATTGTGCTCACCACATTACTAAGTTATGATTCACACAGATACCGAATCTTCCATGTGACTTCATTAGCATCATCATCCTACACAGATCACATATGTATACTTTGCATTGGCCTTAGACATGAGCAGATGTGCAGAGAGGAAGCTCAGAGCTCCCGATTCACATTCGTACTTTGCCTCTGAGAACACGTGTGTTCGTGCTCATGCAACATATGGAGGCAGAACAAAGAAACGCACACACACGCTTTATGGTGCATATCTGAACTGCACACACACACACATACACACACACGCCCTATAGACAACTTGTTATTCTTTGGTTGGATGCATTTGGTGAGACTGTGTGTGTTACTCTTTTAATAAGAGCTCTTGAACATACACGCCGGCCTGTTTAACGTTGCACGAGAGCGAATGCTGCCAACTATTCACAACTTCAAAATCCATCAGCCTTTATAAGCTATTGATATGGTAATTTGGGTTGTAGTTATTAATTTAATCATTAAGAGTTCCAAATTGATATTATATTTTATGAGGCTTAATTACTTGATGTCAATTTTCCCTTTTCAAAGGTTAAGTTCTATTATTTAAAAAAAAAAAAAAGTGATGCTATTTAAGCCATTTTAATTGCCCATCTGAAGTTTGGATATGTGTTTACATGTGTGCCAGGCAATCTGAAGTTTGGAATTGCAATCATCACAATGCGGTGGCTTCACATCCAGGTTGGATGCAAAAGTGTGATTTTTTTTAAAAGTTTTTTTTTTATCTCAAACTCTGTTGCTTGTAAGAAGACACTTCCTGCCGGGAGAAGCACGGTTGCTTCTGGGGCTTATCCCAGTGAAGCTGCTGCCTGGACGGTGAAGGGAAGGGCAAAGGTCAACTGCAAAAACAACAGACAGAGACAACAAAGAGAAGATTTAAATAGCTTACTATGAGCCAATAATCTGGTGTGGGCTCAAGGATGGTTTTAGTTTCTATTTACTCGTCGCTTAATGGATACGTTTCCAAAACTATTTCCTTACTTCAAGAAAAAAGGGACACAAACAGGGAGCTAAAACTGAAGAGAGGAAAATTGGGAAGTGAGATAGAAATAATGAGGAAAGATTGGTTATTAGTTTTAAGTATTAGCTCAAATAAGCTGCCCTTGATTTCTAACGCACATAAGATTTAACTTATCCAAAGCTAAAACTCTTCATTTTCCCAACCGCTAATACACAAGCCCTTGAATAATTGAGCACAAGAAAAAGCAACTCCTCCAGCACTAATTTAAACTTTGCATCATGCTTTCGACATATATACACTGTAAAATATATATTAGCTTTTAAACATGTGTACTCTCTCAGACTGTACAGCTGTAGCACAGATTTTACCAAACACACACAGAATTGAAATGGTGCTATGTCAGAATACTAATCACTATTTTAATGGTGGCCATCGACAGCAGTTCAACCACTTAACGCAGGCCGACTTTCCAAATGCTTAATGTTTCAATACATGCTGTTGTAGAGAAAAGGGTGTCGCTCCTGCTTTCATCTGCTCTGCGCTTCCTCTTTCATCAAGCATGTGCATAAGGAAGTACCAAGACTATAAGAAACCAACATTTTCAGTGTCAGACATTCTGCTTATTAGCACCGTGATGTAGACCCAGAAAGACAGAATATATCAAAGTTAACGCGGCAGAATGAGGAGGAGGAGCTCATGAGATCTGATGAATTTATAAACCTGCCACAGGCCCAACCGTATGTTAGTGTAGAACCACATTACAGAACTGCACTTTCAAAAAAAACCTTTTTCCATCTATATCCAGTGTGGCCACACAAATCGACTGCCAAATCAATTTGTATGTAACCCAAATTCACAGATTTGTCCTACAGGCCAAACAACAACATACAACAACCTCTGTTCTTAGACAGCAGCAAACTGCCTGCTGCTTCACATGGTCAGGCCACCCCTGCTGACTCAGCAAAACTCTTTTTTACCAACTGATCGATAAATTCAGACGGATGCAGCAGTCTGTCCTGCACAATCTCTGAAGCTCAGATATTTTTGTTTTGAATTCGAGCAACAACTAATACTACTCTCTAGTTTCAGTTAAAATAGTAATAACAGAACATTAATTATTTTTTTATGTGCTGGAAAAATCTGTATATATGTATAAAAACCCACATAGAAAATAAGATGTATGCAGCAGAAAAAACACAAAATTTGACATTTTCACTTGTCACTTTATTGTCCTATGCCACTTATTGTTTCTTGTTTGTTTTTTTTACTGCTGCCATATTTTTTAATTAGCCACTTACTGGTATTTATTTTTGAGTTACTGTTTACTGTTTGTTACTGCTGCTGTGACAAGTAAATTTCACCTAAGGGGGATCAATAAAAGTTATCTTATCTTATCTTATTTTTAGAGCAGATGCAGATGACTTGATTAAAATGGTGAAATCATTTTTGACTCTAACTTGTTATCAGAGTAATTGCAAAGACATAAACATGATTGTTACAGTGCCACCTTGAGGCCAGTGAGAGTGAGTTTATGTGCAGTATTGGATGGAATTTGCAACCCACCTGCCCATTTTGGTGACTTTTGGAGTCCATGTTAGCAGAGAGGAAAGACATTAAGAAAGAAATGATGATCTATAAATGAAAACTTGTCTCATTTTACGTCCGTGAACGACTTTATAACAGGTGATTTACAAAGAGCTGTTTGGTTATTAATGTTCCTTCAACAACATGTTGACACCATTTTGGAGGTTTATAACGACAACTTGACATTAACCACAGGGATATAAGCTCTCATAAACATGTCATGGCTTTAAATATAGTAATAAACAGTTATTGCTCCCAAATGCCTTTACGACAGCGTCATGCATAATTGATTACCGTTATTTTAAAAGTGGTCGCTTCTTGAAGCTTCGTAAAGTTGTAATAAGGTGCAATGACAGTCGTAAACAATCATAAAGTTTAATTAATGTTGATGACATGGTTGGTGCCTTATTTGGACTCATTTTAATAGCGTCGCCTAAAAATGTTTTCAATTCCCCAAATCCATCTGCAGGAGGATGCAGAGAACCCCCGTCTCAGATGCTTCTTCATTTTACACTATAATTAGGCACCTATGCAGCGAGATACACATCAACAAGCACAGCAGCGGTCCCCTGAGATAAGGGAGGGGGGGGGGGAGATTTGCTCGGCTGCTGCTGCTTTGTCTCTGGTGCAGAGACATCAATGAGGATGTGTCGACACAGATACAGGCACCGGCAGGAGTTTTGGCACATACATCTGTTGTGACCTTTCTCAAAAAAAAAAAAAAGATGATGTGTTGTTAAAGTCAGCGAATGTGACATGCGGTGTCATATCCAATGGGGTTAAGAGGTAACTGACAAACTGCAACAGATGGACATCTGCCTGGCATCTGACATCCTGCGAGTCGAGATCTAAGAGCAGCGGGCGAAACACGGAGAGAACAGGATGTTGACAAGTGTAGCACAGACCTCATGTGTCTGGATGCAGCCAGGTCAATATGCAGTGAAACATTGACACTCGCTCAATGTACATTCAGTTGAGGTAATGAGGCCGTGGTGGTAAGAGAAGGAATTGGTCTGGTATATTTCCTGTGCACTATATTTTTTTTATTGATGCCATCATGTAAACAGAAGCCCAGAGCGAAAATGAGTTCAGGAATTCAGACGGTCAAAGAAACGTTCACATTTCTTGGCTTCTAATCAAGTGTGCTACCAAGCGGCAACCTCCGCCGCTGAAAAATGAAGCCAATGCGCAAGTGCAAAAAAGCTGCAGTTCCTCGAATAACCGCTAGAGCAGGCTGCAGAAGGGAGTCAATTACATTTGAGCCCCATGTTAAAATGTCCGATTTTACGACAGAAAAAAAACATATTTACAACCTGGTTCAAAACATGGCTCTAGTCTCATAAGCTGTTTTTCTACTCCATGACAACACTGGGGGGAGGGCGAATTTTTTTATAAGGCGTTCCTTTAAAATATACAGCATACATCATTATGCACAATTCAAAGCTGTCAATCTAAGTGGCGCCACTTTGATTGACAACTAGCCACTGACGGTCTAAAGGGCGTCACCCCGGCTAATTCTAGTCACTGAGTTTGGGAAAGAGATCGTCGTGGGGTTAGCCGGCTAGCAACGATATTTAGCATTTAACCTAGCTGGTTAGCCGTAGCTAGTTTGATTATTTCGAATAAAGCTTTTTTCAGCGGCTTTTTTCAGCCAATAGCGTTCATTCGACCCACCTCAGCTCCGCCCTCGCTCCACCTCTTTGTCCATATTTGGAGTAACCGGAGGTAGGCTACCAAGATGGCTACGCACTACGATTTGCTTCATTTTTGCTCTTCAGAAACCTATGGGTGACGTCACAGACACTACGTCCATATTTTATACAGTCTATGTGTGCTACACATTTTCAGGCAATACAAGAAGCGAATGGCTGATTCTTGTGGCCAATATAGAGTCGCAGGTATCTGCTGTATAATAGATGCAAAAGGCACAAAAATGAGAGTGGAGATGTGACATGAGAGGAATGCATCAGTGTGGCTGAGCTAATGGCTTCTTTTGTAGATGCACACTTCTTTAGGATGCAGCATAAACATGTCCAAACCTGCACCGAGCACAATCTGCAAGTCACCATGTGGAGCGGTGTGTATTCAATATGCGCTTCCCCCCCCTTCTTCCCACAGCACAGCCATCAATTTGTTTTCATATCTTGGCTGTCAGGATATCAAGGTGCGTTTAGCATTTGGGTGGAAAATCCTATTTGCAAACAATTATGTTCTGTATTATGTAGTTCAAAACATAATCGCTGCCACTTTACGCTCGGCGCTCCCTTTGAGTTTTGCACTTGTGACGGAACACGTGCCATTCGGTGGGCGCTTTTATCTAAAGTGCCTTCAAATATCACGAGTGCTTTCATTTGCCGTATACGTGGCCCCGGTGGGTACGAACCATTAACCTCGAATGTGTTGCTGACATGCTTGACGAAAATCAAAATCTAGTAGCATGTTGCGTCTGCGAGACGGCCTGGCTTCCAGCTGATGCTCCAGTTTTTTGGTGCTGGAGATTATGTTGAGTGTAACCTCATTTTCAGTGAGTGACTGGAAAACACAGGGATGTTGTGTCTTCTGCAATATATTCAATTAAAATACAAAGAGTCAGAAATAAACTTTTGATACAGGAGAAAATATTGAAACATATTGATTATTGGAAATATCTGGCAGATTTTTTAATTTCTTTGGATTTTTGTACCTCAAAAAAAAGGTGAAATTGTTTGATGCATCAATCAAGTCCAGACCCTGAATATTGGATCAAACACTGTCACTTCTATTTAAGATTATTACCTCCGCCAAGGAGGTTATGTTTTTGCCGGCGTTGGTTTGTTTGTTTGTTTGTTTGTTTGTTTGCAACATAACTCAAAAAGTTATGGACAGATTTTGATGAAATTTTCAGGAAATGTCCTTTCTGGGACAAGGAACAAATGATTGAATTTTGGAGGTGATCCGGAAAACCGCCATTACGGGAATGTCGATTTTCGGGTAGAACTATTAAACCAAACATGATATGAATGTGATTCCAGTTGTTAAGGGTATGTTTTTATGGTCCAGGAATCCATTGAAACAGATAAATCAAAGGTAGGACTAACATTTTGGGGTGTAAGTCACAATAAGCTGGGCAAACTGTGCTGCTTGACGGAGGTCTGCGCTCTCTGAGTGCTTTTCTAGTTTTTTATTATTTTCATGATGATTTCTTTTCTTAGAGCCCAGGTTTAAATAGCTATTTTGTCTGAACAACAGTCTAATTTACTCTCATCTGATAACTGAGGAAAGCAATATTTGCCAGTTTTCAATGAGTGTCCACCAGCCCTTGACTTCTTTTTTTTTGTCTGACTTCTTCCCTTGGCAGTGGTGGAATTTCAATCAGCAGCTGAGGTGCCTTCAAGAGATGTTGCAACCACTGGTGTAAGAAACCATTTAAAATTTGCTTCCTTTTTTCCCCTCCAACTTGTAAACTGGACCCTTAAACAAACATCTGAGGCTCAAAGGGGTCACGGATCTCAACATGTAAATAACCATGTCAACTCTCGAATTCAAGTGAGTGAAGCAAAAAGGAAAAAAAAAAACAACAACACCCAAACTATATTTGTGTGAATTTTCTATGACAGAAGCGATATTCTCTTCCAGGCTCTGACAGCGCTGACTAGAAATACTGTTTATTGGAAGTAATCCGAGGGATGGTGGAGGAACTGGGTTCACGCTGCGGACTGTGTGAGACTGATATGGACTGAGAGAGAACATCACAAGTCCCTGAGCTGGGGTTTCTCTGTCAGCCAGCGATCCCTGCAGCTCGCCCCAGGGCCTGTTGGCAAAGAAAGTTCCCAGAGCTTTCCACCTGCAATGTCACGTTGATTACACAGCGGGAAGAGCAGAAAGGAGGTTACTGATCACGTTTGCTCTCGCTGCCTGTCTGTCTCTCTCTGACTTCTTCTCTCGGCCCTATCGAAATCAGACCTCTCCCAGCAGAAAACAAACAAGAAAGAGTCCAACCTCCGGACCCCACTATAGAGTTGACACATCCGTCAGAACTGTTTGAAATGAGGGAGGTTGCATTTGAGAGCAGCCACTTTGCCACCTGTGTGCACGTCCCGCGGGAGGCCACGCCTTTCTCGCCACCATCGGGGTCTTTTCTCACCTCGCTAATGGTTGGTGGAGGTCATCTCATGCCTGATGCTGGCAGCAACAAATGTTAAGTCATGAAGTGCGATTTTTTTTTTTTTTTTGGTGGCTCCGTTTATGGAACTTCTCTGTCACTGTTGACACCGTTAATGGCCTGTTCTGACACTTTTCCATTCGCACTCATCTTTTGACCTGAGAGGCTCCACAGTGAAACAATACCAACAACTTTATTAATCCCTCCAGGGGCAATTTGTTGCACACAAAAGCACACTAGCATGCGAGCAAACAAATGCTACGAGGGAGGAAGGACCGAGAAAAGGCAGCGGCCGTCATTATGGCTCCTTGTTATCCAGGTTCAATACAACAAGAAACAATCTTCTCAACAAGCTGCGAGTCTTCTCTCTTCAAGCTGACATGCCGGTAACCTCCTGTACGAGAGCTGGAAAACAACCGGCGCTATCCTGCTTGGCCGATCTAAGAGCAGTCTCTTGTGCTCTGTATTTCTTCCTCTAATTGGTCCGGCCCCCATACTCAGGCTCTCAGTGGCTTTGCTCTTCCTATTGGGGGAACCGGCACATTGCGGAGCGGAGGGGGCTGGAGGATCGGGGAGGGCGGATTCGGGAACATCCAGAGGGCATAATTACCAGCAAATCTGTGTGCACCCGCTGTCACGGTATTGATGGGTTTTGTGGACTGGTATTTGTTATCGGGTGGCAAGGGCTGGTGCACCCTCATTAACACTCCTCACCTCTGGAGCAGAAAGCAGTGGAAGTAAACAAGCGGGGAGAAGAGACAGAGTTTGTTGTTTTCAGAGGACGCACAAATGCAAATACACATAACGCACACATAAGGTTTGATGGTTGAAATGTAATATGAGTAGATTATGTAACTGCAATAAAGTGGGGTTTTTTGGACAAGGTGGAAAGTCTCAGTAAATAAACTGGTTTCTTTCTATCTTTGCACTTTTCAATTTCTGTGTTTCAGTATTTATTCTACATTCAAATCTACTCTTTATTGACAAATGCCAGTAGTTTTTACTCTTGGCTTAAAACTTCATCTTGGTCCAGAGCAAACGTCCAGTGTTGCCACAGTTACCTTGAAAAAGTAATCTGATTATTGACGACTGATTACTCCTTTAAAAAGTAACTTAGTTACTTTACTGATTACTTGATTTTAAATGTAACTAAGTTAGATTACGAGTTACTTTATAAGTTACATTCAGCAGCTGCCGACAAACCCCCGCCTCAATATAAAAATGACAACCGGTTTTGTCAATCCTCACTTTATTGGAAGTGCATTTTTAAACAGTAACGTCAAGTAAACAATGCATCTCCTGACAATTGACTGTAAATGTTTCTTTAAATTAGACGTGTTTTTGCTTGATGGTATTTTGTTGCAAGCACAGAGTGTACAACAACCTTAATATTATTGTCTTTAGCTGACACAAACTCAAAATAATGGCTGTATTTCCAGGTAGAAAAGGCGCATCTATCCCCTCCCTCCATTGTTGTTTGCATTTGTGTCGCTGCTTCTGATAACACTTGAGTTGTTCTTATACTGAAAACGTGACTTGTCGCATACATGATGTCACTCCCCGAAGCGCAAGAAGAAAGCAAAAATATAATTTTTTTCTAAGGAAAATGGCAAAAATAGTAACGCACAGTGACTTGGATATAAGTAACTTTAATCTGATTACTGGTTTGGAAATAGTTACGCGTTAGATTACTTGTTACTGACAAAAGGGGTCAAATTAGAGTAACACTTTACCAGCATCACTGCAAACGTCCCATTTTCAATCTCTCCTTTTAGTTTTAGTCGAGTTGTTTCTGCTCAGATCAGCTGAAGGCCGCCGACATTCTGACGCTGTAATTGAGCGATGGAGCTTCTGCAATATCGCTTTCCTTGTTGCAGGAGGTAATTAATCACCATCACCTGAAAAACTCCACCTTCACCATTTGTCTTTAGTTTTCAATATACTTTCACCTCAAAAGGGAAACACTGAAAATCTTTCAGATTGTTGTCAAGATAAATTAACTGACGTCTCCAAATTGTCGCTCGGCTTAATGACAGTAAATCTCGTGGTGTCGTTCTGTGTCAAAAATGTCCGCTGATGTTGGTTCCTTATATAATCCCATGTTCTCTTATGATATGTTCTGAAAGCTTGTCGAGACCTGCTCTCTCATATTTTCTCTGGTTTGAGATGACCGCAGCTCTTTTTTGTGCCTGACTCAAACATCTCTCTCTCCCTGTGGTCAGTGATAGTGAACTTAAGCTTTCTCTCATGTGTCTTCGTTGCTGCCTCAGCTTTTCCACTGTTTGTCTCAATACAGCAGAGGAAACAACAAAGAGAGTCGACAGCCTGTTTTTGTTGTTATGGATGATTAGAGTTTTCTCGTCTTTCCTCGTTGTAAATCAATTACACTTCTCTAAACGCAGCTTGTTGTACTGTCAGAGAGCTTTGACCCATGCACTGCTTGTTCTAAATTAAATCTCATAATTTCTCCTGTACACGTTTCCTGTAAGTGTAAAAACTCCTTGTTCATTCTCCACAGACAACAGACATACAGGCTGTAGTCTATTAGCTTCCCCGCTACCTTTTGTTGTGCGCCGTCTCCAATTTGTCTAAGCCTCGGTGGTAATGAACCTCCGCCGTTTCTCGCTGTTTCCTCGTGATTTGACAAGCTTGAATTATCTGACAGGGTTTGAAATATCGGGGCTGAAGATGTGAGAGTGATTTAAAGAAGTGTGTCGTTCGAGCAATTAGTTTTACACTGTACTCCGGGGGGGATTGCATACATGGCAGCATCGGGCCCGGTGGTTGCAATTAACATCTTGTGACTTGATGCTCCCCCATACATTTTTAATAAACCCATTACAAACATGGGTATTGTTGTTGCTCAACTAAAACTCAGCGCAGTGATGTGCAGTAGTCTCGCCAGGCGAAAATTAGTTTGAGCAAGTTTGTCAGTTTAAAAATCATATTTTGCATCTGCGGATTGTGCAGGAGGGATAAGATAAGATAAGGTTTTTATTGATCCCCCTTAGGGGAAATTTACTTGTCACAGCAGCAAACAGGTAAACAGTAACTCAAAAATAAATACCAGTAAAGTGGCTAATTAAGAAATAAGGCAGCAATAACAAAAACTAGAAAAAAAATAGAGTGACAAGATAAAGTTTTTACATTAAGTGAGGTAGAGTATTTACACTATGTTGCATGTATTCCTTGTTATTGGCATCCATAAGTAATAGACATGCTATATTCATATGAGAATAAGGATGCTATGAATGCTATTGCACAGAAATTGCTGTGGTATTGCACTGGAAAGATATTGTATTATTACATTAATTGCAGTGTACAGCAGAAAAAAATGCAGTACACTTACTTATTGCCTTTGTACTAAGAACTTTGTACAATCTTGCAATGCACAAGAAACATTGTGAATTGTTTGTTTCTGAGATAGAATTTGCTTTCACTTTAGCCAAATTCAACATTTCAAAGTTTGTTTTAAATGAGATTAAGCTGAGGCAAATGTGACATGAGAAAAACCCTTTGATTTTCACGGCAAAATTTCTTCAGAAAACATCCATATTAAAGACTGATGTCAGTGTGATTCCTTCATTTGAGAGTGAGCACAGCTAGTGAACGTGTTACTGATAACACAGCGATGCAGAATAAAGCTGTGAATAATGAGCTGCAGCCACAGTGTGACATGAACTGGTCAGTGTGCCCACTGAGCGGCGCGGCCCAACACGCTAATGAAATTCCCGTCTGCAGGTTTTATTATGGCGCCGCACGACTGATACAAATGGCAGGGTGGGGACATCCCGGACCCCGGCTGATTCTATCTCGCCGTTATCAGCCTCCTTGGTGTATTTCTGGGTGAAGGACGCGGTAAAAGGCTGCAGACAGTCATTGATCTGACGCCTTTGACTCGAAAATGCAATTAGAGGCCGGCCGCGACGTCGTGGGTGGTTATCACACGGGCGCGTTGCTGCACATTCAGATGTCTGAATCTGGAGAGCCACTGTAATGATTATTTCCTAATTACTCTGGCCTGATTCCGGCGACTTCATGACTGCACGGGATCGATGACGGCGAGGAGTCTCTTCTCAATATGTGCCAGCTTTTTAAAATCTTAGCATGTCTGCGGCCTTAAGTCGGCGTGAAAGCGCAGCTCCCTAATGTGGACGGCGGGCACGTTTGCTTGAAGTGAAAGATGAGACTTTGAGTGGTGCGGTGTGATGATAAATTAGTTGCACTGACTCTAAGAGTTCAACTTCTGGCCAAAATATTCATGTGCGCCCTTTTTAATCCACCCCCTCTGTTCCTGATTTCATTCCAGTGGTGATGAGGATTTTCAAATGTCACGTCATTTCGTTTCTTACTCTTTTTTGGTGAGACTTCTTATGACTACTGTATCTGCATAGTGCACTATTACAACAGTCAGATGATGATGAAGATGACATGCCTTGCTTTAATGTTATAACACGTAATGACTCCTGAGTGTCTTAAAAATGTTCTCAGCTACATAACTATGTAAAAGAAATGTGAAATGATAATAACAAAAGGCAGGAGAGTGAACGTAAACATGGCTCGGATTATGTCCTGTTTGATCAAACGTTCCTTAAACTTACAGGATGTTCAGAGATAAGGAAGCTTTGGAAGATGACTTTAAAGAACATTACACAGGCTGGGCTTGAAAATGTGCTGATAAAGCTGCAACCTCTCCTTAATCCACGAGAGATGCAGCGAAACAAGCCGGCCGGCAAGTTTTTCTCCTGCTAAACAAGAGCAGATAAAAAAAAAAGCTTTGAATAAATCTGTGTGCGTTATTGTAACAAATGACTAAGTGGAAAGTGTGAACAAGTGTTTTTTTTTACAGTACTTAGTGAGCAGGGTCTAATTTCATCCTCAATCTCCCTTCTATGATTAAAGCAATTTGGCTATATGGAAAATGCACTTGTTCACGTTCAGGCAGAGTTAGATGATATTACTCCTGCATCTGTTCCTTCAATATAAAGCTACAGCCAGCAGCTGACTTGCTGAGCAAACAACTAGTCCGGCTCTGTCGAAAGATAACTCAAGAGTGAAAGAAAGAGTAACAGCCAGGAAACCAGAGGAAACTTCAGGAAGTTAAGCAGTTTGACATCTGAAGTCATCTCAAGGCACTTTCCATACAGAGCAGGTCCAGACCATACTCTTTATAATACTATTCATAGAGACCCAACAGTTCCCATAATGAGCAAGCACTTGGTGACAGTGGCGAGGAAAAACTCCCTTTTAACAGAACAGAACCAGGCTACACAGGCGGCCATCCATCTTGGCTGGTTGCATCATCAACCCTCACGTCCCACTCAATATATGGTTGTAATCACTGGATTTCAAATTAACTTGTAATTTGAATTTTTCAGCTCAAAAAAACTTGAAATACAGCAAGAAAGTTTGGCTTAAATTGAAAAGTTGGTGCATCAATAAACGCAAAATGCGCCAAAGTGCAATCAAAACAATCCTGTACTAAAAATCATGACATACTTGAAGCATGTGACTTAAACATCAGCTGAAGCTTCTGCATCTTCAACACGTCGAATACAATTTGTGTGGAGCGATGAGGAAACTGTAACCTTCCTCAAATTGATGAATGAAATGCTTTCTACTTTGTTTTCGTTCGAGGTTTGACTAGCGCTCATTTAATTACATCATCTTGTTGCACCCCCTCATTCTACTCTGGTTTAATGGCACCCGACTGAGCATTACCGCCACCTGCTTATATCAACAAAATAACTGATAATCACATAACGGTAGTGAATAAAAACACACATTAATCTGCATTTTATTTTATCTTATTCTTATTCTTGATGACGGATGCCAACCTGGCTACGACTGCTTTCAACCAGCAGAGTAAATGTGTATGTTTAAAACTCCCAAATATGTGAATTAGACTGAAAACACACTTTGAATTCACAAAATAGCAAAGCGCTTCTGTTGCCGTGCCGTGTGAGCCGAGAGGCGGTGAGATATTTTTTGCACTGAGCGGTCGGGGTCACCGCATGGAGGCACCTGGCCTTGGGTTTCCTGTGACACTCGCAGGCCTAGTAGGCATCACCCCCCAGCAGCAGTACACCTGGCTCCTCTCCTTTGAACTACCTCCAAACTGACAGACCACTGTCACTCCGGGGGGAGGCTTGGACCTTCATGACAGATCTCTATTTTAGGCAAAAAAGTGGATCGTACAAATTGTATTATTTCCACAGCCTCCTCTTGTTTCACCGTTACGTTGAACATTGCACTTACCATCCTGTTGATTTTGAAATTGTTTATTTTCCCTTGACGTTGCGTTCAGAGCCGTACAAGAGAGACGGCTGTGACATTCAGCGCGAGAAATCAGAGGGAGAAACAAACTGTACAGCGCTGATAGAGAGAGCAGAGCCGCAGCTTTAAGATGACATGTTTATCTGAACCTGCCTTCCCTTCAAAGTTCAGGCCAGGTGAGCGTCGCAGGGTGAGGTTATTCAAGTCCGCCGACACAATGGAAGAGATAAAAATAAATAGGTCGACTGACAATTTCTGCAAAACACAGGCCGACTCTCCTGCACATCGTCGTCTGAGCTCGCCGGGTGGCCTCATTTCACACTGCTGCGTGTAGTCGACTGTTTTACAGATGCTGAACGTTTAGAAGTTAAAGTCCCAATTGAACCATTTCTGTGAATCAATTAAAGCTCAATTTAATATATTAAATCTACTTGCTAAGAATTCTGCTTATCAGTGAGGACCTTACTTATTAAAGTTGCCACCAGCTCATTCTGCACTTCGCTGATCACCTCAACTTTTTTTTTTCCTCATCCCATTGTTTGACTTTAACTTGCTGCTGCAGCCACATCAGAGGAACCAGGTTAAAGTCCGGTGTGTTCAATGACAACTGGTACTTCTGGGCGCTTTAAGGCAAAATGTGTTTTTACCTTTTCTCTGGTTAACTCACATTTTTCACATTCTGAGCAACAATGTAATATCCTTGATTCCAGATGGAGTAATCGCACAGAAGAGTCAAACATATCATAAAAACCTAAAATACCTCCATTAAAGCACAACGCAGTAAATCCCACATTTGAGCAGCTTGTCGATCAGTCACACGCTCACGCTGTCTTCTGTCAAGCAGATGTGGTCAAAATGATTTTCTCGGACGGTTTGCATTTTTCAGACCGTCTTTGTGCTCTCCTCATTATCTGTGACACCGGCATTTCTCGTCTGCTTGACAGATGACACGGAGCCCGGTCTGTTTCTGCAGATGTTGGGAGAGACGCTTTGGCTTGTTTTCACTCGTCAAGAATTTTTATTTCCTCTGTGGCAGTAAAACACGAGCTGTCAGAAACTCCTGTAGGTTGAACTGGGCGAACGAGACACTTTGAGGGATGACTGAAACTAATCGAAACATTATGAGAAGATTTGAAGACAATCACAAGCTTAGTGTAGCAACATTAAGACTACAAACTACCCATAATGCAACACATATAATACATGCATCAACATCATTTAACATCATTTCCAGATAAAAAAATATTGTCTCACATTCAGGTCAGTGGAGTATTTTTAGAATCCTGGCTGTGCAACACTAAATGCATTCATGCTATCCATCAATAGATACTAAACATAAAAAGACAGAAGAAGAACAAACAAAATTGATGATATCTGATTAGTAATCAATCTATGACTTGTGCTTGTACAACCAGCATTGCGTACAATACAATAGACTATACACCACCATCTTTACAATACTCTATACTATTCCATTCCATTTGCTGTGCAATATTTCATTTTGTTGTAGTCAAGTGCAATATTTTCTAATTTATACTTAATAATTGATATCCAGTTCCTCTATATCAAGATCTAATTTTACTGGTCGTATTTCTTTACATAGTCATATTCATACCCATATTCTCATGCATATTTCATGTACATCTGTAAATAATTTCGTGGAGATTTGTCAAATTTGTAAATACTTTTTAGCCTGTTTATATTTTTCATTTTTCACTAATTAGCTGTACTAGTGTCTTAGCTACTTTGCATTGCAAATCATCAAACATCATGAAACAAAGGGGAAGTGAAGGGTGTATGTGTTGGGTGTTGAGTTCATATATCAACAATCTTTCTCCGGAATGACTCCCACCTTAAATATGTTCTGAAACACATATACAACCAAAATGGGCCATCACCACTATAGTACCCTGAACGCACCACAGTTAAATCATACAAGCCTTATATATCATCAGAGATAATGTTATGGGCACCGGGACGATCATTAAAGCATCGTACAGCCCAGCACGGCGGCCACATATTCACACACACAAACAGCTGACAGACGCAGCAGCATCATTAATCAAGCGTATGGACAGAAGTGCACTGGCACCAGCACGCTTAGAAATGACACTTGAATATAGCCATAAACCACACACACACACACACACACACACACACACACACACACACACACACAGATGGCAGAAACATCAGCATAAAATCCAATTGTGCAGCCAACAAAAACTAAATCCAATAAACAATAATACTGAAACAGTCCAAATTGTAAACTTGCTTATTTTCAGTGATTACAGCAGGAGACGCCGGGTTCAGTGTCGAATTTATTTCATTATCCTACAACGATTCAGTCGCTTCTCTTTCAAAGCAGCGCGGTGACAAAGAGTTCGCTCAGCGTGTCATCACTGATGCCCTGCTGCCAGTTTTTTTTTTTTTTTTATATCCGACTGACAGTTGAAAAGAGTCTTTCAGCAGTGCAGCTTGTTATGGGCAGGGTGACGAGGGCCCGTGAGAGGCCATTCATTTTGGGAAATGTGTCACTGGGGCATTCGCCAAACACCTCGACAAGCAACAGAAGAGGCCCCTGTCCGCCGTGACCTTTCTCTCCAGCCGCTGTGCAAACACTTCATGCTCTGCATCTTCCGCAGAGATGGAAGAGTGTGTGCTGGAGGCCGCGTTAATGCCTTGACACCGGAGGTTTTTGACCGAGGGCAAACAGGCGGTGGCGGCTCTCATAAACCCAGGAGTCCGACTCCGCCACAGAGGCTCCGCCGAGGACCACCCACAAGGCCACAAATTCTCAAGGTTGTGTTTACAGGTTGTTGTGCTGCAGATTCGACCATCAATAACTTATAAAATGAAAATCAAAATATCAGGGTCAGTAGCTATTTTAGGGGACATTTGACAACATCTCATCTTCATCAGTGGGTGGAGTTGCTTCAAATTATTTTAAATTGTCTGACTAAATGAAAGAAAGCTAAACCTCACTTTACATTAGAATAAAAGGTTTAAATGGAGGATTCCTCTGCAGCATCAGATGTAGCGTTCGGGGGGGGGCGGAGGGTGCGAGGAAAACATTGTTTACTCACGGTTCATTAGTTTTTTGTGAGGTGGTTTTCTCCCTTTAGGCACCCTCCATGCTAAGTAATGCTTTTCTTCTTTTTACTACCTGCAATTAGCCTTGTACATTAAAGTGCTCGCTGATGTCTGACTAATAGCGAGTATCTATCACACCCCGCGAAGCAGCAGGTCCGCTCTGAACTAAGAGCATGCTGTGTCATGTGTTCCTAAGAAACACCCCATTTATTTATGCTAATCCATCAAAATGTCTAAGTTGTTTCCCGTCGTCTGTCTCCATCCTCTATCACGCACTTATTGTTAAGTTCATTTGTGCTGCGTGCTGGGACGTCGCTGCTGCTTATTGTGGATGATGTTTATGTAAAGATAATGCACTTATAAAACCAGGTGCGTAAGTGACATTAATGCAAATTACACTGATTAAACACTGTATGTCAACACGTTCCTGTTTCATAATGGCTCCTCTTAAAAAGACTGATGCATCATCTTTGCTTTAGTCGATGAGCACACACAAAGATTTCGGTGTGAAAAATGAGGCCATTTTGCTTGACTTCACCACCGCGTGACACAAAAAACGAGAGGGGAACAAATTATTCAGCCGTTAACGCAGAAAAGCAAGTCGAGCTCCGGCGTCTTCTTGCGGGGACAGTTTCTGCAAAAATTCCTTTCAAACGCCGCGTACCACATTTACGGCATAATGATGCAATATTTGTCACATAAGAGGATAACAACTTGGCGACTCTGGATGTGCTGCTGGAGCTGAATTAGACATGCATTATGTATTAAGATGTGCTTTTTCGCGCCATCCTACCAAAGGACAGACAAAAGAAAGGAGGAAAAAAAAAAAGCAGAACCAAAACAATATTGTCGAGGACACGGAGCAATACAAGAGGAGCCGAAGCTTCAGCTGGGGTTTAGTGATGAAGACTGTGGCGGCGTGCCTGTCACTGAAACTGCAGCTAAACTGCTCCACTTTGGCAACAACAAACCTCCTGAAACAGAAGAGTGGTTATAGCAGCCTTTCAAATTCACCTTGGTCTTGTTGTGCTGACCAACCTCAAGCTAACTTAAACTACTACTTCAGTGCTGGTGTGAGCAGCTATAGACATTTTGATAAAAAGGTTTTTCTTCGTGCAACAGAAATTTATTTCAGTGACACGATGAGGATGAACATCTGTTCATACGATATTTCCTGAGCTCTTTCCCAATGAGATATTTTAAGCAACTTTGAAGGTTGCAGTATATGCAAAAAGCATGTAATGAGATTACCTCGTTAATTATTTACAAAGCCTCCTCCTGGCCTGAGTTTCAGAACACGAGTGTCATTTAATTTGTTCAACTGCTGCTTTAAATGAACGACTGGCTGGAGTCGGAGCATCTGAGGCCGTTAAGACTTTTAACGGCTCGGTGGCCACGTGTGTCACATACAGGATGGTTTCACCTGTCGACCACCTGTTGTCATTTCTTTCCTTTGTGCATCTAAGTGGCACAAAGTAGAGTAAAAACTAGGGATGAGCGAGTACACCACTATCTGTATCTGTATCCGTATCTGTTTAACCATCTACATTATCTGTATTCGGTATTCGGAGTGGGCGGGGCCTAAACCGGAAGTGAGTGCAGAATTGGGTGAGGCTTAAAACTGTACATTATTTTAAGTCTGAAATTGATATGGATTGATCAGCAGTTGCTAATCTACTGCATTCAAAGCCTATATACAGTATATCTCAATAATATTTATAATATTTTCATGAACTGCAGAGAGAAAGTGTCAGATACTGCATGCAGCCACATACAATAAAAATATTAATATAGGCTACTTTGTATGTTCAGCTATATGTGTGTATGTGTGTAAATGGTCTGTGAGACTGTTTATTTTTTAATGATCTGTGTGAACTTCATGATTCATGCAAACATCCAGTGATGGCAAACAGGGAAATAATATGTCAGCCTTGTTCACTTCTTCTCAAAAGCACCGCGTTCACTACGAGCAAAGTTTTTCAATTGACTTCATTTCACCAGCCAAACTAAGAGCAAGCAGACGGTTAAAAAAAAAAAATCTGACCGGAGCGGAGGCATTTACCGACGCGACGCGAGCCGTTTTCAGCTCTGTCTTGTCAAATGCACCGCGCCTATGTTGGGAGAGACGTGCAGAGACCATACAGTCTATGGCAGAGACGTGTCTGTGTAGTAGTGATGGGAATTTCGGCTCTTCTTGGTGATCCGGTACATTTGGCTCGGCTCACCTTACTGAGCCGGCTCTTTTGGCTCTGAAACGGCTCTTTTTTAAACTAGGCCTATAAGTTCCCACCCAGTGTAATTTGCACTATTTTGGCTTGTGACATTGCATTGGCAACGACGTGATCCTACCATGGCCCCATGGAGGAAAATTAGCAGGGCACACAATTAATTGTGTAGTATTGATTTAAATTAATTGCAATCAATTGATAGGCCAATCTAACGCCATCCAAAGAACTAATTAACAACCTATACATTATTTATGTTTTACAAAGCACCAGGGTTTATCAATGTTTTTTTCTCATTTAGTTTGTCTTTTTATTCAAACACAGTCTTAACAAATGTGTCCTCATGGTAATAATAACAATAGCCTACTGTGTGTTGAAATAAGCATTCTGCCTTTGCATGATCAACATGACTGAAGTGTGACCAAATACTGCTTCTTTTCATTTTAAATCTTTCTCACCGTTAGTTTTCCTCCCGCGAGCTCTCTGTCCACCGATCGCATGCTAGTTGCTCACTTCCCATTCAGCAAACTGAATTGCGCGCGCGTGTGTGTGGAGTCCCAGTTTGATTGCGTCATGGTTCTCAGCGACCGTCCATTGGTGCAGAGACTACTCAATCACTACGTATAACCACTCATTGTTGCCAGCGCTTGAGCGAGGCAGGAAGAACGGCTCACTCAATGACATGTATCGGCTCGAGCCGTTCACTTCAAAGAGCCGGCTCTTTGTACCGGTTCGTTCGCGACCGACACATCACTACTGTGTAGGGAGGGGCGGGCGCTGTGTGTGACTGGCCAATCACAGAGCGTGAAGACAGTCAGTTCCACAATGAGGATTTTCCTTCAGCACGAACACAGATATTAACATATTTTACTCGTATCATAATCGTATTCGTCAAACATGCTTTATCCGTAACGGATACTCGTCTGAAACGAGTATCCGGCTCATCCCTAGTAAAAACAGTTATACAACTCAACTGTGTCACTTTGAGGAATCTTTTTTTCTCACATATATAGTTTGAAACTTGTGTTCAACCATCTTAAAATGAAGCCGTTATGAAGACTGATTTCTTATTCATGACTAAGACGGCTCCTTTTTCCACAAGAAAAACTATCTGGGACACACGAGTTACAGCTGAGAATCACAAACATGCTTATGTGCAGTTTGATATAGACGTGTTTTGTAGAAAAATGAGCGCTATGGCATAAAAATCCCTGTGCATCACACGCTGAATCTTTATCTGTGAGCAACTAATGAGATTTCACTGCGGCCCCTCATGTCCTACCCCGAGACAAGGGACATCAGCACTGGCGCCAAACATTGCACCCGGGACTGTAAATAAAGAGGCGAGAGGTGTTATTTACATGAAATCTCTGAAATTCCATGCTGCACATAATCAGGCGAGTTTTGATTTCCACAATAAGCCGTTAATTATTGTCTGAATCTGGCTGAGCGGGCCCCTGCAATCACCAGCGCTGAGCTGAGACTGACTTGGCCTATATAACAGTTAAGCCTCATTAGCCACAGCCTCAAACCTGCAAGTGACTGGGGAGGCAGAGAAACACAGATTTCTCCCGGTGACAACGAGACAACAGATTCCCACCAGTGCCACAGTGGGTATGGCATCTAATTGGACAGATCCCAATTCCCCCAATAGGATTTTCCTGATGGCCTTCTCGAGCACTCGGAGAAGCTGCCTCCTGTTTCAAAGAGAACCTGCGTGATTCTTGACCTCCACGCTCCACGGAGGCGGCTGAAACCGCTGCCCTCCGGCTGCACCATCTCTGGATGCCTGAAGGAAGCAAGTAGAGAGCTGCTTTAAAAATAATGTCAGCTTTTTTTAGCTTAAAATTGGTGAAATCTTGGCCAATCTTCCACAAATGTTTACTGTAATCGTCTTGTTTTGTGCACTGGAAAGAATCTGACAGTGGCACATATAAAAATGGCTTCTTTCACTAACATACAGGAACAATACAACATGTTATTATACTAACATTATAATATCATTGTCCAGCATCTCATCCCAAATCCATTAATACGCTGCTATAAAAGCCTCCAATCTAATGGGTTCTCCACAAGATTTTGGAGCCTGACTGCAGGGATTTGTTCCCATTCAGCCTAAAGAGCATTAGCGTGTTGGGTCACTGATGTTTTGGTGATAAAGCCTGAATCACAATATTCCACTTTATCCCAAAGGTGTCGGATGAGGTCGGGGCTCTGTGTGAGTCCTTTCACACCAAACTGGTAAAACAATTTTTTAGCTTTGTGCATGTGGGCATAGTAATGTTGAACCCACAAAGGAGCAAACAAAATCTGAAGCGTGCTAATGTCTAAAATATCACTTTGTGTTGTAGCGTAAAGCAAAACTGGAACAAAGGCGAGCAGCTAAAACCATGAAAAGCAAACCCACAACCAAGACAACACAGTATATTATATATCAGATTTATGAAATTATGTCTTGTTGTCTTTGTCAGCAACCTTTCTTTTAACTCGAAAATGATATTTAATGTGTGTTAAAGTGTTGTGCAACACACTGGCACATTTACTATGTTGGACATCATCTCTGTACTTTCTATGTATAGTAGATCATTGTGACATAGCTTGTCTATTTTCAGCAGCCTGATAAACATATCTTGAATTGCAAATATAGAGAGCAGATTGTAAGAAAAGTTAAGTTCATTCTATTTATCTATTTAATATTCCTAGTGTAACATTGGAGCATTGGACCAAACGGTCATGGTTGAATTGTTGTTGATTAAACGGACGAAATTTTTAAACTTGTATTTGTAAAACAACAATTTCGTGTTTAAAATAGATCTAGGATGTTAAATGTGACATATTTCACACCATGTTGTTATTTCCACACAGAGGATCACTATATGTACAGTAGTGTCATACTTTGCTTTTTTGGAGCAATTTTTTTCAATCTTTGTAGAGGCTGTTTCAAATAAACAGGAAGGTTTTAATGCAAAATATCCAGACAATGAACCTCTCACTGCTGCAGAGTAACTGTTGCTTAGATTCATAGTTTAATAAGTTACTGTGTCTCTAGTCTCATTCTTGCAAGTTGTTGTTTGCAAGAAAATGAAAAAAAAAAGTAATTTAATTTGAAAGGAGCATCAAGAGTTCAGATTTCACCTACTGTAAAATCAAAAGCTCTCTTCATCCATCGAGCACGTGTGACTGGAATGCATATAAGAGCCGCCTTCTGTTCTCTCCGTGGCCGAGCAAGTGCCACATCCCGTTTGCATACATTAGTCAAAGCAATGATGTGGATTTATGCATCACTTTGATGTGTTTTTGTTTGTAATCCACTGTCCCTGTCTGAGGCTCCGGCTGCTTGAAATTCAAAGAGGGAGCGAGGGGTTAATGACACTGAGAGTAAAGGCGGATGAGATGAAGAATGACTTGTAATGTAGAAGTCGAGGTCTGATTAAGTGGAAGCATAGAAATGTAAGGAAAATAGTCTCGTGAACGCAGGATTATAAAATGATGAGGATTTCTATGAAAATATTAGAAAACCACTTTTTGAAAAAAGGGCGAAGGCAAGATTTGGTCATTGGATAGAGCAAAAAGCAGAAAGCAAGAAAGATAAAACTTTATTGACAAAAATATTTTTGACAGTATTAACTGACCCTTTCAGCACTTCCACTACAATGCTTTGACTCTAATACACAACTTATTACTACGAATATTCATATCATAAGGGAATGAACATATTTATTGCATTTTAAAATATGTTTATTGCACAAAATTTTCAATCAAGTTGTTTCAAACCAACATTTACAGCAAACATCAAATCAGATGACTTCGCTCAGAGGAAAAAAATCTTGCTCAACTGTCCCTGACTGTTCATCACTATGTTAATCAATTTAAGAGTGAAAAACGTCTCCTCCGTGTCTCTATCTTGTTTATGTCACATAGCTCTTTTTGAACGTCCCAAAACTGTTTAATAACCCAGCAATTATGCAACCTCATGAATCTTAAACTGTCAGTCTCCCAGCGCACAAAAAATTATTGCTGCGCACTTTCTAAGATTAGTTGTTAATGAGCTCGACAATTTCTAAAGTTCGGAGTGTCGCAAAAATATGACCCAAATTTCTTCCTGGACCGTGAATAGTAAAACTGTATCAACTGTAACTGTATGCATATCAACTTTTTAATATACTATAAATATTCATAAGAGTGTCCTTATGCTTATGCCAGGGTACAGATCCTGTTCCCCAGCAATAGAGAGCATCTCACAAAGCGGAGAAATGGATTTAAAACAAGGGATACGCCTGCCACTGAACTTTGATGAAACTTCTCGGCGGAGGAGGATGATTTTATTTTTCCTAAGGGGCCATACTGTAAGTGCATACTGAAATACTGTTCAGTCAGCAGTTAAGTGAGGACCCATGTGACCATTCAGCTGCAAAGTGCAAATTACTTAAAGGCCCAGTCTTTAATTGCAGTAATCTACCCCTGCTGGAACGCTGTCGCCACTCTATTGGCTGCCGTAACACAGTAATTAATTATACTGAAGAATATTTCAAGGCTAAATACCATAAACCGTATATCAGGGGATTTAACCGCAATATCTCCCTAATCTCAACCAAGGGGTATTAATTGCTTAAATCTAATCATATACCTTGATCACATATTGGTCTCCATAAGCAGATATTTCATGCATAGAGAACTGTTAAATGTATGTTTAAAAGTATCTGGCAGCACAGTATGAGCACGTTTGCAAAATGTGTGTGATCACTTTAGAAAAGTTCAAAATGGAAAAAAAAAATAGTTTGATGTTTCATTTTGTTTGCATTAATTTTTTTGCAGTCAAATTGTTCTGGATAATTGAAGTCATCCTTTACATTTATAAGTTCATTCTTCATTGAACTTGGTTTTAGGAAGGATAACAAGAAGGTCATAGGAAGGAAGATAAAAACAACTGTTCTTTGCTAATTTTTTACAGCACAGTTAACTTCAAAATTGATTTAAAAAAAAAAAAAAAAAAGATAAGATATTCCTTTTTTAGTCCCACAACGGGTAAATTTGCAAGTCAGTGTAATATAGTGTAAACAATATTGTGAGATGTGAAAAATGCGCTTTTAAATAACATTAATAGGCGATTTTCGAGGTACAGGTTTCGAGCAACAGGGGACCCAAACACAGACAGAGATTCAGCTGGCAGCTTACAAAGAAGAGCTCACATTAACAGGCCTCTAATTGGCGACAGTCACACAGTCAGAGGAGGTTAACAAATTCAGAAAACAGCACGCAGGCAGAACAGGTAACAGGGTGCAGGTAGGGAACTGGCAGCGCTGGCTCAAACGCTGCAGCAGCAATCCAACGTGGACGATCTGATTAAACCTGGCTGAAAACAAACACTCAAATGACGCCAAAAAATAGAATTAATAAACTCTTAATAATAACTCAATAGTATAAAATTAGTATTGTCTTTCAGTGCCCAGTGAGATAAAGGAAAAGCTGACTGTCACCTTTTTGACATGGAGAGCGATCACAGTTGTAAATTAAAAAAGAAGAAGAAGAAGAAAAAAAGCTATTACAGTAGTGACCAATTCAGCAGCTTTGAATTCATGACAGTCTACAACTAATGAGGTGAATTGAATCATTATTGTATTCTATATTTAATTCTATGTATTATGTCTACATGACAGACCAGTATTCCCAGGAATTACACTCATGCATTTCTGCACCTTGTAATTTATGTCCAATGTAAATGTGCACAAGTGAGGTCTTTATGTTGCTGGGTTGACAGTAAGAGTATGGATGTGAGGGGGTACACAGATGATGATGCCAGACCTAAATGGAGGACACAGGAGTTCACATCCCATCACACACCTGCAACTGACGCTCGCCTTTTCAATAACTGTGTCACCAGCTTCCAAATACTAACTACACCTTAAATTATTTTTGCATAACGACCGTCTTTCCCTGTCCTTATACTGTATTTGCTACATGCAGATATTTCCACAAAGCACCAATTTTTATTTTTTTTATTTTTTATTTTTTTTTTAATGGTGGCAATGAATGTATGCAATGACAATGAATATTTCGATATCAGCTTGTTCTTGTCTGGCGATAGGAGAATAAATGACCCTGAATGCATCATGTTATAATTTTAAAAACCTGATTACTGCTTGATCTGAACTGTAAGAGGTTTGCTGTGACTTTGCTTTCAAAAGGCATCCCATGCATTATATTTTGTTTTGAATCAGTAAGGAAACAAGAAATTCAGTACTGACTGTAAATGAGTAAAAGCACAATGAAAAAGTTGCACAAAGCACAAAATGGATGAGAACAAAATCATCATAATCTGGTAAGAACTGAATAATACAACACTGTGCATCAGGCTGGTGGGCAGATCCAAATTCTAATTTCTGATTCTACATAAAATATTGATCTTGAGGGATCAAGCCTGTGACATGCATATGATTCCTTTTAATATGGATGAGCATAAACAAACATTGTTGGATGGAATACGTGTAGACAGACAGGAGTCAATAAGGCCCCTTAATTAGACAAGAGCAGCCCAAACAGAACTAGATTACCATCTAATTATCGAGCTGAAAGTAAGACATCCGTGCACATGATCGTCTCTGACGCCACAGTGTTTTCACTCAGACAATCAGCAAGATGCAGGCATGTTTATTTAATCTGTAACAAATGTAGGGCTTTTTACAGTTTGATGTGCACATGAAAGCATCCAACATCACTTCTGAATAAATTCGCTCATCCCAGTATCCAAAATCAAAACATGTCATTGATGCTATGATGCATTTCTTTCATGATGGAAGAATTTTTCAGAGACATATTCGCCAGAGAAGCGTGGGGATGATACCGGATGATGGTTGAAGGCAGGCTGCAAATAGACATATTAATGAATAAGAAAGTTCACATACAGAGAGGCAACAACATTTTCCCATACTTTTCCAACTCCACTTAAAGAATAACGCTAATGTTTGTGTCCTCAGAAGACACCATTTCCTGCCATTCATTATTGCACCACATGAAATCAACTTCCAGTTACTTGAAAATTGACCAATCATTAGCTCAACAGTCTTTCAACATAAACATGAAGCCTTTAATGGATTTTGGTGATTATTTAATTGTGCTTTGGATGAGTGTTTTAGTGTGAGCATTATATTACTGCATTCGTTGTTTGCTGTCAATCACCTGCTCACATGTTGGCTAAAAAACTCAGCAATGACGTAATTAGGATCATTGTTGAAAATTGTTTTTAAGATGCGTTGTTATTGTTATAATATATTAAACAATATGTGTGATGCCGGTAAATGAGGAAATATGAAGCAGATGAGAATAATCCTGAAACACATCAGTATCACGGCAAACTCTTCTCTAATTTGCCTTTAACTTATCTTTTATGCATAATTGTTGTGACTGAATGCTGAACAAAGCTTGTAAGTGGATGTTAAATTAAGTTTTAGTGTTTTGCTTAATTTTTTAAAATTTGATTCTAATGCATGCTGTTGAATCACAATCTTAAAGTAATGAAAATGCAAATGTTTCTTATACAAGTAAAGGAACATTATTTCCTTTCCATTATATAACGACTGCCATTCGTTTCAATACCTTAGTCCCACCAAGGATCAATATTTGACTCTCCTATTGACTCTATGCACATATACTCATTTTTATTTATGTAGCCTGAAATCACATGTACACTTTAAAAAAGTTTTTCAATCTCTACAGCACATTGTGCCCTCTATGCTTAAGCTTGACATACATTTATTTTATTTATTTATTTTATTTTATCTTATTTATTTATTTCCCAGCTGAACATTGCAATGTCCGTTCATATGCTGATGATACCATCTTGTATACCATGGACTCCAGGTTGTAGTCTAGTATTAATGATCCCATACCTTTTTTTTTAGCAACTAAAAGCTTGTTCTGAACTCAAAAAGACAAAATGAATGCACTTCACAAGATTATGAACCTCTGATGGTCTGACAGTGGTTCTTACTTATCATGGAAATCTAAAAGATACAACACAGTATTACAAGAAAAACAAACTGAAGTACAAGACCTACATCATCATTTTCACAAGAACAAATCTTCTACTGAAGGTCTTATAATCAGATGTAGTTCCTCAGAGAGAGATGCCAGAACTCACATATACTGTACATTTGTGTCCCATAATGCACTGTGACCTACTTCAAGAGCATCGCAGGACATGTACTCTCGCACTCCAGATTTGATCAATGGTGACATGACATGACGAAGAGAAGACCTTTTCATATTTCGTCACACCCTTCGGGGAGACGTTTTTAGGTTTAATTAAATGTCTTTAATGTCTTTTACAAAATATTGAAGAAGTCAGTGAGAGCTCCGTTTTGCAATTTTTTGGAAAGATATGAGGGAATGCCTGAAACAAAGAGGAAGCATCCAGGGCCACACGCTGAAGGGTTTGACAGTGTAAACACACCTTCATACTCTGCATTCTACAACAGGGACTTGGCCTGAGTTTGTTTTCATCTTTCTGTATTCAAAACCAGCTTTGTGCCTTGAGGCGTGCCAGCTGCCTGTCAGCTACACAACTCAGTCGAATCTGTTACTCACCACGTGTAAACTGCAGAGACGAAACGAATACACTGTCTAATGGTTTCATTTGACTGTCTCGGCCTCACGGAGAGATTTGTCTTGTGGGATTAATACCGCACATCTGGCGCGGTGCAGGAGAATCTTAGACACTAGAGGGCAGTAGAGACTGTGCAGAGTCTAAAATCATCATGAGGATGTAGATGAAATTTAAATGCAGCTGGATACGCAGGAAGAGGACATTGGACGCAGTTACACATTGACTTTACAACACATCAGCATAAGTTAAGAATGTCGACTAGAATTCCTGCACTCATCTTGAAGTTATGACTCAATTTAATATACTGAGACAAAAGAACAGAGTCTAGAGGACAATGAACACACATACACTCACATAGGTTCACATCCAGTCACACTGGAAAACACCATTTCAGTTTTGACGACCTACCCATGACTACAGTTTTTCTGTAAACTCAACTCTGTGGTTTTAGTTGGCTGACCTTGACTGATACTTTATTCCAGCTTGCACTTAGGCCAAAATAAACAATGCTAAATATGTTGAACCTCGTTCAGATACATGGGCCAAAAGAAAACAGTATGAGAAATAATAAGTGCAGAACATCAAGTATTTATAGCCCTGATAATGTTATAGCTGTTGGTTGGTTGGTTGTTCACAACTTTGGTCTAGACTCAATATGTCAACTATCGGTTCCTTGTAATTTTGCACATTCATGATCCCCAGAGGATGACTCCTACTCCTAATGTCAGTAATCCCCTGACTCTTCCTCTTGCGCCAACATCTGGTCAAATACTCACTTTGTCCAGAAGTTTGATTTATAACCAAACACCTGCAAAACTAATCAGCCTCAGATACACTGTGCTTAGCTCTAATGAGCAAATTTTAGAATGTGCACACGCTAAAGTAAGATGGTAAACATGGTTAAAGTTACACCTGTTTAACATCACCTGGCATGGCTGTAGACCTTTAGTCTTGTTTATCATTAAGCGAGAGAGACAGCATCAATCAATATGTATCTTAATTATTTATTATAGTCATAATCAAATGGGACGGTTGGCACCAGTATGTCCACTGAGGAAGTGACATGAGACGAATCGAATATTTAGTCTGCAATAAACTCTTCATAAACTTACTGTATATTAACAAGCAATTTGTTTGTTATTTCCGTTTAACTGAGGAAAAAGTCAAGGGAGTGAGTAAACAAGTTTGGAGTTGATAAAGCCTTAATAAACTGCGTGTGTAATTAAAAAGGGAAAAGTTGTTTTTCTGGTGAATATTTTAGTAACAAAAACAGTAGAATGCATATTTTTCATAAAAGTTTTTTTATTGTCTAGCCTCGTGCTAATGTAGCGACACCGACTCCAGCACCGGGTGAAGCTTGATCGCCCGCTGTACATATCACAATGTGTTTGCCGCTGCGTCGGGTAATTTGTGCCGGGAAAACAAAGCGAAATTAATTTTGCTGATGAATGTTTTAGTTACAGTTACACCGAGCGAGCAGAGCTGCATTGTGCATAAAAGATTCAGAATTAATTGCATTTATATAAGTTTACCCCATGAATACACTGGAACCTGGTGCGGAGACGGGGTTCTTGAAGCGAGGGGAGCAGATGGAGAAGGAGGGGGTGGATTTTTTTTTTTTTTTTTTTTTTTTGTGCCTTTCGGGTTCTTGTGCCAAAGTTATCTCCTGCAGCTTTAGGGGAGCAGAGGGGAAACAATGAGGTAAGGTCTGTTGTCTTATACCACTTTGTACACCAGAAAACAGTCAAGTAATTGGTTCCATTTGAAGTTGAACACGGGGGAATGTGGCCAGCAAGTCTCTCTCTGGCTGTTAGCACAACAGATGTCAGGTTGCATGTGGCTAAATATACTCTGTGGGGATTTGTTATTTCCTCAGATATTGATTCTTCGCCACGTGCCCTGTGACTGAAGAGCTCCTTCTTATTTTCACTTTGAGTTCCCCATCACACGCCTTGTATCTTATTAACACTGGAATTGATTTAATTTGTTTTTTAATCACCCCTAATCAGTTCAGATGCTCTCGTGGTCAGTTTCCTTCATATTTTTTTCTCTTATAGACTTCACAAGCTCATGCAACACTCACAATTTGAGTCATCCTAATCCCGCAGTAATCACTGTTTATGGATGTGCAGGCCGCATCAGGCGAGAGCCGGAGCCAGCTGCTTCTTTAGACACCTGTCAGATCTGTTTCAACCTCTGATCTGTATTCATTTGAAGGCCTTAATACCAGCTGAGACGGATCTCAAGAAGCCTGTTTTGCGCCGCAGCCGCTGCATCTCATTGCAAGTGAGGATGCACATTTATCATTGTTATAAAAGCATCTTCTGTTCTGGTTTTAATGTTTTCACAGATCTGGAAACAGAGGAGGCTGCAGGGATGAGAGTTTTGTTTACGCCGATCTAATAAGAGAAATGATAATTGATTTCTTTCTGAGGAATCAGGTTTTCCAAAATTAATTTGAGAGCATCATTTCATTTTTTTTTTCTTGAATTGAGAATCAGTTTTTTCAGCTTATGGCCACTGAGGCGTCTGCATTCAGATTGAATTATGATGCTGGCTCTCTCTTCTCTTTGTGCAGCAGAGAAAAACATCCTCTGAGGTGTCTACTTGACACAGAAACACTGGAGGGAGTCCTTTGCCTCCGAGGAGAGCATTATTTATTCGACAACAGGAGACCTCAGAGGTTATTACCTTGTTTATACCATGGCTACTTTCCAAAGATAAAAAAGAAAACCCACCCATCTATCCAGAGAAATGAATATTATTTGTCCATTGTTCAGCAGCAATTGTGACTTTATTCCTTGAGAAATTATTTTGCGGCTACGTACGACAAATTGAGTCTCTCTGTATGATAAGCTCACAGAAATACCTCATGGAGTTATTTTTTTTTGCAAAGAAAAATAAATTCACCACTTCTGTTGTTCAATATTCTTTGGTCTGATGTACCGAGCTGAAATGAATTCATTTGCTCAAATAATTTAATGGGTAATAATGATGAGAAGTAAACAAGGGAAAAAATGCCAAATATGAAAAGAACACAATTGGAAATTAAGAAGAACAACAAGGAACAGAGAAGTCTAGTTGTAGAATTATAACTTTTCTGTTTTTCTGGGACTTTAGTAGACTAAAACAAACTCAATAACTTTCCAAGTTTTCCCCATTGATCATGAATGACAGACCCTAATTAGAGGTGTTAATAACATGCCGGCTGTGTCTGGACAAAAACATCTGATCAGAGGATCTTTGCTTTTATCAGGTATTAATAAAGTCTCTTCATGTTTTCTCTGTTCTGCTGTCTTGTGATTGGATTCAGTATGCAGGATGGCGAGGCAGAGCTGGCGGAGTTGCCACCAAATATGGTCCATCTTGAGTGAAGAGAAGCGATGTGGGAAACTTTCAAGGGTCTAACAGCCAAAGGCGCCCATAAGCTACTTATTGCTAGCCTTGCAAACATTAATTACTCTGTAAGGTTCGCCATCCCCTGTTGGTCACATGACTCTTGTCCTGAATCTGATAGTGTCCCTTCAGACTTTGGAAGCAATTAAGATGCTTTTTTTGTCTTAAGAGTGTGACCAAACTGTACAGATTGTATTTACACCTGAGATCTGATCCTGGTGCAAAGTGATCTGGCCGATCTGATTGCTCTCTGATTGCATGCATTTAGCCCTGGCATTAGTTTTCATTGTCTTTATAAGATATCCAAATGCACATTGGTCTAAAAACGCTGGTCACATCTCAACTCTACTGTTGAGATGAAGCCCATTTGAGTACAGCTGCCGAAAGGTGGTGACGGACTGTCTGTATGTACTTTAGAAAAAGCTCTGCTCATTCTCTTCAGTGACACTCCTTGAGCTGGCAGCTGAACACAAAATGGTCGCTGATGTGTAATCAGTCACATAGAGCCTTATAGGAGTAAATAAAAGAGATGGAGGACACAATATAGAAAACAAACAGAGTTTTGTTGAGGTGTTTTTTAAAGACGTTCACCGTTTTGACTTCCGTAATACATTGTAGGATACTGGTCTAGAATCAGGGAGCCAGCACAGCAACTGTCTTTGCAACCTGATTTTTCTAAATACAACTGAACTAAAATTAGTTCCATACAGTAGAAATGTATTACAGAGCCATGCACTGCAGTCTGCAGTAAAGGCCTTGGATATCTCACTGAAACGTCATGTCTTCCCCCGGAGACGCTCGCAGCCCGTTGGCACACATTTCACAGAGCCGAACTCTGACCCGCTCGGAAGTCGACTGCCAGAGTGGGGAAAGGACACCGGGACAAAGACAGTGGGAGAATCAGACCTCTTCAGCTAATTGTGCTACCTTCGCCGGTGCACGCTCGCACAGCGGGTTCCCTCCTGTGCCCCTCTTGACTGATGTGCTGAGAATTAGATTCTGTCACTTAAAGACTCACCGGGGCGACACCCTGCAGACTTTTTTACTGGGCCAAGACAGGGGGCCGCCCCGGTGGTATTTGGAGAACGACAATGGGGTCACTTTCACTTTCTGCCTGCTATGCGTGACTGCTGCTTCAATGGACACTGACAAATGCTGAGGACGGTGGAGTGCAGAAATAGTATTGTCTCTTTTACTAGAGGAAAGAGGAGGATACAATGCAGTGCAGTAATATTATAAAACTGCTGTAGCAATGTAATAAACTGGTCAAACAAAGACAAAAAAATATAATTTCACTCGGCATGTTTAATATAATGAATGCCAGAAGCCACTGTTTAATTAAAAAAATTCAAGCCTTTCATAAATAAAAGTATGAAAAATGAAAAGCTTTTCTCACTTTGGAAAGTCTGCGGATAACACTGTAATTGTTGAGGAGAAGTACGCTCGGCTGCCCGACAGGAGACGGAGGATTGGGTGCTCATTGGACCGAAGAGGTCATGTGCACAAAGACGGGGACGGAGAACCCGCTTGAATATGAGGCGATAATGGAAACTTTTCCGATTGCTTTAGCAAAACCAACACCGAGTCTGAACTCAGGAGAAAAACAAAGCGTGGGTAATTTGTTCAAAAACGACCTGTGTTTACGTCTTGACGAGGACCTCTTGTGGTCATGCAGGGAATGACATCTACAGTCATCTCCACTGACTGAACTGAAGAGTTTTTAATCTGATTCAGAACTAAACACTCTTTGTCTTGCTCTTTGATTCAGTCCCATTAAATGGTTGACCGGTGTCACTGTCCGGGATCATTTGAACACGGTGTGAACGTGACAAGGCGATGACAGCGTGTGAGACTGCATATCATCAAAATTCATGTTGAAAATGGAGCTCAGACAGATTTGTGACAGAACGCTATCTACGTGTTTTCACTGCACATCAGTATAAGTTTATGGAAATGCTAATACAGGCTTTACATGCATTAACACGTGTCAGTATTTCCAAACCACTGAGGACGAGACAAGGATCCTTGATGCAGAATTACACAATGAAATCCTCTTGTGTGCAGAGGAAAAGAGCAGGGTTATATCTGCTCTATATGCTGTGCAGGCCCTAGGAGATCACAGTGCTTGGTGAGCATTAATATTCCTATTTCTGCACCAGTGCTCAAACCTATAACAGCTTAACTGCTATAATGTCGTCAAAGTGGCATCTGATGAGAAATTTAACCATTAAAACAGATGATGGTGCAGAGACAATTATTTATCCCGCACTTTTTCCAATTAGCAGAAATTTGTGAAATAATAACTAAAAAACTTATATATAACTTGTGTATCTGTAGAATCTAATAGTGCTGTGATTTTGGGAATACTCTCTTTACAACAAGGTGACAACATTAATACCAATCTGATATCTTCAGATTAAATACAGAGCTCGTGTCATCACAGTTTGCTCAACTTGGACGTCAGTTTATCCATCCACGTAGTACTCTTTTGTGATAGCACTGGATATACTTTGAGTAACCGGACTTCAGTCAATAGCTGTTCAAAGTTCGTTATAACGCATAGCATAACACCCATTACATTACATTATTGTTTGAGTAAAGGTGGAACAAACAAGATATAACCTCTTAATGAGTGAACTTGAGAGGTGTCTCTAACGCCCTTTTTTTTTTAACTTTGGTTAAAGCTTGGCAAGCTGTTTTTCCCATTTTTATGCTAAGCTAAGCAACCAATTTCCTGTCTCCAGCTGTATACTTAATGCACACACGATCATGATTAAATTTCACCTCAGCTATTTTTGATTGCAACTAAAAGTCTCCTGAGTGAAAGTCCTGTGTTCGACTCATTCATCCTCCCTACATGAACTCTGTTGCTTTTTATACTATGTCACCTAATTTTCTACAACCTTCACTTTTTTATGTTTCACAGAAAAATATTTTAAGTCACTATTTTTTTAATTAAATCATAAACACTGGAGAGGAAAAACTTTAGATCAGACTTGAAATGTGTCACCAGATTTTTTTTTTTTTTGCCTCTCAGGGCTTCTGTAGATGCTTAAATACAGATATAAAACCTATTTGTCCTGACTACAGGGGCAGAGGAGGAATTTAAACAAGTCGGGGGACAGGCTCTGGGGTAGAGAGGTGAGGTCTTGGTGGAGCAGGTGGGACGGTGATGGGATGGGATCGGGGCCCTGGTATCAGAGGAGAGGGATGAATGGCTGTTGCGACCTTCCGTCCAAAAGGGTCAGAGAGCTTAGAGATGGCAGAAATGAGGTTGGTGCCCCTGTGTCTTTCCGGTTGAAATGAAGTTTGTACTTTAAGTCCTTCCTTGCCAGGAGTAATAAAGTTGTCGAGAATAGCGATCGAGACGTTAAAAATCAAAAGGCTAAAATTTCCACACAGCTTCTCTTTCCTTGCCTCGGGTCAAATATTTTTTTAGTCTCTCTGCAACCTGGCTGACAAAAAAAGTTGAATGCAGCTTTAAAGATTCAATTGTCAACACATGCACATTGTTGTTAATGGCTTAAATTACCTTCCTACATGTTTCATGATCACTGACACTAGCTCATGATTAGCAACAATAAAAATATTTTCACCATTTGAAACATGAAGTAAATACAGAGCTAAAGGTGGCCGAATTAATACTGTGCTATTATCAAGAAGCAGGGACAGTCTCCAACCACAAAATGGGCTTTGGGAACAGCAACAAATCCCCGAGCATCTTTTGTCAAGTTGCTCTGGTTTATGCTGTGAGGAGACCAGAGGGACCTGAGCTATGTGTTGTTTCACAGTTAGTCATGACCACCTACACACACAGACTCATCAGAAACAAATCTGTTGTAAAGATGCAGCGCAGAGTAGTTTGCACAGTGGCACATTTTAAACATCGCAGGTTTCAAATATAGACTTTTACAAATTCAATTGTTGTTAAAAATCTTGTTTAATCTAATATAACAGTACCAGTGGATCAAAAAATGTATCAGGCATTTACTATAAATATAAGACAGCTCATTTCTGTCGGATATAGGACCAAAGGTGGATCAGGTCAGAAAGTGGCACAGCAAAATTAATCAGTCCCAATAGTTTTCCATTTTTGTGCTTTATTTAAGAGACACATTTCTATTGTAAACTCTTGTCTCATAAACAAATCATGTCTCTATTGTTAAACAGTCCAACAGAGGAAGATGTGGATGGTGAGACACAGCTAATAAGCTATTACAGCCTTTCCTGTTTTGGCCTTTCTGGTTCTCCGTACCTTCAAAGATTAACATTGTGAAGACTGTTTGTTGTTGTTCAGCACTTTACAACTGTGTTTCAAAGTTCACCATATTGGAATGCAAAGTAAAAAAGTACACAAATTCACAGAATGCTGCATTTCATTGAAATGAATGAGTTTAATCAAAATGCTCACTACAACAGGAGATTGTAATGTGCATTTTAAGGATTAAATCTTTTGCAGAACATGTTGCTCTCACTCAGATATCTTGTGTTCACACTTGAAAAAAAAAAAAAAAAAAAAATTGAACGAGTATACGAAGTAGCTATTGCCTAAAACTTAAAAGAGAAAAGTTACTCACAGCTGTGTACGATTAAAATAATTTGATGGCGAGGCTGAAATTGAAAAAGTATTAAATCTTTAGGAAAATGTTTTGCTCTCTCTATTTGAAGCTTAAGTGCCAGTGCTGAGAAAAACACAATCAATCAATTCCTTTTAGTACAAAACAGCAAAAAAATGCTATAATATAAAAGAACATACTGAGCAAAGATTAGAGCATAAATCCAGCGTCATTCCAGTGTTTTCACGGTTAAATGACTGACAAACATGTTAAATCTTGAGGGAAGCTGCAGCACGACTCCAGAAAGTTTTCCACTGAATAAACAGCACATGTGTCGTCTATCAGATCCTTCAGGGAGCGACAGCACCTGAGGATGCGTGTGATAAACAAATATTTATTAATAAAATCTAATTAAGCCTGTGACAATGTCACGATGAGTTTGGGGCCTCTGATTCCAAGACTGTTTCCGATCTGGCGACTCGTTCCCTCCGCCGCGCGCCGACCATAAATCTGAAACAAAACAGAAAATATCAGCTCGGCTTCTTGAGGAAAGTATAAGCTCCTGGCCATCGATGAGCCACAAAGCTCAGTGAGAAGTATTCACTGTTCAGACCATTCTCATATTCTTCTGGCTGCCTCCGAGCTAATGAAAACTCAGAGGATACGGGGAGAAGCCCCCCCCCCACTCCCCGAGCGTAAACACATTGCATAATAGGCACTTTCTTCAAAATGCTAACAGCCCCAGAAAAGGTCTTAGCATTTCAGATATTTGACGCTTATAAGCAGGGGTGAAATTGTGAAAAGGGAAAAACAACATTTCATCTACATACTGACGGACATAGCAAGACGCATGAGGTTTTATTTATATGCTTTTTTGGACTCTGAGGGGGTTGAAGGATGCTGTTGTTTCGTGGCTCTGTGGGTAAGAGCTTGCATTCTCAAAAACTATATTTTACAGACAGTCTTCTCCTTCTAACACACAAGAGGTAAAAAACACTGTTTTCTTGTAAGATTCAGAGCCTTCAGAGCAATGTTTTTTTCTTGAGAGCAAGTCAAAGCGTCTCGCCTCTCCGAATGTTGATGATGATACGCATTGTGTCGAACAGTTAATTCCTTGCACCTAATTAAAGTTAATTAAAGAAACAGCCATGTGCTCCACTTTCCTACCGAGTTAATCTCCCCGTGGACCCGCGATAGACAATCCACACCTCAGCAAAACTGGCAACACAGCCATGCAGCTTCAAGGTGGGAGACTTATTTAATCTATTATAGATGGAGATCAGCGGTCAGCCGCCGGTGCAGCAGTCTGCCCTGTGTGAGCTCTGGCTTGTTGCTTTATACTCCTCACAACGACAGCTATTTAGGATGAGGTGAGACAGGTAACAGCCGACGCCGAGATCCGAGAATGTAACGAGATCACAGGGACAACATTTTGTACCGTCTGTGTCACGTCATGTCGGAACTACCCGCAGAAAAAAAAAAGTTCAAATGTGCTGAATCAGACGAGACATCTGAGGGAAAAACACATCAGACTTTGTCAAACATTTTCCCCTTCATTCTGCCCGGCATATATCTCGCTTTTTAAAGGTGCCCTGTAGAGTTTTCCTCCAAACTAACACACATATATTTTTCAAGTCAGTATTTCTCACCAAGATGTGTGTTTCCTTAAGGGGCTAACAAACATGCTGAATGCATTTCCTTTCTCATTTAGCAATTGCAAACTTATGTTTTGAGGGTGCACAAATAGAGAAACAACAGGTAGCTCGCGAACCTGTTTTTCAGATTACAACCCTGATTCAAACAAAGTCGGGACAGAATGTGAACAGTCGCTATCCCTTTATACTCAAGACAATATATTTAATGTTTGACCTCATCAACTAGTTTTGTAAATATCTGCTGATTCTGAATCTGATTGCAGCAACATGGTTCAAACAAAAGACTGTGAAAGTTGTGGACTGATCCAAAAAACACCTGTTTGGATCATTCCACAGGTAAACAGGTTCATTGGTAACAGGTGATAGGATCATGATTGGGTATGAAAGGTTCATCCTGGAAAGACTCAGTTGTTCACAAGCGAGGATGGAGAGAGGTTCAACACTTTGTCAAACACATGATTGTATAAAAGAGATTAATACATGGACTCTTTTTGGAACTGGGGTTGTACTTGCATGTGCTACACATTTGAGATACTGACCTCTGTAACCATCAGAAAGTTGTATCTGTTTACCCACACATGCTCATACACACTCACTCAAGTTGCTCCATAGTGCCACTAGTGGTCACAGATTCCACACATTTACAGTCATGGTATTGGCAGGTAGACTCTCACAGGTGATATCTACATTATGCACTGCTCTCAAAATGGCTCCTCTGTTTTCAGTGATACACAATTAAAATTGTCCATATTGACTTTCAAGATTTGTGTTTGAATCATGACACTTCCTTTCAACTGTAATTATCACCACTCTTAGAAATTTGACACAACGGCTTTTTGAAGGACCAAAACTAATAATTAATGACGGACTTAAATCGAGGGTGATGAAACAGCCTCAGACTGTAGGTGCAACATCTGTGGCATCACTTCCTTTAACATTAATGAGGAGGACCTTGTTTAATAGTGAATTCATGGTTCATTAGTGGGAGCTGCCTGTCCCGTCCCTGTTCTCAGGAAGCCCAGTGTCTTGCTTGAATGACTACTATCTTGAACCAGCAGGCATGCTCTGTGTGCCCTGGCTCTTTGTCAAATCCATACAGAGACTCTCTTGGTTTAAGTAATGAGAGCAGTGATTGAATATTTAAGCACCTAATTAAATTCTCTTTTTACATTGGGGGGGTGGGGGGTAGCAGCTCAGCGACTCGGTGGCACTTGTGCTCGAGTAGGGTTATGTGTTTGAGCGCTCGCGGTCGGGGAAAGGGACGATTCTGCTTTCCATAATGAACGTGACATTCAGGATTACGAGGGGCTACAAAGAAAGGGATTGGGAGGATTTAGAGTGATTGTTAAAACTGCAGTTATCTGGGGGAAAAAAGAAGTTATTTGATCAGTAAAAGCAACATCCTACATTCAGAATATCAAGGTGTATATATAGGTTTGTTATCAATGTTGCTACGGCTAATATAAGTTTATATATATTGCAGGCAATAATGCAATTATAGCAAAGACATCTGGCAATAGCAGTTTATTAAATAAGTCGATGCTCAAAAGATGAAAACGTCTACGAGACACTCAGGAGCAATGTCTCTAAAATTAATAATCAGAATAAATAATCTTTCCATTTAATGTCTAACTAAGTGCTTGACTAAGTTCCAAAAGGAAAATTCAAAGACTGGGGATTAATTCCCATCTTGTCAAAAAGGCAATTTACTGATATTAGAGCCCACAATCCGTAGAGTTTGTCAGAGGCAATGGAGCAAAAAAAAAAAAAAAAAAAAAGTGTTAACTCAGTTAAAACACAAACATCCCATGTGTTTCACCCGCATGGCTGCAGCTCAGACCCAGAGCAGTTTTCCTGTAAACAACCGTGTCGATTGAAAGGTTACGAGGAGCTGGATCCGCTCGGAGGCAAAGGTTT
This sequence comes from Centropyge bicolor, assembly GCA_037975185.1. Lineage (NCBI taxonomy): Eukaryota > Metazoa > Chordata > Actinopteri > Pomacanthidae > Centropyge > Centropyge bicolor. The sequence goes on from JBBMOC010000027.1 coordinate 4,820,190, forward strand.
TCCGAGGTGCTCGTGTCCGATGAGGAAATTTGCTGAACGCCGGATTAAAAATGCCTGCAAATTTGACTGAGATGCAGGTAACGCGCTGCACTCGTGTTATCTGAGGTCTTGAGGAGAACATTAGATCTGATGTGCACAGCAGTGTTGCTTTTTTTCCTGTGATAAAAGCCATCTTTACGCCTCGACCTGCAGCACGACTCTAACCCTCAATTTAAACCTCATGTTGCTCTCATGCATTTTTTCTGCCCTCGCTCACTGATACGAGTGCTAGGGTAAGCACTCTGCTGCCGGATGTGCTCCTGGGATGGAGATTTCTGCTTATTAAGACACGTCCAACAAAATACGGTAGATAGGCAGATTCTAACCTTGACTTCAGGGGGGGTGCCGCTACATTTTGTGGCATTAGGGATATTTAAAGATGCCCTATAGGAGCAAAGCATCTGTAATATTCAACTGACTCCTGGCATCAGAGGAGGAAGGAAAAAGTGAATGCACAAGATCACACCGGCACTAAAAAGCTGTAGATGTTCGGCAACACTCCAGATATTTTGTCCATTTGTCTAAACATGCATAATTCAATAAGCCGTTACGAGTCTTTACTTATATTAGCCCATACTTAGCAGATGCAGCTCACACATAATAGCGGCGAGAGAAATTCCCCAAAGGCTTAAATTCATCCAGCTCCTCTGTTCAATAATAAGTGAGAGCTGAATATATCCACAGTAATACAGGAGATGGTATCAAACTCTCTTAGAGCTGAATTTAAATCTGTTGCCTTTGGACACGTTTGCGAGATGGTCTCATCGTATGTGTTCCTATACATTGAGTGGACTTTATGTGAGGAGCGGTGTAATTTACAGATGCCTTCCAGCGCAGTGGTAGAAATAATTTGGAGCTCACCGCTATCACAGTTAAATTATGGACTGTATAGGAGATGATATAGATACATATTGATTTAAGAGCAGCGAGAAGAGCGAGAGTCAAGAGAGATCGTTTCTGCGTTCGTATATTTAATGCTTAGTTTAATGAAAAATACATATTTTTCCGTAGATCTTTGAAAAGTATCTCGTTCTTTAATTCATTGTTGGAGCTCCACTCAGCGGGAATTTTTGCACTAAGCATTTCTTTTATTTTTTGGAGGTTGTAAAATTTCTCATTATTTTGTTCCTTTAGTCATCACTTGCTCCTCTTATGGTACAAAAATACATAACATCACAGCACATGTCTCCAAAATCAAGCCAAAAAAAATATGTCAAAATATAAAGAACATGAAAATTTGATTCACTTTTTCTTCTTTTTCCTCGAGGTATAGTTCCCTTTTAACTGTGCCCAGCTCATTCATCTTGAATGATTATTCGTCTGACATTTTCAGCGGCGTGTGCTCCAACCTTCCAAAAGAAGGTAAAAGGTGTATTCCCCAAATGCTCATCAGAGAAAATCAAACACAGTGTGACTTTCAATCCTCCAAGGCAGATTATAATGAGGGGAGCCCTGAGTGAGGGAGTCTTTGCTATTTTCTCCTCAGATCCCAGCGGGTTATCTCTCTTGAAAATAATAAAAAATACCTCTCATGTTTAATAGAGCAGTCACGCACACAGTCCAAAGAGCAAGGACGGGAAGGTTGAACTGTGTTAGACTGGGCCCAGCGTCCATTAACATGAATCCTACTACAGTGCATGTACCTGGAAAGAGCAGCATCGAAAATCAGCTAAGAATATTTGTGAAATCAAAAAAACTCAAATCAAGACACACAGCTGATTCCAAAAAGTTGGGATGCTTTTATCCTTTATCCAATCATGTGTTCACAAAGTGTTGAACCTCTCTCCATCCTTCTTTCCAGGATGAACCTTTCATATCCAATCATGATCCTATCACCTGTTACCAATGAACCTGTTTACCTGTGGAATGATCCAAACAGGTGTTTTTGGATCAGTTCACAACTTTCACAGTCTTTTGTTGCTCCTGTCCCGACTTGTTTTAAACATGTTGCTGCCATCAAATTCAGAATAAGCAGATATTTACACAAATCAATGAAGTTGATGAGTCAAACATCAAATATATTTGCACTGTTTTCAATAGAGTCTATGTCAAAAAAGATTTAGGAAATTATCACATTCTGTTTTATTTATGTTTAACAGAGCATCCCAACCTTTTTGGAGTTGAGGTTGTACTAGAGGAAAGTTAGTGTTCTACTTATTTTTTTGCCTACATTTGTCCATTAGGAATCACTAACCAGCTACATAATGTATCATGATAGTAACATGACAATAAATTGGTTCTTGAATTGGTTATTCAGAAACAGAGTAGAGGCAAGCTGTTTTGCTATGGCAAAGGCAATACTTTTTACAGCAGCCTGTGGATGAAGCTAAATGTTACACATTTTTATACATAAACAATAAATGTTGTTTCACAAGGCAATATTATTCATATAGCACCATTAAGATACAAATATTCACAGTGCTTTACTAGGACATATATATATATATATATATATATGTGTGTGTGTGTGTGTGTGTGTGTGCATTAACAATAAGAGATTAAGAAAACATTAAAATTGCAGTTAAACGACAATAAAAATGAAAAGTGAAAACAAACAAATAAATAGTTGGAGATCAAAGAGGAATTGCATTTAAAAGACAATAACACAACAACAAGCTATTTAGTAGTAATAGATTAAAAAGAAATTTTGAGTTTAATTTGTTCAAAAGTTGCAGAAAACCATAATTTAAATGAGCCGACAGCTCAAGTCATCAGAAAGCTCGTTCAACAGGTGAAGAGCAGAGAAACTAAACACTGTCCCAGAACAACCTGAGGCGTCTGAGTGCTTCGGAACACACACGTATATGAGCGATGTATTCAGGCCTGAGATCATTTAGCGCTTTATGGACAAGTAAAATCTGTCCTTCGACACACAGGAAGCCAAATGTCCTCCGGTTGAATGCTTCAACTTCTCACCACAGACAGCGTCACTGTTCGCTGCTGCTGAACGTGTCAGTGTTTGGTGCAAATAGAAGCAAAATATTGTTTTAATTTGACTCAACAAAAAAAACCTCATCCCAAAGCTTTATGGCTCCAATTGTGTTGTTCAGAGAAGAAAGAAGGAGAAAGAGCTGGAGCTCCTGGTGAGTTCTTAGATCAGTCACAGTGTGAGCTGTCCTACACACACACACACACACACACACACACACACACACACACACACTCAGCACAGTGCAGCTAGCTGTTACCGCCTCTACAGATGGTGCATTGGCTGTTTGGGGCAAATAAACAGACTGTACAATCAAATTTGTAGAAAAACGCAGCCAGAAATTTGCTCCTCATTTTCTCCAAACGCACCTTCACAACACTGCTGTCAATATGAACCTGAGCCGACCCTGAATTCACTGTGTTAACTGCAACAAGGTGAGAGCTTCAACCACAATCTGGAGACTTTAGCTTCGGCGGTTGCCAGGTCTGTTGTGACAAGACCAATGCTGCCATTTCATTGTGTTTAATTAACTGAGTGAAGTTGGATTCATATGAATGATAAATATATTATTTCTTGGTTATGTTGCACAGTTTGTTGCCCTTTTATTAATTTCATCATCACTTGGCATAAACGATTTTGAATATCATAAATTCTGTATTGTTGTCGTTTTTATAGATTCCTCTGACTAAGTCTGGAGCGAACGATGTTGTAAAGGAGACATTCCATTATTTATACTGTAAATGTGGATATATAGATATAGGTGGATGTCGAGCACTTCAGCTGGGAGAGTTTAGAGCTTTCTCTTGCACTTTGTGATTTTGGTTTTTGGATGTCTTTCGTTGCCGTAACCTCTCCTCTCCGTCCACTCATGTCCCACCCTGTGTTTTGGTTCGCTCTTGCAGGACCTGGCAGGCCGAGTGGAAGAGGTCACGGGTGACATTAGACACACCTGGACTGCTGAATGTCCTTGTTTAACTTTACAGAATTCAAACTTTCAAGTCTAGCACTTTGAATATTAGTTCCAAGTAAAAGAAGGAGAAACCAACAGAGACAGATTCATGTTTGTATGTTTGTTATTAAAAGTACTAGAAGCTATAAATCAGTTTGTTCCAGGCCCAGCTGTGATCTACTCTAATAAGCATTTGGACAGATCAACAATGTCCTTCAATAAAGCAAACAGACAAATGTTTCCGACAATTAAATAATGCACCACTAAAAATTAACAGCACTGATCCGACTGTCAGACGCTCAGTTCATTACTCGACACCAGTATTTCACAGTGTTTTGTGAGGGTGACGCAGCACAAGTGAATCATAACTCTCCTCGTAAAGTCACAATGACCTTCAGAGGCTTCGAGCTGCAGCCTCCCTTATATTTATCGGCCTCCCTTTGTTTTCAGATTGTCTGCACCACTTATGGATGACTTGGCTTGTGATGGTGTCCCAGTCCATTTGGTGACAGATAACCCATTTTATGTTAAATGACGGCGGCGTTTGTGCTTCTCGATGTGAGACGGAGCTACAAAGTTATCGCAGTTATCAGGTGAAGGCCCCAACTGGCCCATCATCATTCTGACAGGGTCGATCAAACGCACTTTGAAAAAGCACCTTTGAGATATTTTAAACTGTCTTTTAATTAAGTGAAATCAGAAAATCATCTTTTGTTGATAGTGATTCCGACTTGTCACTTGAAGCTGTTGTGAAGCTTTTTTTCTTTGTGGTCCATCTGTATTATCAACACATGTCCTCAGGATGTATATATATAGATATAATGTGGACTCTCTCTGTGGAGGACTACTGTGCAAAACACACGCCAGATGCTGGAGAGCATCTAAATTGAATGTACGTTATATTGTATTTATTCATTCTGACAGTGAACAGCATGGATAATATCCAGTAACGCCTGCAGCATCGTCCACAGATGAGAGCCGAGATAACATATCAGCTTGATTTTGCATTCGTGGTTATATCTATGAAATTGAAAACATGCGTCCCGTGACAAGCGGGGATTTGGTCGGCGATGGCGTCCTCATGGTCCGTCTCCTTGGTGGCATCGGGGGAAGGCTGCCCATGGTCGGGGACGGCGGGAAGTTGCGGCGGTCAGGGGAAATGAATCCGTTATTTTCCGCAGCATTTTTGCGTGGCAGGTTATTAATCAGTTCAACATGCACCACTTGCTCATCAGATAAGCGTGAGGCTGAAGTCTGTTTCAATCAGCGCTCTTACAGTGTCGGGATGATGGTTAGACCCTGATGCTGCTGATAGAAATGTGCTGGCATGGTGAGTATCAGATCCGACGTGGAGCTCGGCTTGTAGGAGAACAAAAATCACTCAACTCACAATTATAACGCTTCATCCACGCTTCATTTTAATTTAATTGTGCAGCTGTAACAAATAATATCGTTGCTCTTGTGGTGGCAGTCACATTATCTGCTGCATGTTGAATGTGATTTAGGTAGGGCTGACGAGTATCCAGTATGGATAAAGCATTTTTGACGAATACAAGTATGATACATAGACTGTATAAAATATGGACGTAGTGTCTGTGACGTCACCCATAGGTTTCTGAAGAGCAAAAATGAAGCAAATCGTAGTGCGTAGCCATCTTGGTAGCCTACCTCCGGTTACTCCAAATATGGACAAAGAGGTGGAGCGAGGGCGGAGCTGAGGCGGGTCGAATGAACGCTATTGGCTGAAAAAAGCCGCTTTATTCGAAATAATCAAACTAGCTACGGCTAACCAGCTAGGTTAAATGCTAAATATCGTTGCTAGCCGGCTAACCCCACGACGATCTCTTTCCCAAACTCAGTGACTAGAATTAGCCGGGGTGACGCCCTTTAGACCGTCAGTGGCTAGTTGTCAATCAAAGTGGCGCCACTTAGATTGACAGCTATGAATTGTGCATAATGATGTATGCTGTATATTTTAAACCAACGCCTTATAAAAAAATTCGCCCCCCCCAGAGTTGTCATGGAGTAGAAAAACAGCTTATGAGACTAGAGCCATGTTTTGAACCAGGCTGTAAATATGTTTTTTTCTGTCATAAAATCGGACATTTTAACATGGGGCTCAAATGTAATTGACTCCCTTCTGCGGCCTGCTCTAGCGGTTATTCGAGGAACTGCAGCTTTTTTGCACTTCCGCATTGGCTTAATTTTTCAGCGCCGGAGGTTGCCACTTGGTATGATACGAGTAAAACTTGTCAATATCCATGCTCGTGCCGAAGAAAAGTCCTCATTGGGTAACTGACTGTCTTCGTGCTCAGCGCCCGCCCCTCCCTACACAGACATGTCTGCACGTCTCTCCTAACTGCTGATCAATCCATATCAATTTCAGATTTAAAATAATGTACTGTCTTAAGCCCCACCCATTTCTGCACCCACTTCCGGTTTAGGCACCGCCCACTCCGAATACAGATACAGATACAGATAATGTAGATGGTTGAACAGATACAGATAGTGGTGTACTCGTTCATCCGTAGATTTAGGAAATGTCCACATACTTTTACTTCTGTGTACTTTTGCTTCAGGCTTGTTCTTCATGCATAAGTTGCTTCCTGACTTTGGGAAGAACTTGACTCTCTCTGCACAGAGGCCTGATCTCAACCCTCATCGCACACTTTTGGGATGAAGTGGAACACCGGCTGTGAGCCAGGCCTTATCGCCCGACATCCCAACCCTCACTAATGCTCTTGTGGCTGAATGGGAACAAAATCCCTGCAGCCAGGTTCCACAATCTTGTGAAAAGCTTTCCCAGAAGAGTGGAGGTTGTTATATTAATGCATGGTTTTAAGACTCTCTGAGAATATGGCTTTTTGTCGCTCATGTGTGGAATATGTGAAGATTTGCTCGCGCTCGTTCTTGTCTTACAAAAAAAAACTTACAGTTTCTCTTCTCAACTCCAACTATTAAAGTCTAATTCCGCTAATTTTAATAAGATGAAACGCGTCACATCCGAGATGGAAAAGCTTCTAATGGCATTAATATTTCTATATGAAGGGAAACATAAAAAGGTATTTTTCGGTACAAATGATCAAAAACCCCGGAACATTTCGAAGTATTAGATGGTTGAGCCGGAGCCACTTCTAATTCTATTCAGGATACTGTAACTTAATTTCCTCCCTAATAGCTCCATCCTCATTTAAGCCATGAATAGTTCCATCTTTTCAAAGGGGAATCTATTGTAAACTTAATAAAAGACACGAGCATAATGATAATTAATATGCTCTTCATGCCATAATTCTTTTCCTTTCTTGCTCTCTGGAACCAGCGTATTATAAAATTGACCATGATACTGTTTTTTTTTTTCCTTGCTTGGATTCAAGGGATACTTTACTTTGGTCATTTAATACCAGCATCATTTTTGTGATGTTGAGCAGATGTTTTGATCCATGGCCTGTAATTGCTAATTTAACTGTGTTCAGCTTTGATTGACAGCAACATTATGTGCAATGATAAAATTCAAAAATTTTAATATGAATACGACATGTTTTTTTCATATTATCATCTCTTCCTGTCTCTTTACCAAACATCTGCATGAAAAGCTTTGTGATAAAAACATGTCTAAATAACTGCAGCACTTTCTGATTGAATTAAGTACTGAGAGGAAATAGATCCCCATTCAGTACTTTCTGAGAATCTCCTGTCTGCACTTTCGGAAGCCGGAGCGATTTCTTGGAGATCTCAAGCAGGGGAAGTCTCGCTTAAATGATAAATATCTGTCAGGATGTTTTCTGTCATGTGAGAAAGCAGAGAGTTTGCCCCGGAGCCGACTGGAACAGTGAGTGGGAAGCTGCTTTCACCACCGCGCCTCATTCACACCCTATAGGGCTGGAGTTGTGAGGAAAGGGATTAGCCGGTTCGAGCCGCACTTTCAAGCCAAAACAAATAACAAAATTCGACTTGAGCGCGCAGCAAACCCAACTGATTGAAGCGCTGTGATCGGATCATGTGATATGAGCTCTGGGATGTATTGGAGCTCGATTCGCATGCTGTCAGAAAACACAGGGAAGCAATTGCATCCACTGATTCCACTCGTCCAGAGGTCAGTCTGAAGTGACACCGAGTCGCAAATATTAAAGATGTAACAGAGCCAAAATGGCAGAGCAGAGACGGGACAGTCTCTGAAAGGAGAAAGGCACTAAGTTGTTTATTAGACCTGTGTGTGGCCTGCAGGTCATCCTCATTCAGTAGATGGGATTCTCTATAGCTTTTAGCAATTGATTGATTTATATCACCTTGTTCTTATTTACAGTCTGTCAGTCACATCAAATCTATTTCAGCCTCTGGAGAGAAGAATGAAAATCTCTGCACGAGTTTGATTGTGCACATAACCCGATTTCAAACAGCCTTTATAAGCTTTTAAAACTTTTCACAATATGATTTAAAAAACGCTTTTAAATTAATATTCTGTAGGATATTTTGTCTTTTTTTGTGCAATCAGGTTTAGTTTTAAACACGTTTACTAGCCATGATGAACCACACTGTCGAGCAGCAAACTTGACGCGTGCTGCTATTTGTGACAAGTCACACACATACAGTATATGCAAAGCCTGGAAGTGAGACGGCAAACTGTATTGGAACCAAGTCCCAGATAGCCATCCTCACGTTGACTGAGGCATCTGCAAGCGGGAAGATAAAAAGACAGCGCTGGATGTTGATCCAAAATTCTCCACAGAAGGATGAGCTCTTACGCCGGCTCTCGACAGCGGACGGCTTGACACCGATGAGCCTTTCTTCCGACAGAAATTTGAGCCCAGCTCTATAATCCCCTCCATCCAAAAGTTCAGGCCTTCGTCTGTTGGTTACAAAACTGCCGAGTCGAGCAGAGTTTAAACATGTCGTCCCAGTGCTGCTATGCTGATGCCTTTTTGATAATCTACAGAAAGGAGATAGCGGAGCCAGAGTATTATATCGTAACGATTTTTTTTTTCTCCGAGAGAAAAATTTTAACAGCCATTTGTCAAGTACAGCTTGAAATATATTTGAAGCTGCACTTGACAAATGGAGACTTACAAGAGGGATGAGTTCAGACTGATGAGTTCAAGCTGTGGCTCTACTTATCCTTCTCTATCCTTGCAAATGTATCTCTGTATCTTTGTTGTTTTAATGACCAAATCCAGTCCCATTTTCTCTAAGTGTCATCTTCATACCTGGATGGAGCTTTTAAAACTTCAATCAGGATGATTACTTTTGAAAGATTTTCTCCTTCTTATCTATGTTTTTTCTGCCTCAATTTCTTGATTTAACTGTCGCCTCAATTAACCAATTATTTTAACTTGATTGTTGTTTTCAGGATTTTAAATTCTGCCAATGCTCCACCTTCAGTGTCCATGACAGTGTGACACATCCTGGGATCCAGTTCACTGAGGTCCAAGTGGAAGGTCTAGGCTACTTCATGAGGGTTATCGACAAAAAAAGCTTTTATTTTTCCTCCCCTTTAAATAAATTTCTCGTAGTTCATTCAAAAATATGCAACTTACTGTCAGTCAGGTTGCTGAGTCAGAACAACAAGCAAAAGTCAGTTAAAAATGTCCATCACGATTTCTTCGATTTCTTCAAATTGCTTGATTTGTCAGGACAGTCCAAAACCAAATCTTTTCATTTTACTATCACATAAGAAGGATATGAGATGTGGGCTAACGTTTTGCATTTTTGTTTGAGTAACTAATGGAAGATAAAATTTTCTGTCAGTTGATGAATTGACCTGTGAATTAAAGCCAATAACTGGACCTAATTATAAAGAGCTTTATAGGTTTGGTTTGTATTTTGGCCAGTGGTCTCTCCTGACAAAGTCCTTGCTTGTATCAACTCTTAGATGTTGGATAAATTTGCTAAATGAAATTGTAGAATTGTAGAAGTGGTGACTGTCCACTCGGTGCTCAGTGCTGAAATACCATTTTGCTACCATTTTGTTAATTTCAGGGATTTACTGAATTCTTGCCCTCCTCAGTTTCTCTTCAAGAGAACATGAGAAAAGATTTTCTCACTCATCAGTAAAGTGATCTTTGCAAGTTCTCCTCTCTTTCTGTGACTTCATCTTTCAAATTCAGTTCTCTGAAGGTGAGGATGTGGACGAAGAGCCAAACCTGTTAAAGAACGATTTTCGAGCCTTGATATAATTGAGACACCACTTACATTAGAAATATTGATCCTGGCTATCGAGTGGACCAGTCGGAGTAACTGGGCCAGTGACAAGGACACATTCACCAGTTGTGGAGCACTGGCACAAGCACTTCTTTCTTTTAAGTTCTAATAGAATCTGTTTGCTTCCTAAATGAGTTACCCCCATTTAAAAATGTCGACCTCCTCCTGCGACGTGCCCAAGAATCAAATTATTCGCTGCGATCATTTTAAAAGATGAAGAAAAAGTTCCTCAGCCGCTAGATTACAGGTAATGATTTTTCCCTGAAATGGATATGTTGCACTTTGGAAAATAACTCTACAATTACAAATAGCAGGCAGTAAGTGCCTTTCTCAGGATATAGTGCACAATGCAGGGGAGATATGTGAAATTCTATTATGAGCCATACTGCCATCTTGTGCAGCGCCGCTCTCTGTTCCGTAGGCCGTGGTGACAGCCATTATAGATGGGGGAACCAATTACTTCTTCCACACCATGCAATATTTATGAAACACTTAGCCAACGGTCTGGAGGTTAATATTTCATTCATAGATAAGACAGAAACTTACACCCAGAATAGAACTTCAAAGAGAATCGCTTTAAGTACCTCATACAGTGAGCAGCATATTCTGGGTTGTTTCAATGTCACCGACCCCCCCTCCTCACATGTAAATGGGATTGATTAATGAAGCCCGTTTTTAACATGTGTCAGATGTGAGCTGGGTGGAGTCTATTGCTCACTGTACGCGTGGTTAAAAGACCGGTGGCGACATTGATCAAGTTCCTCCTACGGCCTCGGGCGAGAAGGAGGAGCAGAGATTAGCTGCTCAATAAACAATCTGCCAGAGCCGAGGTCATTTTCAACAGCAATTAGACTTTGTTAGTGGTTGGATTGACACGTGCGGGTAAATTGCTTTTGTGCAGCCGACGTCAGGACTCTTCACTGTACAGTAATTACGATCCTTATCTTTAGGTTTCGCAGCGATTCCACTCTGCAATTATGAGCTAATAAAATATTTGCTGTCCAGTGTGAAGTTCTAATGACCGGCTTCTTCAGACCTGTCATGGCTGCAGATTGTTGCCCTTGTTTGTTTGAGGTCAAGTCACAGTTTGGACCATGTGATTTCTACAACAGTATTTCGACCAGGAGAGACGAGAATGTGAGGAAATAATTTATTAGAATGTGAGACATGATAGGAATTGGTAAGCGACTTGACAGAGAATCTTTGGCGATTTGGGCTCTGGGGGGAGACGACTTGATTGAAGACGCAATCCCAGTTGGCGCTGGATGAACCCCCCCCCCCAGAGTCCTGCACTGGCGGTGGTGGTGGCAAATGGAGGCTGAGAAGCCAGATGGGTGATTCAGTTTCAATACAATCTTATTTGAAATAGCGTCAAATACAATGAAAGTCAACTCAAGCACTTAACAAACAGAGCGGGACTAGACCACACTCTTTTAAAAAGACTGCTAGAGACCCAACATTTCTCATCACGAGCAAGCACTTGGTGACGGTGGCGAGGAAAAACTTCCTTTTAACAGGCAGAAACCTCGGACAGAACCAGGCTCAGTGATGGACAGTCATCTGCCGCGACTGGTTGGGCTGGAGAGAGACAGAGAGACAGACGGGGTGAAGGGAGAACATGCAATACTACAATCCATACATGACGATAGTGATAATAACGGAATTGAACGAGACGTATGCAGTCGGAGGCCTGCGAACGGGGGTCCAGACTCCGCAGCTCCAGTGATGCGCGGACTCTTAGATGAGGAAAGGGTGGCTGCCAAAGATCGTGAATTGAAGGATGATGTCTTCCTGGCTGAACTTTCGCTAGAGCTTCATTTTTAAAACCTAAAAATTCTTTTCTCCATTATTTCACCAACCACAACGTATCCTTCCACCACCATCATATAAAACCCTCCTCTTTGATGGAAACACTACATTTTTCTCTCAGCGAGAATCCTCTGAAGGTCTGACCCGTCTGTCCCCGTTTCATCGCTGCTGTAAAATTGTTGATGCAGAGCACTCAAATTTTATGTCGCCCACACTTAACTTCCAGTCTTCTGATTATCAATGACTTTTAGCCAAGCATGAGGAGAAAAATACTGAAGTTACATCATTAAAAAAAATGGCACTTTTTGCTAATTTCAACTTCGCCTGAGCTTCTCCTTTGGTGGCCATTAGGAGAAATACACCATACTATCAAAGCAAGGCTGAATCTACACTCAACAACATGTGAGCATGCTCATTAAATATTAGTCAGTTTATTATAACAAGGATGCAAAGCAGAATTCCCTCCTGGGATCTTGAAGAGCTGCCCTATTTGCGTAAACATCCCCTCGTGCGGCATCTGCAATTAACCAGTCAATCAATCAATTATCAGAACCGCACCTCACTATTTAGCAGCCGCTGGTGTGTTTTTATGTGTTGATATTCACCCCACCGTCATTAACATTTGTCGTGCACCCAGAGCTGAATGTGAAGCTCCGCTACGCTTATCACCCTCTGAATTCCTGATTATCTCCATTTTCTGTGCTCGGCTGAGGGTAATAAGTTCAGTGGGAACACACATGTGGAGGGAGTGCAACTGCGCCGGTTTAACCATTACTGCTGTGTCAAAGAGTGCTGCCTGCTGCACTCTGCCAATTCACAGAGGGCTTTATTTTAATGTATGAATATTTGCTATAATTAACACTCAGGCTTGGTTGGTGGATAAAAATATCTTACAGCAGAAAACATTTTGATCCGCCTTTTGCAAGAGGGAATTACATGGTAGTATAGCGCTGTAATTTGGGTGGAGAGAAGGTCTCAGTCAAATGGGATGAGTCACCGCGGGTGCTGGGGGTGGGGGGGGGGGGGGGGTGTAGGGGATTGCAATGATTAAACCGCACTCAGACACAAAGTCATGTCAGGAGCGCTGATGGATGCCACAGATGTTTCACTCTACCGAGTCACACCCAGCAGCGCCGTGACACAGAAACTGAGGAGAAGCTCGCTGCAGATCAGATTCATAGAAACTCACAGAGCTGTGTTTTATTCCCTTCATTGACTTGTCCGAAATCACAAGTCATCATTACTGAAGCACCCACAACCTACAGTTTGCTTCACAGCTGGTTTACCTGCAGCTTGTGATCAATCAGTGCAGCAATAAATCAATGCAACATGTTGTTATTTACAGCAAACACAAATGTGCAGATGGGGTTTGTTCACAAATGTGCATCAGAGAGTAGAGACTGTTCTTTTACTCTCATATGTTTTACATTCGAATTTTTGATAGGAAATCTATAGTTTGAAACTTTTAGTGTATATTAAGTAGCATTCAAATATTTTTATTGAGTTTTCAGTTACATTAATTAAGAATTACAAACGCTGCGATTACAAACATTACATTACATTACAAATAATATAATAATAATAGAATAAAAAATCAACAGCAGAGACAAACATTTAAAAAAACAAACAGATAAAAACAAAACAAACAAACAAACAAAAACCCATACTACTACATAAAATTAAGTGTATATTAAGATGCGTGCAAACATTTTTTTTTTTTACATCTGTGACAATAAAATCCTTCAAAGTGTTAAATATGTCAGCAGATGCAACAGATTCATCTATGTTCCATATAAACATGAAGCATTTTGAAGAAGAAACACTACACTGACATTTTAAACGACATATAAAATGTACACGTCCGTGGGCTCAAACATGCTTTACCTCCTGGTAGGAACAGATATGCTTTTTCCTGTACAGATATACCATAGATGTGACCAAAAGTCGATGACTGAGAGGACTCCTCTTTGAGCTATATAAAAAATATTCCCAGGCTGAGCTCACTTTGCTGACACTGCAAAGCTGCTCACATTTGAAAAGACGTGACCCCATATCTCACTCCAGCCAAACAGCTCTTTCTTCTCTAAATCCCACGGCGGAAAAAGAAAAGGTTCTGTGTCGGAGGCACCAAAAATATCAAGAGGTAGACTGAGGTAAATTATGTGCAATATTTAAAATAGCTGGTTAAAAAGAAATCTAGTGTTTCCCATATCTGCTGGCGTGGCTGTTGTTTACTCTGCCGACTGTCATCTCCATCTGTGCACAATGGGAAATCAATGGTCCCTCTCTTAATGCCCAGCAAGCAACTGCATGACAAAAGTGTTGTCTTATTGGAGTTAACAAAGTCATCAGTAGTTTTTGCTCCATCATGGCTGACAGTGCAGGACGGATGCAGAATAAAGGACGGAAACACAGTAATAATTCAATGTTGTTAAAAGGTTATCTTCTTGGTTTCTATGATACATAATTGTCCCGCCTTCTCACGCCATCATTGCTCTGTTTCATTGCTCTACAATGGGCCCTAATAGGAGCAGAGCACAACAAACACAGGAGATCACTCTTTTTTTTTTGGAGGGCAAATTAACAATAATTACACACCATTATGAAAACCGCTGTGTTAAGTGGCATCCCGGTTAGCACATACAACGAGAACGCTACCGTGGGAAAACAAACTGCCCAGTGGTTTTATAAGCCCATTAAATTGTGAAATCCATTTTTGACCAGCAGACCTACTTAGCGAGCCTACGAGGGCCTGGAATAATCCAGCTTGTGTGCAGGACTGGAATGATTCACAGGATAATTTGCACCATCCTGAGAAATATCGCAATTAAAGGGCCAGTTGCAAAGTTATTTTCCGTCGTGTTTTTCAGCTCGACATGCACATTCAGAGATTTCTGCTGAAATGGCTGCGAAAGATTGTCGGCCTAATCAACAGGTAATAGCAGCACTTACACTCCAGTATTATTCACTACCCAAAAATGGCATGTCTAATACTTAATATTCTGAAATACACAGTTCGCAGATATCCAGTCAGTGAGACTTTATGGTCTTAAAGTTTTCCCTCAAGAGATTCATGCTTCCTACCCATCTTCACAGATGGGGGAACTTTTCTGCCAATTTATTATTCATTGCATCTCGGGCCAAGGGAAAATTAATTCCTAACATGAAGATATTTGCAAAGGCATGAAAGCAATCTCATTTTCCTTAATCTCAATGGCATGGGCAAAAAGAAAGCCAGCCTTACATCAAAGGACCGTGTTTGTTTGCTCAGCCACTTGCAGTCACTTTGATTAGGTCCACATCAACCCCTCACGCGATCCGTGTTTTAATTTGTGTGATCCTGACATTTCTTTGCTTCACTGAAAGATCTCGTTTCCAATGGGGTGGACACAGCTCTGTTTAATGCGGCACAGAAATCTTAAAACTGCACAGTTATTACTTTTTGATAATATGACCTGTTGATTGTCAACAGTGGTTGTTTAATATAAAGTGTTTCTCCTGGAAGTAGCAGGCTCATTGTGGCTGTATTTTCTACAGTGTCCTCATATTAATGTTCCTCGCTACCAAGCCATGCCTTGAAATTATAGCCCACACTTAAGTGGCCACTTAAAAAAATCTCCACACGACCAGAAAATCAGGTTCCATGGAAGCACTGGGGAGCAACAGGGTATCCTGAAGTGGAACAAAAGTAATTCTAAGCTGCGGTAATGAGCTCTAATGCTCAATTACCAGGAAATAAAATTGGCCCGAGGGTGGCGGCGGAGGAAAGGCCATGTTGTTCCCAAAACAAAAGAGTTTGTCGTCTGTGCAGACTCGGTTTATCAGACTCTACACTGTGAGACTTTTAGCAGTCTGAGCTGCACATTTTCAGCCATGAGGTTTGATTCATCAGCCACAACTGTCCTTCAGCTCAGCTGTGAGCTGCATGCAAACACTGGCATGATAATGTGCCTCCATTACTGTTTGTTTTCATGTACACTGTTAGTCAGTGTTGAACAGCTGGAAATGTAATACTCTGTATAAATGTTCCCCAAGATACTTTAAAAAATACAATAAAAAATAATCACATACTTGTGTTTCTATTGACATTTCAGACAAAAAGGTCAATATCAAATGATTCTGCAAAAGCCCAGACAACAGTGAAGTAAGATCTTTTTTCATATCCAGTGTCAGTGTTTTTAAATATCTTGTTTTTAACAATATCTGCACATGACAACTACAGTAGTAAGGAAGACACTAAATAAAAGGGCAAACTTTAATCGCTGATCGATAGATTACATTTTAACATATGTAGATTTGTCTTTGGGGAAAAAAAGGTCAAAGCACTGGATGTATGTAAATATTTATATCCACTGAATGAAAATAGCACTGTTTTGATCCACGGCATGATGAAACACATTCAAAGTCAAAAACCATGTTAAAAGCTCATTCCTAACATAACTATTGATTTATATATCGTGCCGCTAATTCTCGACAGAATAGCCTCTGAAATTGCATTTTGCCATTTAACATGAATTTCAATCGTCACTTTCTCATCCAGTCACTAAAGCATATTCATCACTGATAGCGTAATAATGTTCCATCCACAGTTTAAATGGTGACAGAGTAACTCCCCTCAAATATTTATTATACTACATTATTAAATTATGCTCAGCAGTTATGGCTTTGTTTTCTTTTCCTTTTTTCACTCTCATTGCAATCGGAGATACCCAGTGGCATAAAATACCATTAACTTTGGTCCCTTGCTGCCGGCGGTCTGTCTGTCTGATACCATATATTTAACTCCTCTGTCATCGAGTCACTCCTCTCTCTCTCTCTCTCATTCGCTCAGACTCTCCCTCTCTTTCACACATAGGCGCAGGGCTCCCTCGTCCCATCTCTTGGAGAGAATGGGTAATTATATAAACAGCTTTCAGCGAGGCAGGGATTAGGTCCCTGAGAAAGTGATGTTGTCTAATGTTGGCACGCTTCTATCACACGCTGAAAAATGGGCCTATGAGTACGCCATAAAAAGAGCCAGCAAGTACATTTAGAAGAGCAGTGGAGGGAGTCGTATGTATGAGCTATTTTGTTCCCAATACACTGTTGTTGCTGCAGTGGATTATTTGATTCATGTTGGCGATCTATGAGCTGAAAACACTTGACGTCACACTGAACGAAGAGATGAGGGTCCAGGTGTGTTTTTAAGCTTAAATGCCCACTGACTGCAGGTGTCTACTCATGGTGATGTGTACAGATGCTAATGCCTTCACAGGTACCTACAACAGGTGTGTTATATCTGCCTGTGCTTTAATGCATTCTAGAGTGTAATTTAACATTCATGTTGAGAAGGATGCATTTAGGATCCTATAATAGACGGTGGCTATGAGTCTGCCCATCAGTTCCTATCTGGTTGGGCCGGATTCGGACAATATTTAGAAAAGATTTTCAGGTTCTGTCACAGTGTTAAAAATGCCTATATTCACCTATTTCTGGTTTAGTGCTGGAGTTTGTTAATTATATGACAACACATGAACGCAACAACTTTTATTTCAGTTGGTAAATATTCATGTCACCTTGCAAAGGATGAAGGACGACAAACAAAATTCGTTGTTTCTCATGCAGGGAAATTGATGGTATGGAGACATTTAGATTCCGTCGTCAGTGCAGAAATAACAAAAGCAGTTGGTTATGTAAAATGTAAAACTTGTGGAGTTTGATGAAATATGACAGCAAGAAGACTGGGAATTCAGCCTTGCAGCGATATGTGGACAGAGGATGCAGATTGCTACTACGTCCTTAAAGAAAAATAACACAGCTGACCTAAGCAGAGACCATAGAGAGATGCATTGCATACTATAAAGTTTCATTCTACTGCTGGAGCGTTCGCTCTAAAGCTCATTAACATCAGTGCTGCATAATGACCTGTGTCAGCAGAGGACCTGCTGCTTGACCCCACATCTATGTTTAGATGGTGATAAGTTGGCCACAGAGACATGTAAGCAGTTGACTGAGGAGCTAAATTATGTTTTCAGTGAATACAATTGGAAAGACCAATGACACATGGACAGAAGGTTACTACAGATTAAGCCACATGACAATCATTTGCCATTTCGTGACATGGGTCAAAAAAACAGCAGTGTTTCCAAGACTCCAAAACAGATGAGATGTGCTCTAGTGTGTTCAATAAAGCGGTGTGGCTGACAGACCAGGGATCAAACATAATGGCTGCCCTCAGACCGTACAGACCACTTGAGTGCCAGGATCATCTTTAGAACACTGCTGCCCTGGATCACACGCAGCTG
The DNA here is from genome assembly GCA_037975185.1 of Centropyge bicolor. Lineage (NCBI taxonomy): Eukaryota > Metazoa > Chordata > Actinopteri > Pomacanthidae > Centropyge > Centropyge bicolor. The sequence goes on from JBBMOC010000027.1 coordinate 4,838,395, forward strand.
GCACAGGAAGCCCCAGAGGTTGTGGACACTCTGCAAGCTGCCAGAGCATTGGAGAAGCACATAAAGACGACGGCAGCTTTGAAATCAGTGATGCAAATGAGGGAAAAATTTGCATCGTCTATCTCACTTGAAACTCTGTCTGTACCAAGAACTGTGTGAAACGCTAGAGGGCCATGAAGAAATTTGGTGGGTCGATGACATATCCCCATATGTGTCTGACTTTCTTGTTGAGCTCCTGCAACTTCTATGAGGCCCAGTGCAAACTTTAAGTAGACCAGTACTCAACCCTAAACCTCTGGTTCGAGCTGAAGCACCACTTTGGGGGAACAACAACAGACACCCCTTTACAGGCAATCATCAAAGAGAGGTATTTCAGCTGGATCACACCGAAGATTGCGATAAAGGACCAACACAAAATCACCACTCCTTTGGTCAAAATACAGCCAACACCAAATGTTAACCAGTTTTGAGAGAGACAAGCAACTCCAGGAGGTTCGAAGTTTGGCAACCACAGGTGATGGACCCGCACCTGAGGAAGTTTCAAGGGACATCGAAGACTAGGAAAATCTACATGTGGAGAATATCATTGATGAATTGAACTGAACTCAACTGAGAATCACCTCAAACCCAGCAACATGGATCTTTTGGGCTGGTAGTGAGAATAACATCTCACTGACCTGAAGCCTGGACTTGCTTAAGTGAGTAGAACTTTAGTGTTGCTGGAGAGCCATCAACCAGAGGAAGGCAGGGATGAAGCCATGTATGGTGGATGCCATCACCTTCTTCCACACCAACTGTAAATACACCACGATAACAATGTAAATATCCACGATGGAAATAGTTCAGTTCCTTTTGAGTTCAAGGGTTTGTGAAGCTGAATACTCGATAGTCGTCAATAGTAAGATTCAAATTTATTATATTTATAACTTCTGATGACTATATATTATCTACATAGCTTATATAAAGTAGTGCTTACGGACTTTCACATACAAGATGCCCACATGTGTAATCAGGGTCAGGCTTAGTTACTAATCTGATGGACAAAGGTTGGGTTGAGACAGAAATTTGCAGCTGTACTCTTCTAAGTATGAAGCTGAACAAAGGAGGTAGATCTGCATAAAACAGCTTGAATTGTTTTCTGTGCAGTCTATGGGAACGATTCCTGTATAGCTGGGGGAAAAAATGACAGTAGGCTCAGACTTGCTTTCAGAGCAACCACCCACTGCTTTTGTACCTCCTTTGTGTCATGGAGAGAATCTGTTCCTCACAGAACTACTTCTCAGACATTAAGAAACCCCTGCACGGACTCCAGGACTCCAGCTCTACAGGTAATTGCCAGCCATCACTGAAAACAACTCAAAGACTTCTGAAGACAAAAATAAATAAAGAAAGAACAGGGGGGGGGAGAGCGAGGGAAAGAGAGGACGGGAGGGTCAGAAATGGAAAGAGATATCTCTATGAAGAACTCAGACGCCTGCTGAGACGGCTTTCCAGGCGGTGGTCCCTGTCGCGAGGGGGTATTTCCTCAGATTGCACAAGGCAGATAAAATGTCAAGCTCTGTCCCGCTTCAATCTGAGCACAGTGTCACATAAAATGTTCCCTGGACAACCATGAACGTTTGAAACTGTAAATTGTACCTCAGACGAGCGGTGGATCTCGGCACAAAGCGAGTTAAACAAATATGCATACGGTCTTCAAGGCGAGACTAATAGAATATACGGGGCTCATTAAAAGTTTAGTTGGAAACACTTTGCTGTGGCCCTGTGTGATTCACGGACCGAAATAGAACTTCAATACTCGAGCTAATTTAGCATTATAAGGCACTTTTGTACTCTAACTGCAACTATTCATAGCAATTACAGTGCTCTGTGACGCACTGTGTGTGGTGGGCCAAACGTCCTTCACATGCAGGAAAGATGAAAATGACAATACGTAACTCTAAACTAAAAATTTAGTCAGTTTACAAACCCTCTACATAATATTAAATTAAATAGCTTGACCCATATGCACTGTGAATATTGAACCTTTTTACATTTCCATTACCTTTTTAAACTGCCTCAATCAGCACTGAGAAAGAACTCTAACAACCTTGGACAACTTTCTCAGTGTTGGTTTTCGTGAAATGTGAAGTCAATGTCAGCTACAGCTACTCCAGTTAAAATCACAATCTAAGCACATAATTAAAAAATGAATGTATATAGAATTTACTGGAGTTTAGATTGACTCTAATTCAAGCATATTAGTCTATTCTGTATACGTGACATCTAGCATCTGTCTCTTCTATTTTCTGAGGTTTGATCCATTATATTTTCCCCCTTAATGTTTTTCTTAGGGGTTGTTTTTCCTCATCCGAATTGAGGATATAAGAACAGAGGGTGTCTAATGCCTTCTACAATGTAAAGCCATTTGTAGCAAGATTGTGATTTGTGATATTATGATGTTATACCATGCAGTATTATAGCTCATTTGAATGGCTGTACAGAAACTTAATGCTATGAGAAAGTTTGCAGCCAATGTCCTTCCATGGTTTTTTAAGATAACGAAGAACAGTCAGGCTGTCGGCAAAGACAATTTTAGCTATTAATCAAAGATACTTCATTTGATCTCAGTTTACTCAAAGGACGACCTGAGCTGTAAGTGAATGCTAGATGGATATTACATCAATACTGTATGTGTACTGAAGCCTCAAGCCTCACTTTCCCACACTTGTACTCTGAATTTCAAGTAATAGTTTGATGTTTTGGTGAACACACTAATTTGTTTTCTTGCCGTGAGTTAGAGGAGATTGATTTCACTTTAATGTCTGTCTATTGTACATGACATGTAACAGCGTGAGAGGGGCTTATGTGCCGGACTATTTCTTGGCTGGGAGCTGTGACGTCTTGTAACCAGGCAAGAGCAAGAAAGCGTTTTATTCCAAGAACTTCAATATATTCTTTAAAGTATGGCATTAAACCTTAATGCTATACAACAGTTGAGAAGCAATATGAACTTATGATATCATCATCTTCTGTCTCTAGTTCATGAGCTTTTCCATTGTTTTTGGGGAGATCAGAATGACTTTGCCTTTAGTCATTTTTTTGTCTCGGTTTCGCAGATGGGATTCTTCCATCTTAAATAAGATCTTTAATGGTGCACTGAAGCCCTTGCTGTTGGCTACTGTCTCTCCCACATTATAGGCTATTACACTGCGGTAGGTGCTCTGAAGATATTGTTGACAGAAAGTTGTCCAACCTAGGAACGGTAGTAACTAAGGTGTTTGACAACATACTGATCTATCTCTCTGTGCTCCTTATGGAGGCATTATAATCATTTATATGTTTCACAGTAGACGATCATTTCGACGACCAAAGATGCCATAAAGATCTGTGGCTTTAAGATCAATGTCAAATGTGCCGGTTTAGATGAAGCCTGTGAAACATGCAGACGGCGATAAAAACTGCAACTCCCCCATCAAAATGCTAAATCACAGGCTGCAATAAAATATTTATGACAGTTTGATGGCCGCTTCTTAAAGTCGGAGTTACGTCACAGCGAGCCACAGCAGTAGCTGCAGATACAATCTTTCATTAAATACAATGCCAGTCCCCTCTCTGCTGTTGAAAGGCCGTGTCAACGGCTAATCCGCCATTATAGACATCATTTGAGGCCTGATAACTTGTCACAAGCAATTCCCCACTCGCGTGTAGGAGGGACCCTAAAGGACAATCTGATAGTTACCCAATCAGAGGTCCAAGAAATACAAAGGTTGTCTGGGGGCGTGCACGAGACGTTAGGTTGGAAAAACAAGGCACAGAGGCGGATCTAATTCCTATTCTCTTCCCTTAGCAATTCTTCAATTAAATTGTCAACTATCATCTGAGCAGCGCAGGCAGACAACTGGAGAGGGGGGGGGGAAGAGAATTAAGGATAGATTTACAGCCGTGGATCCATCCAGTGTTATTTTGCCCCAGAGCTAACCTTGGCGATATCAAAGAACAGCGTGATGAAATGTCTCCAAATGACACACAATGAATCAAACCGGAGATAAGTGTTGACTGAATTACTCAAAGAAACATACTCACTAACTGATGTTCTGCAACAAGCAGGTTATAGGAACCTTTCTGTTTCCTTTTCTCGCTGGTTATTAAAACAGTGTAAAGCATATTTGATTTATTTACAAAAGGGGCCAATTAGTATTAAAATGTATTAACCCTCTCTACAATATAAACACAACATGGGAGTTTAAATTTCTTACACCGGCTAATAAGAGAAATAACCATATAACAAATAGAAAATCATTACATCATTACTGTCATTACTATCTGTCATTACTATCGTTAGATAGCTTTATTTATTTTGTTTATTAAATGCTACATATTTTGATTAGAAACACACTATTGGTGGTATTTTCCATAAAGACCAACATTCAAATCACTAGTTACCATCATTTCTTGCTTCAGGTGCTGTTGTGCAAAGTGAAACTCACTCACTCTGAGCAAAGATTCAAACTCACTGCATCTCCAGTGAGGCTGTTCTGCAGCCGAGCCTGACTTCTGACCTCCCTGTGGAAGGAAGGAAGAGAGGAGAGAATTTCTGGGGGTGGGGGTTCAGTTGAGCACCAAAGACGGCCAGGGGGACGGCTCTGAACCAACAGAATACAGAATATCTCAGACAGAGAGAGTAGAAGTCTGTGTAATCTGCTGGAGTCGTAGCTCTCCGTCTGAGAGCTGCGGATGAGATGGGACAGGTGAAACTCAATTGACTTCACTTACACAAGGCCAGCTGCTTGTACAGGTGTTCTCTGTGCTTATGGCAAATTAGATGATCCTTTGGTCTCTTATCGCGACTGAATTCCCCCCTACACAGTACACACAAGACAAACATTAATCAGAATGTATAATGTGAATTTGCATATGGTAAACACACTGTAGAAAACAGGCATTAGAGCTCAGCTATTAGATTAGACCACATGATTTCATCCTATTCCACCAAGCGGAGTAACACAAATGTTGGCCAGCAGGCACAGCTCAATCTCTGCGTCGCTCTAACTCACACATGACCTAAATGGAGAATTAATTAAAACCTTAATTAAGTCTACACACCGGGCATTATGAACAGGCTGCTTAGAATACTACGGCGTTGGTTGGCTGGGCCCAGAAGTGGAGCATCAGCGTTTGTGCAACTCCACAAAAACAAAACAAATGACGTGTCACAAGGAATGAAGCAGGCTTTCGTTTAAAAGGGCTGCACAAATAATCCAGCTGACTTAGCGTTTGTAACTAAAAAAAGGGGAGGATGAGAGATGAGAGGGAAAGAAGAAGAGGGAGGCGCGGAGGCAAACGCGAAAACAAGAATGGCACAGGCTGGAATATTAATGAGCGCAGTCATTGTCCCCTCGGAAAGTCTGTGAGTCACACAAGAGTCATGACTCGGAGTTTAGGACGAGACCCAAAAGACGATAGGAAGGACTGTCAGAGGAAGTTTTCCTTCTAGATAATTATGAGCATAGAAGTTTCTCTTTTTGGGATTAACCTGCTCTGACACATAAAATCTTTGGCCATGGCTTCTGGCGTCAGTCCACTTTACCATAACCTATGTTATAAAGTGCTTTCTTTATGCCCAGAAGAAATAGTTGTACAAGTTGATATTTTATGTGTTGTTAAGAGGGATTTATAATTGTGTGTTAAGGGGTCAGTGTATAACTGCAAAACCATGTGCACAACGCTGCCACAGTGGTTGCACTGTAGCTGACATGTATATCCTTCTATGGCAATGACGGAGACCATGAGAACTGTGATTGGTCAGTTTGGGTTGCTTGTGTTTTATCTGGCCAGGGATCCCCCCCAGAGGAGTTAGCAAGTGCTGTAGGGGAGAGGGATGTCTGGACTACCTTGCTTAGCCTGCTGCTGCCTGGATGGATGGGTGGATGGATGGATGGATGGATGGATGGATGGATGGATGGATGGATGGATGGATGAATTGATGGAGCAAAGCAAAACCATCATCTAAAGCTTCTGTTCACCATGAATGTATTATGATTATTGTAAACATGGTGATAGCATGTCACATCACAAAGGAAAGCCTGGGCTCACAGCAGCAGACAAGTTCTTGCCTTTTTCCAAAACCTAAAGTTGGAGGATGTGTTCAGCATTGAGCATATATTATACATGCACAGCTCTGAAACCCATCTGGTATTGCAGTGCCCCATCAACAGGTGAAAGCCAATGCTGAACCATCACTGTAGGCATCCATGGAGGGTCTACCCATAACCCCTGATGTCAAGTATAAATTCATCTTCAGTGGTCAAACTTTAAATTTCATATCAGCAAACTCCTTTAAAGTCAACTTTTTAGGATGCAGTAAACTTTCTCGTCTCTGTAGGACAGTGCAGACTCCGCTGTGTTTTCAGTTGAGCTTGTTTGGTTGCCTAAGCATCCGGATGGTTCTGCAGCAGGCCGGCGTGCAGGCGGTCAGCAGGCGGCCACTAAAAAACCAACCAACAGTTGCCCTTGTGGAGCCCTACAAGCCTTGATCCAAATCCAAACTGACACCTCATAAACAGGTTGTCAAAAGACTTTACCTTGATTTTGTCTGTCATTTTGTCCGACTGTCTCAGGCTCCTCCAGACCTCAGTCAATAAATTAATTACGTCCAGTGAAGTCGGTTGATTGCCGGTCGTGCACGCCGTCTCTCTCAACACCGCTTTCTGTTTTTCAGACATCTGCTTTGACAAATCTGGACATATTGTGCCTTATTCTGAAGCATCAAGAAAAAAGCCGAGAGGGCCTTTTCAGCCGAGTTAACGTGACGAACAAGAGGAGGTGTATCACATTTCTTGCAATCTCAAGTACAATTAATAGACTCCCCAAAATCAAAGAGAGGTGAAGTCAATAGGCCCAGATGGTTGTACACCTGTCACACACACCCACAGCTGAATGAATCTTTTCTTTGGCTGTAATTTCTTGATTCAGAGGCAGAGATTGAATGGGTATTAGGTATTTTCCTTCAGCTCTTTGCTTAACTGAGTACATTTCAATTGCCCATTAAAATGCAAATTGTTTCATTAATTGAGCACATGGGTGTGCTAACTGCTCAACACGACTATTGTGTTTGCATAGGTAAATAAAGAAACACCAGTTAGTGATCATAGCACAGAGCTTACCGTGCCTGAACTGTTGTGGTACATTGTTAAGTAATTGTTTCTGCCTCTTTTGATTCTGAATGAATTCGCAAACGCAGTATGAAAACAAACTGTGAGGTTACGCGTTTCCATGCAAATGTTAAATGGCTTGTAGTGAAGATGTTTTTTTGCGCCACTTTGCTCATCGACAGTGTCATTTAGCCGACGGTTTTATCCAAAGTGACGAACATCTGAGAGCACTTCCTACAGCTAAGACAATTATATGGGCTTCGACAATAATTTGCTTGTGTTGAAGACTTTGAATTTATGTTAAATTGCCTTCGTTCTACATCTGTGGCCAAACACACACACACACACACACACGAAAGCTTGTTGCATATTTCCAAATATATACATATGGACCTGAAGACATAATATCAGGCAGAGGAAACTCTTGTGCACCGTCTGTATAATGTAGTATATTCAGTAGGATGGATGTTGGAGAATGTCCATAAACCTGCCTCCATGTTCTTGTTGTAAAGCAAAGGGATGCTGGGTCTGCTTCCAAATTACACTTTCATACTTTATATTAACATGTTTTGACTATAATTAAACATTTTCTAACTAGATTTACTGGATTGGATGGACATTTAGTGCCTTCAAAGTTTTTCACACAGTCAATCTGAATATTATAATTTTATGTCATTCTGTGTGTGTCGGCTTGTTGTGGAGTTCATACATGATTGGCTGTTTGATTGGCACCTTGCAAAGCGATCACCCACCCACACATTGTTTTCCGACTCTTCTCTCTCTCTGACTCTGTTAAACAAACCTGAACTGAAACCTACAAAAACCAGACAAACCACACATAAAGACTGTTTCCACCGACGTGCCCAGGTGACAGTCAGGAGTATAAACTTTACGACTCAGTAACTGCATGAGCCAACGCGATAAACAACCGACACCTCGAATCCTGCAAGAGCACAAATTTGTTGCCAGAAAGTTGTGAAAGCACAGCGTCTGGGTGAAAGACCAGGAGAAGGATAATAAACTCAAGAGAAGAACTGTGTGAAGAGTAAAAGCCAATAAAGTCCTCATATTACCGACGACTGCTGTTGGGCACTCGTAAGGACACGTGGGAACACGTTTGTTGATTTATAAATCTCAAACACTGGAATTGGAACAGTGGGAGGAAAAAAGCACAACCGTAACCTTTGCCACCGTGGTGCTAAAAATAATTCCCCACTATTAAAGTCCTAAAATCCTTGAGGCAGTGAGGGAATTCTATGATGAATCGCTTTTAATTTGCAGTGAGTAAAAATAATGTCCGTCTCGAGCTGGCCACAAGTGTTTCTAAACCACTCTCCTAACGCACCATTACGAACCCTGGAGAAATCCACTGTTTTACAATCCGTGCACATTTTGCTTTTTTTTTTCAACACAGCAGTGGCAAAGTCACAAATGCAGAGTGCAAATTGGTCAACTTTGTTCTGCAGGTTTTCAGATTTACACATTGATTTTCTTTCACCTTTGTACTCAACTGACTCCAACAAACCTTCTGGCTTGTTTCATAAACACTAACTGATTTGTGGTTTTGTAATTACACCAATCAAACACCATCTTTTACATGTTTTGGCAAAGCAAAGGTTATGAGATCACCACTGTGTTCATCAAATTTAAAAGCCACAAAATAGATAAATAAAAAACTAAAAAGCTGTTTTCTGAATCCCAATAGGAGGAAACCTAATTATTTGCTGGCCTTTAAGACCTTTCCCCGAGCTCCGCTTTCAGCTTCAAAGTGAGTGAACTGTATCTCCTGTGTTCACTTAATTCATTTAAGAGCCTGTGCTGCTAACAGGGCGACTGCTCCTGAGGACAGTGACACTGTAATGGAGGTCAGAGTCAGTGTGGACTGAATGGATGGATGCTTAATTCCCAGTTAGTCACGAACAGTATTTTCTGTGCACATTCTTGCTTCCAATAGGAATAATTGTGCTGATTTTGCAAACTGGCTGAACCATTATACCTTTAAAACAAATAAGTGTGTTTAGAACTTGAAGCCAACAAACACATTTCACACCCAAAGGCTTCAACTGATCAAATGCTCAGTGCTGTTTAAGGCCATTTCTCATGGAACATGGCTCTTAAACAGTGACGGGAATAACGGCGTTAAAATAAACGGCGTTACTTTTTTAGTAACGAATAATCTAACTAATTACTATTTCCATCGTTACAATGCCGTTACATTTAAATGGGGCGCGTTACTAAAAATACTCATTGAAACTCTTGTCACCGACTCGAGTCTCTCAGCCACAGGAGCTGCACAGCTGTTCAGTTTTTTCTTTAGTGAGGGTGAAGGGAGGGACGAGACAACCGCAACGTGATGATTGGCTAAGGTGAATAAGCTTTCATCGTAAGCCAATAAGAGGAAGCGTTCGGTTTACGCACACAGCAGCCTCACAGAGGTCAGCTGCTGCAGGGGCGAGTCTGGAGGGAAGGTTGGCGTTTTCAAAGCGGAAACTTTATTCTCCTTGAGGTAAAAGACAAGAACGTACATGTGACGTGTGCATAGCGTCCCGGAGCAAAGTTTTTACCACGTCCGTTATTAGCAACTCTAATCTAATGATCTGTCAAACAGTCAAAAGCACTTCACATAGTTAAACTGTTTACTTTTATTGTTAAGAAAATACTTGAGCAGTACAGTCTGTCTACCAGTTGTGGTCTGTTGAGGTTCAATAAATATTAAAAGTTCTGTGCAAGTGCCTGTCTATGCAATTCTACTCTACCTAACTGACTTGTGAAACTTGCCACCTGACATACAGTATTTAAACTTTAAAAAAGTAACACAATAGTTACTTTCCCTGGTAACTAGTTCCTTTTATAGTGGAGTAATTCAGTTACTAACTAAGTTACTTTTTGGGCGAAGTAACTAGTAACTATAACTAATTACTTTTTAAAAGTAACGTGCCCAACACTGTTCTTAAAAGGAGAAACCACTTGGGTCATGATAGTGTGCCAAGCATCCAAGCAAGGCCCTCATGTTCACACATCCACAGTCCAGATTCACCATGAAGCCATTCCTGATACTTGTCTCATACTATCCTCGCTCCTATCAATCTGGTCGCCCCCCAAAATAACCCCCTCTGCACCCAAGCATGCCGCTCAGCCTGTCAAGTTTCCCTCATACAGCTGTGGGACTGATGGGACTTTATTGGAAAAAAAAATACTGATGTAGCACATCTGAGAAGTTGTGGGTGGTTTGGTTGTGGGGAAACTCCCGAATTTAGGAATGTGATTTAGAATCGCACCTCAGGGAATACCTGCGCGAGGAGCCGACATCTGTCTGAGAAAGGCACACCAAAATACTGAAGCGTGGCTTTACAGCGGCCTGAGCTGAATTAGAAGCAGGCAGGCGGCCGACGCTGAGGTTGCTGAGGAGGTGGAGACGAGCTCTCCATCAAACCGAGAGGAGAATTGGAGAGGAGGGGCAGAGTGATGGAGGTGATTGCAAGGAATGCCAAGCGAGGGGCTTTGGATTCAGCCGCCATCTCACTGACCAGGATCAAAGCCTTCAACGCCGTTATGGCACATGAATTATAAGGACAGTGTGGAGCTGGAATATTCCATTCATGGGATCATAATGGAGACATGATACAGCTATTAGTGACTCAACAGGTGAAACTCAAGCCCACCACTAATTATATGCACTCTATATCAGAGCTGGATCGGTTACTCATGTACTTCCTGGCAATGTGTTTGACAGGGTTTGCTCCTTCAAGACGACTTCGTGCCAAAAACTTCTATCATGTTTTTGAATGTTCCAAAAAAAAACAAAAACAGTAGTGATCACACCTCAAGGCGAAAGTGATGATTATTCAAATTCAAAACACTGAGCTTTCTGCATAGAGGTGTTCCATTTAAAGTTCCATTCGTGTGATGCGTTCAATCCATTTTCCAACTCAGTATGACGGCGCTTTAATTAAGTCAACATGCAATAATTAGAGGCAGCAACACCCTGCTTTACTTCATGCCTGGTGATAAGGCCGAGGCCTGGTGTGTCGGTTATAAGCACTATTACTCAGGCATTTGCTTTCATGTCTAAGTGTTGGGTAGCAGTTCAGCACATCCTCTGGGATGCCTGTGTTTGGATAATGGCACGCCATAAATGTCAGCTGCAGGATTAGTTAGCTGTGCCTGGTGCTGAATAAATTATCTGGGTGCATCAATGTCGTTACACCTGTGTGGCTCCGGCTGCTGATTCATGCTCATTAGGTCAACATATGTACAAACAAGGTGATTTGTTTGAGATCGGTTACCGTTATTTACAGTAGATGTGATTTTCAGACTGTCCCGACGGGTTTGCCTGACAATTTTAATTTCACGCTCGCAGATGCTGATGAGTTTGATTGAAAGCCGATTAGGAGACATTTAAATCAAGTTTATGATATATGTTTAATTTTGAAACCTTTGAACTGTTGGTGTTAAACCTTGATTATTTACTGTGGCTTCAGGTGCATGGAAAGACATGTAAATGGACAGTATATGATTTACCACCTGCCACCCTTGAATGTCAATTCTAAGTGCCATAAGAGCACACATGTCACTGTGTATGAAGTGTGTCTAAATGCCTATTGTTCAACACGCAGGCTTGAACAGCAGCAGCATCAAGACACGCATTGATGTGTCAGGATACATCACTGTTCTCTTCACCGATGTCGACACGCATCAGCGCTCCAGAAAAGCAGCAAGTTAATCATATTCACACGTCCTGATTATCCTACGTTGACTAAATCTTCTGTCTGCCTCACGCATCCATCGTAGAATATGGTTGTTAAATAATATAATTCTACACAGCAAGTTTGTGATGACCTTTGAAAATTCTCTATCATCAAATAATCACACACAACTGAAGTTATTTTCTAGTTTCTTATTCTGAATCTCATGTAAAGGCCAAACCCAAGTGTGTTGGCCTGCTACTTTCCAACTTCCTGTCTGTGCCCTTAAGCCCAGTGGTTCCTATACTAAACACATAAATCTTTATAAAGAGGTCACAAATATGTAGTTTCACTTTTTTAAAAGGTACAACAATTTCCCCAAACAGCTGGGCACTGCGGTTTCTAGCAAACATTACTCAAACAGAAGTAAATAGCAATGTTGTTGGGGACTATTTTCAGACGTGGATTAACACAGATTTGATGTAGCTCTAGTGAATATTACTGGGAGCAGGACAGTGTATGTCAAACTTAACTACAGTGTTCATCTTCAATGCATCTCATTAATGTGTTTTTAATAATTCTTTCACAAAAATAGACGTCAACGGCTCTGAGAACAAAATCATATCAGGGTTCAGAGACAATATTCTTTAGTGGTGTTAATTAACTGCTATTAATTTTAATTTGTAAATTCATTCATTTGCTTTAAACAATGTGACATTTAAAGCCACAGAATCATTATTTGAAAACAGAACTTGTACAGTAGAGCTGTTATATAAATTACGGGCGCTGGGTGAATGATCAGGATTAATGAGCGCCACCTGAGGAGCCGGTCAGTCGAAACGAAAACCCCGTGTGAACCTTTAACTCTCTACTCGGCCTGTGCGTGCGGTGCAGCGTCTCGCTCACCTGCAAAGGCTATGAAATATGACAGGAAAGACAGGCCCTGCCATGACCCGTGAATCACGCTCCCTCTCCCCCTATTGCTCTCGCTCGATCTCCCCCTCCCTTCTCTCCGAGGTGAATTATTCAACAACAACAACAGGAGGGGGGGAAGGGGGTGGAAAGGTACATTAGAGAAGTTTCCTAAAACGGAGTGCTGAGGGCTCGACCATAGATCACCTCCACCCATCCCCCCCCCTCCACCAGGGATGTTTATGGGCCAACCTGCAGCAGCGGAGTAGCCAACGCCTGCGTCCTGCTGGTGTGAATTACGACAGCACAGGCGGAGCAGCCGCCCACCAGGGACGATATTAACTGCTGATTCGATGAAACGCACACACTGATTAGCAGCCCATATCTTTAGTAGGATTAAGTGAGCAGAGCCGTGCCGTCACCTGTGTAGGTGTGGGACTGATTTATTCAGATCTGTGTGTGTGTGTGTGGGTGGGTTACTGTGCATGTATGGATGAGTGCGTGCCTGTGTGGGAGAACATTAGATTTATTTTCTCTTTAGTCATTAATAGACTATCATTTTTACATGTGAGCATAAAGTTGCTAATTATTTAGTCGCTATTAAACTGTATATGTAAATGTTTTATTTGATTATAGGAGCTCTCAAATAAGGTTGTTTGTAGAGAAATCAGTTGGCTTCAGTCCATTCGCCTCAGTTAACCCTGGTTGATTACATGACAGAGTAATGAACTAACATCATGCATTGCTGTCTTCCTGTGTGTTCGTGGGAACCAAAGTCAGAAGTTTTCAAATCGTACACATTGTGAAGGTTTGACAGTTTTAAGTTTGTCTCTTTGTACGGTTTCGGGGTGCCAGTCAAGTCTCTCCTCTGACGTGTAAAATCTTTTATTAGTCAACCCACAGCCAAATCCACAATGGACCTATGACTAAAACCCACATAAAAGAAGTTGGCAAAGATAAAGTACAAAAATAATGAACCTCTGGTAATGAGAGAGCAAAGATTTGCTTCTTTACAGGCACAATAAAACACTTTTATGACGCACAGCTTAGTTTAACAATAGTCTTTGTTATTCGAGGAGATAATCAGTGTCCGTGTGCATGTGTGTGTCAAAGTAGGTGTCCAACATTAAGCAGCAGCCAATAATTGATTTGTCACCAAAAAAGGAAAAGAAGCCTTAAAATTCAGTTCTTTAAGTTATTTTTTTCAAAATAAAGCCATTAGTTAAAAAAAAAAAAAGAAAAAGAAAAAAGACAAAAAACAGCACTAACAATCATGATGATGAGTTTAAAATGGAGTTCACCAGCAAAGAAAACCCTCAGTTATCTCACTTCTACTAGTTCTCTCAGTCAGCGTGAAGGTCGGCAGGGAGTGAAATATTTGGTGTTGCTATCCAGACTCTGGGATGGTAACAAGGGACAAACAGCCTGTACCAGCCTTCACCATCGTTTCCTTACTGTGGGTAGCCCACATTCATTTTAAATACTGACACGTGTAGCATGGAACAGACTCCATAATACAGCAGAGGGAAGGAGAGACACTAGAGCAGGGTGTAGAAAAAGAGGAGTGAGAGGTGGATCCAACTAAGAAATGTACTAGGTGAGTTGATGTGATTTGAGAATGCACTGTGAGGTATTTTAAATCTGTAGTGAATCGTGTGCGATTGTCACAGCATGGTAGCTTTAAGTAAAAGCATGCTAATGACAAAAATCAAGCTCAATGATTGCAAAGAAAAATCCTTCAAAAAGCCTGAAATGTCAAAAGTGACGTCTTATTCACTGATAATAATTAGCTTACACAGATTAAGGATCAGAGCTTAAAGATTTTTGTCTCCCCTCCACTTGTGTTTTTCAGCCCCAAACATCACTAAGAACTCTCCAGGAAATCCAATTATTGGAATAAGATTATCTGGGCGTGGTTGCTCCGCCAGCGTTTTATTTCCCTCCAGCCATTCAGCTCCAAATATCGGCCACCCAGCCCCCAATCTCTCCTCCCCGTCCCTCGTTTAAGACCTCTCTCAGCAGACCCCTCACCTTTGATAATAGCTAAATTCATCAGCGGGGACCGGCGGAGTCTTAAGGGCAAGGCAGATTGGACGGAGCTCTCCTCTCCTGCCGTTTTTTTTTCTCCCCATCTCTGGTGGAAACCGGCAGCTATCTGTCTCCTCACAGCCACTGGCTGGCATTCCAGCGGACGGCAGCTGTATGGGGAAAAAAAGAATGGCTCCTCATCCTAAGACTCCTTAAAGGTCAAACCCTACAGCTCTGATGACTTTGTGCGTCTCTCCTGTAAAACCCACAATGCGTCTTCTGTGTCTTTTCATGTATGAGGTTATCCAGTTCACTTGCATAGGAATTAATTGAGGAATTAAAACTTAAGATGCTTTAACGTGTATTTTCGTCACTTTGCTTTTCTGAAAGTCGAGCATTTGATCGCAGGCTTTCTACAGACATATAGGACCTTGTATGCTTAAATATTCAATGATGCACTTCTGCAGACAAGTGCAGAGCCGTCGTTGGAGGAGGGCCTGTGTGGCCTGTGAGAACGTTATCGCTGACATGCATGAACAACAGCACACCCTTAATGGCCATTCAAGTTGAATGGAGCTGCAATGTCACAAAATGACATCTGCATTTTGCATTAAAACATTACAACAGAAGAGGTGAATATGATCAGCTGTAAGAGAGAGAGCATGAGAGAAAGTGTGTGTGTGTTTTAACCATAGACTGTATAGAATATGGACGTAGTGTCTGTGACGTCACCCATAGGTTTCTGAAGAGCAAAAATGAAGCAAATCGTAGTGCGCAGCCATCTTGGTAGCCTACCTCCGGTTACTCCAAATATGGACAAAGAGGTGGAGCGAGGGCGGAGCTGAGGCGGGTCCTTTGGGCCGGCAAATGAACGCTATTGGCTGAAAAAAGCCGCTTTATTCGAAATAATCAAACTAGCTACGGCTAACCAGCTAGGTTACATGCTAAATATCGTTGCTAGCCGGCTAACCCCACGACGAGCCCTTTAGACCGTCAGTGGCTAGTTGTCAATCAAAGTGGCGCCACTTAGATTGACAGCTATGAATTGTGCATAATGATGTATTTTGTATATTTTAAACGAAAGCCTTATAAAAAAATTCAGAGTTGTCATGGAGTAGAAAAACAGCTTATGCGACTAGAGCCATGTTTTGAACCAGGCTGTAAATATGTTTTTTTCTGTCGTAAAATCAGACATTTTAACATGGGGCTCAAATGTAATTGACTCCCTTCTGCGGCCTGCTCTAGTGGTTATTCGAGGAACTGCAGCTTTTTTGCACTTCCGCATTGACTTCATTTTTCGGCACTGGAGGTTGCCGCTTGTTTTTAACCTACTAACAGGACGAGCTCTGTGCTATGTTACATTACACGTGGCTAAAACAGCAATGTGTTCATTAACAGCATTAATGTTTGAAACAGTGATGGAGGCAAATACGTCTTAGCTTGTTTGTCAGTCAGTCAGATGAATTTTAAGCTCAATCTTACAGTTTTTTTTTCAAATGACCTTCATTGCTTCCGCTGACATTGGCTCCGTATAGACAAGGCTGACATCATAGTTGTCTCTCCTCTCTGCAGGATGGCAAAGCAAAGATTCTGTTTTTTCACGATAAGGGCCTCCAGTCAATCAGAAGGGGGGGCGGACATAAACGTCACACTTCTCAGCTAACACTCTGTTTAATAAGCAGTAAATATAAAAGATATAAATGGTGAAATAAACTATATGTAAACGCCAGCTGGCACAGAATATCAAACATGTCAGATGTAAATTAGTAATTTTCTAGATTTTCTTTGTCTTTGGCTTAAACACAGTTAATTGAAAATGTTAATTCATTTTCTGCCACATTTCAGGAAATCACAAAAAAAATTCTCAGACAGGTGAATTAAAACGTAGTTCTAGTTATCTTATCTATACTTTATAATACAATATCATATAATGTTGTCCTACTGACAAAAAACCCCCAGCTGTTTTATTTTGAAGTTCCACATCCACCCTCTACCTGCGCTTCTGTGTTTTCCACCACTCAAACACTTTCTCTGTTCTTCATCAACAAGGATTTTTATTTTCAAGGTTTTAACCAGAGGCTCTGTTTTTCATTCTGCCTACCTTGGCATTGGTCATAATGTTCAGTGTGTTTTCATATTACTGCTCTTTGTTTTGATGCTCAGGGAAGAAAAAAAAAACTCTATAAAATGGTCTATAAAATGCACTTTAAATCATCCATTTATTTATGCTTTTACTCATTTAGATTTGAAACCTTTTTGATCCCGAGCAGCGAAAGAAAAGCATCTCTTTGTCGCATTATCTCGTCTGCCCTAATCAGCTCACTCCTGTGTCAATGTTGTGACATTTTTGCAGCCTCCGAACTCTCCGTCTGCTGAAAGTTGACCATCTCTGGCTCCGGTCTTTCAGCTCGCTCGCTATCAACTCTCATTTCTCCGGCCGAAGTTATCACGGCGCTTTCTCCAGGCGATGACAGTGACCCCAACACAGACCTCATCTCGCAGTCCCGTCCGTGACATTTAAACCGGCCTCCGGGGGAAGGCACGAATAAACCGAGAAGACAAGGCAGGGGAGAGCTGTAAGAAGTGGACCCTCGTTTGAAAAGGGTTCAGAAGTTCTGCAGGGACCAGATAGAAGCCACGCGGTCGCTCGCCTCTGATCTCTGCTCGCCGTGTTTGCTCGTTCTCTCCCGTGTCGGAGAGGCTGCGACGACCACGGCCACAGTTTTATTTCATTCCTCATATCTAATTATCTGAACTATGAGCACCACTTAGTGTCCACTGACCCAAAGAAAGCTTTAATTAAACTGTATTGAACCAAATGCAGTCTCGGCTTGGAAGCAAGAAATGGCTATTACATGTAATTCATAAGTTAGTCTTAGAAAAAAAAACTTAAAGAGAGCTTTTTAAATTGTGTAGTTGAAGACAATTCTTGCACATCTAAGTTGAATTTGTTACTATAATGTTATTCTACAAATGTCCTTTCATGAATTTTAAAAATATGAGGGAAAGTTTTTTCAGGTCAATGAAATGAGTTTTTCGTTATTAGCAGCCATGACAGAAGAATGTGAGGTCAGCTCGGTGAAGTCGACCCCGTTGGCTGCTCGCGTCTTTCACAGAACGAGTGAAGATGGTTCACGGTCGTCTGACGGTTGTAACAGGATGTGGCTGCGACTGCGCACGTCATTCTCAGTAACTCGCACATACAAAACGTGTGGCCTCGATTCTAAGCTTTTGCTGATATGGAGTCATAATTATGAAAAGGCCTCAAGGTTCCCCGAGGAGCACAAACACCTTGATTAATGAATCTCCAGCTATTAATGGTTGTATTATCAGGGGACGCCTGTGTAATGTATTGCGATCATGATAGGGATGGTTTACAGCAGGTTGGCTCAACCCCGAGAGAGGAGGTCATTTAAAAAGTCCTTCAGGGGGGTCTGTAATTAGACGCCTGGCTAATGTTCTGTGATTACCTTGAGATTGATATAAATGGGAACTTTGCATGTGATTTTATACCTTTGCATTTCAGCCTCAATAATAATGTGGGCAAGAATATTTCTAAATGGGAATGAAGTGTAGTTAATTGCTGGTCTTTTCAAAAAAAAAAAAAAAAAAAAAAAAAAAAAGATCTGCCTTCTTAAATTTTGATGACATTTTTTATTCTGTGTGTGTGTGAAAGAAGAAGAGACGTGAAGCCGTTTCGAGCAATTGCAACACTCTCCGTCATAAATTACATTCTGTTTTTAAGACAGAAGGAATTGACCCCAATCTTAGCCGGGGAGGCGAGTCCCCTGCTCTACAGCAAGGCCAACGCTGTTAACAGCAGTAGTTAATATGGAAAAGGGACAGGTGTAACACATTCGCCATCTGCAAGTTGACAGCCATGACTTTCCATTAGGATTTTGTCATGGAGCAAAAAACCTTATCAGTTTCAGTGAACAAGCCCTGAATTCTGAATCTGCCTTTTTGTTGGGCTGTGTGACAAGCTGTACCTTTCGCCTGCCGCCACGTCCCTGGAGATGTTGACACATCCTGAATCCAAAAGCAGCTACAGAGGACGCTTTTTTGTTTTAACACTTCCTCAACATTATCCCATTTCCAAACTTCCCCCTTATGTCATATTATGTATCTCCAAAGTGGCTTTGATCCGATATGGAAGCTTTGTTTGGTGTGAAAATGTGACTGGAGTGATTTTGTTATTTGGGCCACGACAGCACAAATGGATTAATACTGGTCAAATGCTCACAAACATATGTTTATGTTCAAGTAACATGACTCTTTACTGCAGGTAGTAATTGAGATTTTTGTCGGAGTAAAGGTGCAAGTAGTCACAAAGGTGGAGAGGAAGGAGTTTAGGGTGGATGGACGATAAACCAAATGTCTTAAACATGTGAGACCACCGTTTGAATGTCGAGTCAATTTCTTCTTGAAACATGACAGTGGACGTTCCCCAGCTGTTTCATTCCCTAATTTAAACCATGATAATGAAGAACTACGGTGGCCCAGAGAGCTCAACACACATGCAAATCAAGAAACTACAAGTAAACTTAAAAACTTCATTTCAAGAACTTTTCAACTTCTCATGTGCAGAATTTAGGAGATGTGCTACAAATACAACACAACCAAAACCAAAATACAGGAAAACAATGCAAATTCAGAAAAAGACAACTGAAATGTCTCCCGAGGACACTAGTGTTGAAAAAGTCTTGGACATGTTTGCTGTTGCTACAGTTTGTGACTCATGAAGTTACTGAAGTCGTGATATCTCTCAAACTTTAATTTGGGATTTTAGCTGCCTCACCTTGACTAAACCGTTGCTATGAGCTAAAATAAATAATTCAAAAAAATGTTTCCTGACCTCAGGTTTTGTACGATATCAGTTTTCTGTGTGGGGATAAGATTGAAGTTTGGGTTGAGTCTAAATAAGTGGTTTAGCTTGTTGGGTTGTCCAAACCTGTCTGATCACATTTATTCATAAAGCCTCATGTGATAAATTGTAAAACTGTGTCAGAGTCCTTATGAGCTCGTTGTCTGCAAAGAAGTTAGTTTCTTTCTCTGGATCTTGTCATAGATGATAGAAAAGCTCCAAAATGCAATTAGGCTTTAATGTTTTTTGATGGTAATCTATTATACATCATAACGCCAGAAACTTCTCTTGGAACTTTTTGCAATTGCAAGAGCTGATTGCAAAATGTAGCTCTCTGAAGACGCCGCATTTACTGAGTCATTGCGTAACGCTGTTCACTTCACACGTGAAACTAAACGAACCAGACAAATTCTTACAAATGAGATGTTATCTCATTACAACATCTGTCCGTGGTGTGACAGCGTGATGGGTCAGCTGCTTCACCGCTCTTCAAAGAAACGTGTCTTTCTCTGACTGAAAGGCTGTTTAACAAGTGATCTGACTCGAAATCAGCTTTTTGCCTTTTGGATCTCTTTAAATGGGAGGGGGTGTCGGGGGGAGACCTGGCCAATAATCTTGGATCAGCACTCTTTCAAGAGATGATAAGTCTGGCCAGGACCTCCCTGCTTCCATCTTAATTCCCTCTGAACTCTCTGAAATAGATCCCTCAATATTCCGTGTGAGCCAAGTCTGCCGCCTTCATTGCGACATCCATCTTTAAAGTTCTTCAAAGTCTTCTATCAGGGGTGCGTGCCTGAGGGACAGCTCACTTCAGGCTGGATGACCCACATATTCCGCGTTGCCGTCTTTATTCACTTTGGTCTCACGCTCTTTCTCTTTCCATTTACCAGGGGCCTATCTGCTCATTTACAGGCTGCTATCTTACAGCCCATCCATCATTCTGTTTTGTGCCATACAGTGGCTCGGTGTTAATGTATTTTCTCAGGGCTCTCCAACTGCGTTCCCTCACTGGGGGAGACAATCTGTCTTACAGAAGGGAGAATTCAAATGGCAGGGAAAACTAACAGGTTCACTGCAAAGTCGTTACAGTAATACGGCCCTTTGGTGTGACGTCTTTTTTTTTCTCTTTTAGAGCTCAGATGTCCATTTTGTCCACATATGGAAATGCACCTCATGTGTGGACAACCAACAATAACAGCAACTCAAAATTATTATCAATGCAAAATGTGACAAAGAGCTCACATATTTACCCAAAAATGTCTCCCCGAAATCCCGTCCCCTAGAAATATTCTACTAATTTGCAACAGCAAATGTTTATGATGGAATGCAACGCGGAGGAAATGTAATTACGTTCTCTATCAACATAACGGCATAAACATGGGTTATTAACGTATTTGTCAAGTTGTAAAATGTTGACGGTGAAAGTTTTGGATTTCGTGTGTTTTCTCTACAACATCCACCCCTGCAATACAGATTCTGCTCAGAGCAACTGAAGCATTAATAAACTTTTTATGGTTATGTTTAGACGCCCACACTGACTGGTTAAGCTGGTTAAGACAGTTTGGCAGTTAGGGAAAGATTGTGGGTCTTGGTTAATTATAGAAAGAGGCAAAAGTTTTTATTTGCATTTAATCAAAATCATGATCTTTTCCTTGACTTTTCCTCAAAACTTGGATCCATCCTCTCCAACCTCCTCCCAAGGACAAACATGTTGCGCATGAATGTAACCTCCTAACCTTGAAAAAAACATTGCCACAAACATTATTCATGCAGGAATTGTGTTTCCTCGAAAAATGGAATTGTCAGAAAAGAAAATTAGTAGCATAGAAACATAATTTCTCGGAGCCAGAGTTGACAAATCACAGTTTCAATGTGATTGTATTGCTCCAATTTTTCCATTTGCTTTTCCTCATTCGGCACAAAATGGCTCCATATTGGGGAAGGTTCCTTCAGTCCATTCTGAGGACTCGCAGTCAGTACGCCCAGTCAATATTATTTAATTCAGTCCCCTGAATCTTACCTGCTCAATAAGTAATTTCACTCTTTGACACATACCGATTTTTAAGGGCTGAGAAAGAATATCTGAATGTCAGATGTAATAAAGGAGGGAAGGAAGCTTGTGTTTGAGGTTGACTTAGCCTGAACTTCTATGCGTGCTCGATAAAATAAAACAATGACCCAACAAAGAGAAATATCACTTTAAAGTCCTTTTGACTTGAATTACAATGCAAACAATAATGACATATACGGCAGCAACGTCTTCGTCGCGAGGCCTCTCATCGAGTCATTTTAAAGTGCGGTCGTGAAGCGACTCAGGTCATGTCCAGCTGCATTTGTCTCAGGCTCGTTTGACACTGCAACCTGTCTCTCTGCATCCAGCCGGTCTGAGCGCTGGTCCGTCTGTATGTGATGGACACCGGCATCTGTCACTTTGAAATACTCAAAGTGAATCGCAGACACAACCCCTCAGCATTTGTACCACACGTCTCTCTCTCTTTATCTCTCCCTGACTCTCACCCTCATGACTTTGCAAATTTTTTTTTTTCAACGCTCCAGCAGAGTGAAACACGATAGTCTGCTTAAAGACTCTGGACACAGATACAATCTTAAATGGCACAGACTCCACAACGCATCAACCTCACCTTAACTGTCCTGAAGAGACCGTTTCAAAAAAAAAAAAAAAAAAAAAAAAAGGCCAGCGCGGCAATCCGTAGGAACACTGGCAACCAACAGGACGAGAGATTGGATCAATATGGAGGTAAATCAGAGCGGCTCTTACCCCCAGAGCAAAACAAAAGCAAGTTTAAATCCCCTCACTGAGAGGATTAGAAAATTCCTGGCCCATCACAACACGACCGACGAGCCCTTAAACCTGGACAACAAAAAGGTCATTTGTCAGTGTACTTTCCAACATGGCGGGATGAGGTCTCCGAGAGGACATGGGTGTTTTCTGCTCTGCTCACTCCACTGTTAAGGACTTTTAATCATTCCTTAATATGAAGTGTTGGTATTATGCAGTTTCATTTAGCATAAAATTAGGGATGCACCGAAATGAAAATTCTTGGCCGAAACTGAAAACCGAAAATGAAGAAACCAAGGCCGAAAACCGAAACACCGAAATAAATTATTATGCCAATTATTACCATTGCATTCGTGACTATGACTGTGTACTAACCTCATTAAAATCAAGGCATTGCAATTGCATAAATTAATATTAATGCTTCAAATAATAAATCAATTACAAAATTATGAAAATATATATTAACAATGACATTAAAACTAGCTATTAGCTATCCGTGGGTCTTTCTCGAATATAATGAAATGCATCCAAAAATACGGAATTGTCCTTTATTTGAAAATTAAATGTTGTGTCCTCTTTTGAACTAATACGGAACGTGATTTTTCCCGTATTTCATAAATGTCCCATACACATGTCTGTCACAAACACATTTCAACACTAAATGTAACAATAATGAACTAAATAAAACACAGGAAAGATTAAGGCCAGCTAATTCTGTGTGCCGGGGACCCCGAGAGGACCCGCTGCGCTCTCTGCCAATCAAAAAGCGCTGTCACCGTTGCCTAGTTACAAACACTGGCACCGCTACACGCGCATTTTAAAAATGGCTGGAAGCTGCAACCACCTGTGGTGGGCGTGTTTTTTCTTCGTCATCACAACGTCTTTCGGCCGTGTTGTTTCGGTGGCAAAAGTATTTCAACCGAAAACCGACAATGCACTTTTGAGCCAGTTTCGGCCGAAAATTTTCGGTGCATCCCTACATAAAATATTTAGCCACCTTAATTTTTTCCATCATTTTTCATATATCCACCGAGGTGCCACAGTGCCAAGGCTCCTGTGTCTTGTTCTGCAGCGACAAGTGCTTCTTGAATTCAAACTGTTTTGATTCTATTAACCTATTTGACCAGAGCAGTTAAGTGTCACCAACAGTAGATTCATTCAACCATGTTCGAAATAAGTCATCGTTTATCTTGACCTAACATATCATAACCAGTTCTGTAGAGCAACACAGGAGATCATCATGCCACTACTAATTAACAATACTGGGGGGAAAAAATGGGTCATGGTTGGATCTACTTGATGACCCCTGGCAGGAGGAAATGGGAATTTTTAATTAGTAGAAAAAAAATTAGTTTTAATATATAGAATAAAACTACATGGTTAACGGCTGGGTTAGATAGCAGGCATGTTTAAAGGAAACCAGCAGTTGCTAATAGATGAGATACAAACCTTAAAAAGCTTTTGTTCTTCCATCCTCCACACCCGCCTGTTTCCTGACCTTTACAAACAACAGCACTTCTTGCACTGCCACTTAATGCAAGGAAGGTTATTTAAGGTGTTTGAACAAATCATCATTGCTGACTGCACATGGTTATGCCTTTTCTGAATAATACAATAAAATAGTTCTGCTCTATATGAGGCACTTAAGACTCAACCAGAGAAAGTAGTTTTCTTATAAATCATTTCGCCTCTGTCAAAACTCTCCCGTAACACGTTTACAATAAGACGCTATTATGAATATTGACTGCTTACAAATAGCTGCTGCGCCTCCTGTGGTTTGAGGGATTTAGTAATCTTTAACAACATGTCATTGGATGTTCCTATTTACTTTTCTCTGTAGTTGTTATTTCATATCTGTGGCCATGGCGGACGAGATAAAAGGACATATGTGTATGTATGGAGAGAGTGGTAAATGTTGACGGAGTCGACTTTTTTACCAGCAGGTACCTTCATGTTCTTCCTCCACATAAAGCCACATAACCTGAGCTGCCTTGAGAATTTCACCGCCATGTCTTGGAGCCTGTGTTTCACTGAAGTGCGCCGACTTTTTTCCTCAGTGTGTAAATAAAACATGGCGGTACAAACTGCAATAACGCCCCGTCTTTGCCACGGATCTCGCCGATGCCAAGACAAAAAAAAACTGAACGCACGCCATGTCTTTGAACTCCTCCAGTGAAAACAGCCAAAGATGCATGACGGGAGCCAGCCTGGATGATGTGTTGTGATGTCACCTCTGTTTATCTCCTGCCCAGCCACGATGTTTAATTTATCGCTACGAAGGTCAGAAAAACTGTCACGGCTTCAAACAATAATCATTTATTTCACCCGGCGCTGCCTATAACATGAAATTGTATAACACATTAGAAAAGGCATTCATATTTTAGAGCAAACCCAACAGGGGATTTCACTGGACGTTTATAGAACAAGCCCATCCATTACTGAGGCCATTTCTGCTTATATGGAAATTTAATTCTGCAGAGACAACACAGTCAATTTACTCGTGCGTGATGACATACATGTTGGTTTTGGTGGCTGTTGTTCACCCCCCCCCCCCTTCAGAAAAGCATGCGAGTGACTTCAGTTAACATGTTTCTGTAAATATAAACAGACAAAACGTGACAACGGTTAAATTAGAGCACGGAGCATGTTTTTGTTGTTTTCTGTCCGTTATTCTCTTCGGGATGGACAGCTTCTATTAAAGCGGCTCGTCGGAGCGAAAGATATTAAGTTCCCCCCGTCTCACACCACTTTCATGCACTCTGGCCGTGTTCTGCTGGGCAGTCGTGCAGAACTTGCTCACCGAGGCCATTTGAACCGCGTCTCCTGGGGAAGCTTCTGGGATCCGTGTAATGCATGCCAGTCGGACGTGTAGCCCCCTCAGATGGGGGCTTCATGTGCTGCGTTTGATACCAGCTGAAACGTCTCTGTCCTTATTTGCTTTAGCCAGCTGGTGTCAACTGATGTTAGAGCTGTTCTCTTTATATTGTCGGACCACTGCACTCAGTGACTTCCTCGTGTTTTTACAGTCATAGATTCAACCTTGGATTTGAAGTCTTGTTTTTTCTAAGCCAATTTAGTCAAGATTTTGTAATTTAAATGCATGTTAAAGCAAGAGAGACAAACATACTTTAACACCTGATACCTCGATTTATAAACTTCATTTCATAATTACACTAATTCAATATTATTGTCAATTATAATGACGATGTAATTGTACAAAATGGTCTCATTCAAATCAATGATTCAGAGCAAGTTACATCTAAAAACTAAGAAAATATTGTTGTAGTTTGATGAAGATGTGATGTCGCAGAACGCAGTTTCCTGCTTTTGTCTGATTAGTTTATGTTGTTCTGTATACATGTTCTTTGAGAGTGGACACACAGCCAGGTGAGATTCAGTCCATCAGAATTAAAACACGTCGCACAGATAAAACGAAATACAAATTAGAGGAGTAATCTCATGCGGTACAAAGGGTGTCATTTACTTGTTAACACGTCCTCGCAGAAAAGGATGTGTAAGAAAAACATCAAGAGAACTAAAACAAAGAACAGCGGAACATGAAAGTACCACAAGATATAATAAAATAAATGTATCCAGTTGCAGCACAAATTATGGAAATGAATCAGTCTCTTTCCTGAAATATATGGGAATTCAGAAGGTTTGTTTCTGGGTCTCTAAACTGGGTCCACTGGATTGTATCCACTCTCCATTAATAAGACCTTTTTGAAGAACGATTGAGAGTCGATCTTTGATGTATTGTATCACATGTAGAAGGGCTTTTACATATGATAGGGTTGAAAGAAATCACTTTATTTTCTTGTACTAAGAAAATGATATTCAACTGTTTTGTCCCATTGAAGTTAAGATTGTATTTATTAGGAAATGATGCTAGAAGTTGATTGATATGTTAATTTGTCTGAAAGATTCTGTATGAATTGAGGGTTAGGGAATAGTATATTTGATGAAAAAGACGTCTGTAAAGTTTTGTATACGTGCTCTCTATGGTGATAGACAGATGATATAAGGAAAGAGGAAACAGCCTCAGGCACCAACCTGATGAAGACAACCGAAAACGTTCAGTGCATAAAGAATGGAAAGTTTTCCGACAAGTTTTAATGTAGATTTTGAATAGTTTTACCATCACACATTACAGAGCTGAAATGATGAAATCAATCAATGATCAAATTTTTTAAGCAAAAATGCTAAAAGTTAATTGGTTCAAGTTTCCTACAACTTTGTTGGTGTTCATCTTCAATGTAAACTACATATCTTTGAAATTTTTAGTCAATATGTCAACTTGGACTTTGGAAATTGTCGTGGGCATTTTTCACTATTTTCCAAAACCGTCAAAAAATGAAAAAGAACGAATCCCTAATGCAACAGTCTGTAGTACTGTGGATTCTGTATATATCGATATCCCATAAACATACAACGAACTGCATTTTCACCTCCACCCTTTCCTGGCACGCTCCCCTGCAATTTATAGAAAGAAAACAAGATTGCAAGTCTCCATCCGTTTAACTGCGAGTGGCCTGCTTTAGAGACCGGAGCAGATTTATAAGCAGTGTGTTGCAGACTCTGATTGCCGGCCAGGACAGGAAGGGGACGGCACAGATTGCTACCTGCATGTACAGATGGCGTGGTGTCAGTGACTCGACTTGTTTCTTGCCCAGTGTGATACATGTTCTCGACAGGCGCCGGTGGCAGACACACCGAACGTAAGGAGCAGGTGGAGCTAAATCAGATTAGGCCTGGCCGGAGAGCCAAATGGCACCTCCGGAGCTGCGGAATTGCCTGTTGTGCTGCTGTAATTCAGTGAATTTCCTCATGGGACTTCTCCTCCCTCTGCCTTCCCCCTTTACAAACAATCATGGACGTGAGCGCGGCGGAGGAAGGAAAACTCGCTGCCACAGTCATGATAGTCTATTTATGGACATTTTAAAAATAAAGCAAGTTGCTGGAAAACCGGTAACGTCGTCTGTTTGGAGGTGAATTCGTATGCAGCGCTCATTCTCACGTTTCCACGACTTTCTTTTTTTTTCCCACCACGTCCCCTTTGATAGACAGCTGTCAGCCCTGGCGAGCTAACGCGACACATGAGCGAGTGGCAGCGATAACACAGCCTGCACAAAGTTAACTCTACAGGTAGTGAGAGATGAACAGCGAGAGGCTCTGAAACATCAACAGGCGGCACGGGTTGAAGGCACAGGAGCTCCCATCACACAAGTAACATCAGCATAGAAAATAAAAAAAGGAATATCAGCATGAAATTCCTGCAGAAGTTAAAAGCACTATTATCATATTTATAACATTAGTATGTATGAATGCAGCTGCATAAGAACCATGCATTTACTATAAAAAGCTCTAAGTGTGTGTGATGCCCACTTAATGTGTGCTCACATTAGTGTAAATGTTGCCTCTGTGAATTTGTTATTATAATTAAGTTGTTTGTTGTGTATTGTTTGTGTTCAGAGACTGTAGAATATATAGGTGAAATAACGTTTAGTCAGTGTTGTGCCCGAACGCGTTCAAAGAACGTTCGTTCATGAACTAACTCATATTTTGGGTGAACGTGAACGTCCCGTTCATTTTTGCTTGATGAACGTTAAATTGTGAACGCACTCATTCTGCTGTTTCTTGAACGGCACTCTGATTTCGTTCAGATTACGTTCGTGCCAGATTTCAAGAGCCCTCGGCGAAAAACCAAGCTAAAACAGTAAAAACACATGGTAAACGACCATTAAAATGTCGCGGATAACCACCCGATCTGGCAACCGCAAGTCCTGCCTGTCGCTCTACCAACTTCGTCATCAGCGGTCGTCAGTCTCGTCACAATTCACATGTGTGCAAGGAAGGAGGATGCGTTTACTGAGAAACTAATTCCCATACAGTCGGGAAATAGCTCGTAGCTCGTGGCAACGTAAAAAAAAAAAGACCTAAAAAAGAACGAAATAGTTCATTTTGGGGAAGCATGAACTTTAGTTCACAATTTTGAATTATGAACGATGAACTGAACTAGTTCATTTTAAAAGGTTTGAACTGAACTTTGAACTAGTTCATATAGAAAGTGAACTTTCCCAACACTGCGTTTAGTTAGTTAGTTTTCTTTGCTTTATGGCATGCTGTAGCATCTTTGGAACAGTAGGTGGCAGTGTGAGAATTTGAACTTGACCGTCGCTCTGCTGGTTTCCCCTCACATCTAAAGAGGATTCAGCAGGCTCGGCTTTGTCTCCCTGCCCCACATCCCTGTTTATCTTTCAGGTCAGTAATGTGTGCTAAAACCCTGTATGAAATGCTACAGCTTGTTAGTAAATGTTAATTTTCCATACCATGTTCCGGTAAATGAGTTAAATGTCCAATGAAGTTAGTTATTTATTCATTTGTGATTAGGCCGTCCGCCATGTTAGCATGCTAGCGGTGAAATGCTAGCGGGGCCCGCACGTCTCCCATCTTCCTATTTTTATGTTTCATACTCCCTGCTCCATGTTCATTGTTGTATATTTTCAGTAGCATGCGTGTACATAATTAGTGTTGTTTGTTTATTTAAAAATGTTTTAAAAGTGTTTTATTCGTCATACTGTGAAGCTAAGTCCTGCAGATATAGTATCTATGTTCATACATTTCAAATGTAAAGATTTTCAACTTTATTTAATATTGGAAGAAGGTAGTTAGGAAAAGAGAGTTTTGTTTTATGTGTTTTATGACCATTTTGAAAATGTCTAGAGAGACAAAACATTAGGGATGAGCTGGATACTCGTTTCAGACGAGTATCCGTTACGGATAAAGCATGTTTGACGAATACGATTATGATACGAGTAAAATCTGTTAATATCTGTGATCGTGCTGAAGGAAAATCCTCATTGTGGAACTGACTGTCTTCGCGCTCTGTGATTGGCCAGTCACACACAGCGCCCGCCCCTCCCTACACAGACACGTCTCTGCCATAGACTGTATGGTCTCTGCACGTCTCTCCCAACATACGCGCGGTGCATTTGACAAGAACTGAGCTGAAAACGGCTCGCGTCGCGTCGGTGACTGCCTCCGCTCCGGTCCAATTTTTATTTTATTTTTTTTTAACCGTCTGCTTGCTCTTAGTTTGGCTGGTGATATGAAGTCAATTGAAAAACTTTGCTCGTACTGAACGCGGCGCTTTTGAGAAGAAGTGAACAAGGCTGACATATTATTTCCCTGTTTGCCATCACTGGATGTTTGCATGAATCATGAAGTTCACACAGATCATTAAAAAATAAACAGTCTTACAGACCATTTACACATATACACACATATAGCTGTAGCTGAACACACAAAGTAGCCTATATTAATATATTTATTGTATGTGGCTGCATGCAGTATCTGACACTTTCTCTCTGCAGTTCATGAAAATAATATTATAAATATTACTGAGATATACTGTATATAGGCTTTGAATACAGTAGATTAGCAACTTCTGATCAATCCATATCAATTTCAGAATTAAAATAATGTACAGTTTTAAGCCTCACCCATTTCTGCACTCACTTCCGGTTTAGGCCCCGCCCACTCCGAATACAGATACAGATAATGTAGATGGTTAAACAGATATGAATACAGATACAGATAGTGGTGTACTCGCTCATCCCTACAAAACATGCAATGTATTCATATACAAAATAAGGACTGTTGAACAGGTGGAATGAATTTATTTTGAATAAACACATCTAAAGAGGATTCAGCAGGCTCGGCTTTGTCTCCCTGCCTCACATCCCTGTTTATCTTTCAGCTGTGTGCGGGTGCCTCAGCCCGGTACCCGTAACATGTGCTGTTATCATAAAGTGCATCAACGTGATCACAAATGCATCAATCACACACTCTGACATATGTTTGCACTCTTGACTAAACAGTAGTGAAACAAGTGCTTAATTCCTTCAGGTTCAATGCAAAGCCAGCCGCTGCCTTCATAAAGCCAAGACCAGGCCACTGGAGCTAATTCTGCACGCCGAGCTAACTGGGAGATTTTCATCTTGGTGTAATGACCCTTTTCTGCCCATTCCATTTGTGCTTGTGCACAAAAACAACAACATATTGATCTTCTCATTAACTGTCAGTCATGCCGATCGTTTTTTTCCACCACCCCCCCACCTCCACACGTCTCACAGGTGACGGCGCTCAGACACCGCTCTAAAAGGCTTACAGTTAATCTGCATTAAATTACAAAGTATGTTAAGGTTTATTTTTATTTCTGATGCAGAACGAGGGAATGCAACAGCAACGAAAAGTCAGCGTTTCAGTCCGACCGCATGAGACCAAGAAACGACTCCCCTCCCTCCTCCCGGTGTCAGACCAAATGGGAGGCAAACAAAGATGAGCAGTTCTGCATGACAACGACGGTGAAGTGATTGGGGCCGACAGCGCGAGAACAAGTCAGCAGTGCTACCATATGAAAAGGCCAGTGTGTGCATCTTGCCCTGTGTCCCCACGCATGTTGAGACCGTCGCTGCTGCTGTCCATCTTTACGGGGTCGAGTCGACTCAGAGTTCGCCAGTTCTTCATCAACCGAACGTGTTTAGACCGTGTAGATCGAAGTGACGGATTCTGTGACATCATCAAAAAAAACGGTTCCCGCAAACAAGAGAGAGGCCAGAGCCGAGAGCAGCGGACACGTCCAATCTGTAAGCGGTTGTAATGCTTTAAATGTCAGGTCGTGATCTGGGCCGACAGTAAACTCTTGAGAAGGCATGTCAGGTTTATGCAATAGCGAGCGGCGATGATTCACCAGCAGCTGATAGTGACACAGTCGCCGCAACAGGCCAAATGTGAGGACGAACGTCCCTTTGAATCGCTCCGGCTACAATAAACAGTTTGAACTCTGATACTTTACAAACCATAACTGAGACGTCTAATAAATTGTCTATTATTTCACTGTAGTGGCCATTGAGGGAGCTTTCATTTTCTAATCAATATGACCTTGAATGTGATCCATACACAGCTACATCTCTCTCTCTCTCTCGCTCGCTCCCTCTCTCTCTATTCACAATCACAGCTGACTCAGTTGCCATCACTTAGCATAGGAAACTATCAAAGTCATGATCACAGATTATCAAATTTTCCAAGCCGTCTCAAGCAGTGAGTCACCTTTTTTTTTTTTTTTTTTTTTTTAGAAATTCACTATTTTCCTTGTGTACTGAAAACAGGTGTAATCATTAAACAAAGAAGACAAACTGTTTTTCTGTGCCCACTCAGGAGAGAAACATTGCTATCACAACCATTCTGCTTGATGTGTAATAATAAATTACTCACGCTTTTGGATTTGACTTGATTATGAGTGACTTCTTCCAAAAGAGGTGCAAATTGGGGGAAACAACATTACCAGCAAAGTCTGTTCAGCTAATGCACTTCCTCTTAACCATGATAAATTGGGTAAGAACATGCCTCTACGTGACTGTAAGGCATCCGTGTTTACCAAAAAAACCCCACCGACATCAAGCTGAAAATGCTCTTTATTTTAAATGAAGTCTTCTTTTACACCTGCCTCAGGCCAAAACTGTTGACTCACCCTCCAGAGCGCTCACCCTCTCAATGTCGGTCACGGACGCTGATAGCATGTCGGTCAATTGTGGGCAGACACCAAACAACCAGCCTTAATTACTCCTGTCTGTTCTTTGGGGCACCGCAGACAAATGAGTCCTGTTATGTACCCCGGACCCAAACAAAAAAAAAAAAAAGCTAAGAGCGAGTCAAGTTTAGGTTAAACTGTTGATAACACGGATGAGTCATTTGTCAACTTGTCTGGCCCGATAAAGGTGCCGCTCATCCTCATGCATGTGCGGGACCGGCTGCAACTGGCCCGGGCCGTCGAGGCAAATTAAGGCTAGTGGAAGTCAATGTCAATCAGCCAGGTCGTCCACAGAGGAACACGCTCACACAAACAACAAGATGCAGAGAAGCAACCAGGGCAAAGTCATAATGCAACACAGCGAGAGCTAATAAGCAAAGCAATGATTGTGTGTCTGAAAAGTGCATGAGGTTGTCAGGAAGTGAAAAAGATACCCAACAGTATTCACCACTGTGTCCTGCTATAAATGCAGCTTGCAGTGCTTCTGGCCACAAATAAATGGACGCTGCAACAATGAGTCTTTATGGTGAATGGCTGAATCATAGACTGTATAAAATATGGACGTAGTGTCCGTGACGTCACCCATAGGTTTCTGAAGAGCAAAAATGAAGCAAATTGTAGTGCGTAGCCATCTTGGTAGCCTACCTTCGGTTACTCCAAATATGGACAAAGAGGTGGAGCGAGGGCGGAGCTGAGGCGAGTCGAATGAACGCTATTGGCTGAAAAAAGCCGCTTTATTCGAAATAATCAAACTAGCTACGGCTAACCAGTTGGGTTAAATGCTAAATATCGTTGCTAGCCGGCTAACCCCACGACGATCTCTTTCCCAAACTCAGTGACTAGAATTAGCCGGGGTGACGCCCTTTAGACCGTCAGTGGCTAGTTGTCAATCAAAGTGGCGCCACTTAGATTGACAGCTATGAATTTTGCATAATGATGTATGCTGTATATTTTAAACGAACGCCTTATAAAAAAATTCGCCCCCATTGAGTAGAACAACAACTTATGAGACTAGAGCCATGTTTTGAACCAGGCTGTAAATATGTTTTTTTCTGTCTTAAAATCGGACATTTTAACATGGGGCTCAAATGTAATTGACTCTTCTGCAGCCTGCTCTAGCGGTTATTCGAGGAACTGTAGCTTTTTTGCACTTCCGCATTGGCTTCATTTTTCAGCGCCGGAGGATGCCGCTAGGGCTGAATAGAAAGACGAAGTGAAAGTCTACATGCTGGAAGCTGTTGCTGTGATTAAGAAGGTATAAACAACAAGGCAGGTGATGTTTTGAGCGTAATAATGTTTTTTGCAGTTCTTCTCCTTCACACTACAAACCCTCGGGCTCCACCTCCCTCCTCACCATCCCAAACCATTCGTCCACCCAAACTGCCCTGAGTCACGAGCAACACATTCTCGTACCTGAAGAAGTAAATAAATCGTCTGTTGGACATTTCCAAAATTTGAGAGTTCAAAAAAAGCAACACCTATCAGGTCAGCGAAATCAGGTTTAGTTTAGTTTGCTTAAAGTTAGGGAAAGGTCGTCGTCTTGCTTCAAAGTTTGGACGTAAACTCGGGTGTCACAGTAACTTTCCACACACATCCATACAGTATCCTGCTCCCTGTTTTCTTCCCCGGACTTTCTGCAGCAGCATAATGTCATGCTATTTCTGCCTGTGCCACTGGACGTTTATATTTATATGTGCTATTTTAACAAATGTCCAATGCTGTCTGTTTTTCTGGAGTCTGCAGTCTTTGTGAATACAGTACAGCTGCAAGAGGTCACTCGCCAGGAAATGGAAACACAGGTTATTTTAAATATTTCAATACATGGCCAATGGTTGTGATGTTCTAGGTTAAAGGTGCATTAATTGACATAAAAAACTAAAGCATCTGCCTTTGATGAGGTTTTGTTCAGAGCAAATGTTCATGGTTTACTTTGCTACACGGTGAGATTTCCAGCTTTCGACTGATGTTCTCACCCATATTGGAAATCATGTCTTCAACCCACTGCATTTTAAATATTTGTGTAGAAACCTCAAAGTGCAACAACTTGGTGCAAATTAAAGAGATGCATTATTTTTTGATGTTGTTCTATATTAGACTACTACTTCATTATATATTTAGGTGAAACATTATGTTTAAGGTAGGGATGAGCCGGATACTCGTTTTTCCGGTACGGATAAAGCATTTTTGACGAATACAAGTATGATAC
Source organism: Centropyge bicolor (assembly GCA_037975185.1). Classification (NCBI taxonomy): domain Eukaryota; kingdom Metazoa; phylum Chordata; class Actinopteri; family Pomacanthidae; genus Centropyge; species Centropyge bicolor. The sequence goes on from JBBMOC010000027.1 coordinate 4,872,615, forward strand.
GAGTAAAACCTGTCAATATCTGTGCTCGTGCTGAAGGAAAATCCTCACTGTGTAACTGACTAACTGACTGTCTTCGCGCTCTGTGATTGGCCAGATTGGCCAGCAGGAAAACTTTGCTCGTACTTAACGCGGTGCTTTTGAGAAGAATACATTGAAAAAGGCTGACATATTATTTCCCTGTTTTCCATCACTGGAACAGTCTTACAGACCACACACATATAGCTGAACACAAGTAGCCTGTATTCATATTTTTATATGGCTGCTTACAGTGTCTGACACTTTCTCACTATAGTTCATAAAAATAAATGTAATATTATAAATATTACAAATTAAGCTTTATATACTCTATATATGCTTTGAATACAGTAGAGTAGCAACTTCTGATCAATCCATATCAATTTCAGACTTTAAATAATGTACCGTTTTTAAGCCCCACCCATTTCCGCTTCCACTTCCGGCCCAGGCCCCGCCCACTCCGAGTACAGATACAGATACAGATAATATAGATGGTTGAACAGATACAGATACAGATAGTGGTGTACTCGCTCATCCCTAGTTTAAGGTTTAATATTAAACTTCATCCATACGTCATCAGTGACAGAAAAACAAAGGGTGGCGAACTAACAAAAACACTCAGGGCCGTGACAAACCTATTTTCTGATCAGGCACCCACTCCACAGCCTTTGTCTCGTTTCCTACAGAACTCAGCTGTCATACGTTAAGTTGTTTATTCGACGCCTCCCTCTGGGATTTGTACACTGCTGCTCAGCGTTTATTATATTATTATTTAATTATAAATGTTTCGATTACAATGGCTGGTGCTAATTTTCACCTCTGGATGAAAACACGAGCTCATGTTCTAAGTCTGATATTGCAAATGTAAAGTGGACACGAAGACGACTCTTGTTTCATGTTGAGATGAAACATTTAGGTCTCAGAATTGAAATCGAGTGTGAATCCTACTCCTGTGTGTGTTTGTCTCAATTAGTCCCCGGCGCTGTGCTGCGGGAACATGGCGCCTGCTTTCCGCTCTTCAGCGTCGCCACGGTGACATTTAAACGGTAGCATTAGCTGTTAGTGTTCAATTTACATTTCAGATGTGCGGCGAGTGTGTCGCTCCTCTGATCTCTGTGTATTTCTTCTGACCGCTGGAAACTCTCCCTCTGCTTCACCGAGCTGAAGTCGAAACAGCTCGGGCTGCTTCATTACTTCCCCCTGCTACAACATACTGTACATGCATCTGTAGTGATGTGCATGTTTACACCCCCCCTCCAGCTAATTTGAGTGGCACACACAGCAGACAGCCTCCTGCAGGGAAGCGCCGGCTCTTTCAAAGATGCCCCCACTTGTCACCGTGTCGCAGACGAGCATAAACAAGTTGCTGCTCTCTGCTCTCTCAAACCCTCGTCATCTCTCTTGTCAATGGACTCGTCAATCAAGGGTGGAAATGGCCCACTTTCACACCTCTCCATGACAGGCGGCAGGTTTCTCTACACAATCCCAATCAGTTTGGCGACAAAACTGTTGGCCAATTTTACTATCAAACGCACGTCAGAGCAGCGCTCACAGGTACTCGCTCATCGTCTGTCGTGAAGTTGCCAAACAGAATTTCAGCTCTTGTTGAGGTGGCGATGTGAGAAGGCAAAATTTTACTGCAACAATTTAAGGATATTTTGTGTGTGAGCCCGTCTGTGTGAAGTCTAGTACTCAGGTGCATTGAAGCAAATCTTGTGGAGGCGGAAAAGTGATGCAGATACTGAACATTCTGTAAATTCTGTAAGTCTGTTCACTGTGGTTTTCAAATGAGATCAACTGATAGGAAAAGTCTTTGCACCAAAGCTCTACACTGAACTGTGTTTATTCAAATATACAGTACAGGCCAAAGGTTTGGACACACCTTCTCATTCAATGCCTTTTGTTTTTGGTTCTGGACTGACTGACCTTCATTTCTTTCTTTTTCCCGAATTTCCCCTATGGGGGATCAATAAAGAATTATCTTATCTTATCTTATCTTAAAGTAATGATGGCCACTGGTTTTTCTTTAGTTAGCTGCTGGTTCTTGCCATAATATGAATTTTAACAGTTGTCCAATAGGACTGTCGGCTGTGTATTAACCTGACTTCTGCACAACACAACTGATGGTTCCAACCCCATTGATAAAGCAAGAAATTCCACTAATTAACCCTGATAAGGCACACCTGTGAAGTGAAAACCATTTTAGGTGACTACCTCTTGAAGCTCATCGAGACAATGCCAAGAGTGTGCAAAGCAGTAATCAGAGCAAAGGGTGGCTATTTTGAAGAAACTACTATAAAGCTATAAAACATGTTTTCAGTTATTTCACCTTTTTTTGGTTAAGTACATAACTCCACAGTGTTCATTCACAGTTTTGATGCCTTCAGTGAGAATCTACAATGTAAATAGTCACGAAAATAAAGAAAACACATTGAATGAGAAGGTGTGTCCAAACTTTTGGCCTGTAATTCTAATTCATCTTTTTAATCACATGACTGTTTGGCGTTTTGATGTGATAAGGCACAGCTGTGAAGTGAAAACCACCAGGTGACTACCTCTTGAAGCTCATCGAGACAATGCCAAGAGTAATGTAATGTAATGTAAATAGCAGTGGCGAGCGGTGACCTGTTACAGTGGTCATGCTGAAGTGTGAACTACAGCCAGCGCCCAATTGTTGGCTATTTATTTATTAATTAAAATAATAACATAAAAATATTTTATTAAGGTGAGGGCATGCCTTCTATAGCGTGGGTGCGCGTTAATAAAGTGCTCCCTCCACGCTATGTTATAGTGAGGGACCGGGATAAATAAAGCGTTCCCTCGCTATATCATAGTGAGGGGGCTCCGTTTTCTAACTAGTACATCAATGCGATTTTAATAGACACTCTCACACTCAGAGTTTTAAAGTGAATCCAGTTATGAGCATGCGCGTTGGCAGATAAGCTGCTTCACTGACAGCTTTTTTGCCATTCAAAATGCTCATGTACAGTAAACACAGCCTCGAGTGCGGGTACTACTCAATATCGCAGTGCGCATGCGCGAAACAAGCTGTCGGCTTTCCAGCTTTTCGCAAACAAAACAGGATAGATAAGGCAGGAATTTCAGACCAAAACAGTAGAACTAAGGTATTACATTATAGAACACACTGACAGGTGAATATTTTCAATTATTTTATTGAAGGGCTTGGGCATGCACTGCATTTATAGCTTATTATGACCGCTCGCCCCTGGTAAATAGTCATGAAAATAAAGAAAATGCATTGAATGAGAAGGTGTGTCCAAACTTTTGGCCTGGACTGTAATTCTAATTCAGCTTTTTAATCACATGACTATTTGCCGTTTTTTGAATCAAAATATTTCTCATCCTCTTCCACTCCTCAGCGATGCCCACAGTCTCTCGACGTAAATCCACATAGGCGACAACACAATAGCTGACAGACAAACACAGAAAGGTTACCATTAACGGCATCACAACTGAACCCATTCAAAGCAACATTTCATCCTGAGAAAACACGGAGGAGAAAAGCATGCATGGAGGCTGCGTTTTGAATTACATGCCGCACAAATCTGTGCACAAAAGATGGAAAAAAAACAGCCTTGAGTCTCCTGCAAACCCACCACAGAGTAAATTATTGTTGGTTTTGAGTAAGCAATAAAAATAGATTAAAGACCATGTCGGCTATGTTCCTATACCTCCTGCTATTGTCTGATGTTGCTTTGCATAACTTAACATGATGGAGTCACGCTGTACTGCAACAGAGAAACACCGCGACTCAAAGTGACGGTAGAATCACCTCTGTGACGGGAGCGAACACTAACTGGACACGAGATTCAGATGTTTAACTCCGGCTTTTATTTGATGCCACATCTTGGGAAAAAAAAAAAAAGCATCAAGCTGTGTTTAAGATAAAAGTACTGTAGGTGTTGTACACGACATCAGGCAGGAGCTGGGATGGAGAAAACACTGTGTAGCATGAATACATTACAGCCAGAGGAGAAGTGACATAATGGGGCTACAGTGCATTTTGCCTGGTTTAGCGTCCCCGGCTAACCGAGGCTCAGGTCCGTGGTAGCGAGAGGCAAAGAGACAGGCATGGCCGCTTCCCTGTGTGTCTCCGCCATCAACCAGACTGGAAACAGGATTAAGGTTTCACTCCCATACACACAGTTATTTGGTGCATTTGTTTGTGCTTCATGTGCAGCCACATCTGACGACAGGCAAACACACACACACACACACACACACTTGGGAGATGAGTCATTCCCTTTATGAATCATATTGTCTCCTATTAAACCAGTGTGGGGTGGAGGGAAAAATTCCAATAATACATTTTCATACTGTACTCTCTCCTGATGCAGCAAATTCTAGCAGATGGCCAAAACATGAAGGTGTGAATCTGTGAAAAGACGAAAAGTTATTGATTTATTTATTGAGATTTATTGTATGTATTCAGGGCCAGAGAGCTGAGTGTTGTGCTTTGTTATTGTATGATGAGCTGTGAATGGGATTTTTTTTTTGTTATTCATGACAGATATGTGCATCTTGGTTTTTGTCTTTCAGTGTCATGATGTTGGAAACTTGACTAGTTCTCAGGATAAAAGTTTCCATCTAGGGTTTCTATGTCCTTGGGGTCTAACAAATAGTGTCTGTTGAATGCATTTCCTTTCTCAACATTTGCAAAGGTGATTTTTTTTTTTAACCAGGCGAATTTAAATCCTTGTTTGTTAATGTTCTTTGTTTCGCCTGTTGGTGCATCGCTGCATTTCTTGGCCCATTACCTCGACAGCCACTTAGAGTAAGAGCGTGAAACGATGTGCAAAACCCGGCGGCACAACTGTGGGTCACTTCATGCACAAGCAGGATGCAAACCAAACCCACTCGTGAAAGCAGAACTCTGCAGCTCTGCTGGTGGTCAAAACTTTAGGCACATTTAAAGCTCAAACTGAGCTCGCTTTTAATTGAGTGCTCCACAATTTGATTTGGAGTCTGATAAACATTCAAGTCAACTTACATTAAATGCACCTTTTATTTTGAAATATGTCACTGGTCTAAGGTCTAATCTGACATGGTACTTTACAGAATTACATCATAACATCATAATGTCAAAATAACATTGGCTTTAAATCAAACAATAGAATTTCTTAATCTATTTTTTAAACAGTTTGTGAATGTTTGCTTTCCAGTAATGACATGCATCAGAGTCTTGGTCTTAAACTGAAAATGCTAATACTCACGTTCTAAAATGCGACATCTGAAATGAAGCTTTCTCTGAATTTACAGTCTGACTGACGAGAAGAAGGGAAACATATGATATGCAGTTTCAGTCTGCACCATCATTGGTCAAAGCAACAGTGTTGTCATGATGACTGAAAGATTTTTTTTTACTTACTTTTAATATAAGAGGAAGCTCCTGCCTCAGACAACTTTTCAATTGACTCATGGTTCATTTTGAAGCCAGATCTCTATTTCACATTCCCTTGTGCCGTCTCCTAACTCAGAATTATCAAAGCACAATGCTTGGCTCAAGAGTCCTTACAAATGCATTTCAATCCATTCTTGCTATTCATTTATGAGATAGCTGAATGCAGCTCAGTGAATACAAAAGCTTTTTTTTCAAAGAGCAGTGCATTACACGATAGCATGTATTAGAAACTGGGCCTCCTGGAAAATAAAACTGTGACTGGAACCAACGTACAGACTGTTTATTTGTTGCTTTAAACTTTGCATTCTCTTATATAAATTAGGTAAACAGCACATCTTTTTAATCAAATCTCCACTTTAATCTGTTATTCAGTTAGTGAAGCCTGTTCAGTCTGAACAACATCTGTGGTTATAAATTTGCTTCACTCGTGGGCTACCTGTCCTGTAATTTCAGAATAATTTCCTCTGAAGTTTCCAGGAAAGCGCTGTGTAATTTGGATCTAATTACAGGGAAAAAAATGGCAACTGTGTTCTGTGACAGTTCACTTGGTTGGTGTCCATTTTATTGAGTTGTAAGAAAGAGCCAAGATATGATACACAGTTGGATGAATATTGCAGAAAAGAAAAACAGTAATTTCTCAATAATTAGAAAAACTGGCAGACGTCACTTTAAGCCTAAAAAAAGTATTAAAACCTCCCATGTATTGGAGAAATTTGGACTTGGCAACTCCTGATGGTAGCACAAAAACAGACACTGTCAGACAGCAATGAAGTCTCCTAAGGCCTGAATCTGATCTGGGGACGTTGATCTGAAAGTCAATGCAACAAAAATTATACTGGTTTTAAGCATAATTGTGCCATTTTTCCAAAGTTTTGATGCCAGAATAATTTGAAAAATCACATAAAATATAAGATGTATAATTGATTCTTTTCTTTCTTCTGTATTTGTTCAACTGTAATTCACAACCACACAGGAATTTTTCTTAGTAGCTCATCATGCAAAAAAAAAAAAAAAAAAAAATTTCCTGCTGTGCACAGAATAGGACTCAAGGCTACGCCAAATATTAATTGGAATTAATTATAAGTGTAACAATTGAAAACTGTCTCCGTTTACTGCGCAATTAGTACCAAATTACACAGTCCTCCAGGAATCTCTTTACAGCTGCACATCAGTTCCCTTCGAGCAAGAATCCTGAAAGTACTGGACCAAGGAATATAAAGTGTTATCCACCTGGATGGGCTCCGTTTATGCTTTTACAGCCTCCTCGGCTCTCTGAAGCATGCCATCAACAAGGTGCAAAATGTTCCGAGTTGATCTCGGTCCTCGCTGACTCGGTGGCATCGCCATTTCTGTTGTCTCTTCCAGTCACAGTAAGCACCGTGCAGCACGCGAGCCCCAGGAGGTCGGCCGGTTTGAGACGGCTGCTAACGGCGTCTGGCACTAACGATCAGACTAACTTCGGCGTCACTTAGATAACACGGGTTATCCATTCTAACGTTTAGTCCAACAGCAAACAAACTTCACTCCCTGCATCCTTTATGAAGACGGGTGTCTCAAGGAGAATGCTGCTGGTGTTAACACGGGGCTCTAACTAGTAGATTCTATCTTGTATATTTTGTTTTATAGATTTTTTTTGTAGTGGTTTCATTCATAATCATAATCAGCCAATCGCAGTTGGTGTTAAAGGTGGTTCAGTTGGAGTCTGTTGACGAGCTTATGGCAGGGATTTTATCCATCGTCTTCTATTCCTGCTGTGGGGTCGAAGCAGAGACTCATTTCATTTTTGTCCCTCAAAGCCTGTTTTTCGTCTTATTGATCTTGACGTATTGATTTCATATGAGTGATGAAATGATGATTTGGAACGTTGAAATGATGGCTCAGAATTGCAACTCCTTTGCGATTTTTTTTTTTTCTGAACACGTTGGCTGTTGAGGTTGAAATGTAAATGAATGGCAAGGCGCCATGTTAATCAAAATTGGTAACCATGCAGGCGTTGAGCTTATTAAAATCTGACATATGTTCACTTGCATGAGGGGAATTAGTAACTATCAAAAGCATGAAACATTGCACTGCCCTTGCTACAGTTTCACCTTAAACCAGTCAGCTGGAGGATTAAATCTTGCAAGTATTTGTTTTCAGCTCTCATGTATTTACACTGCATCATTACTAAGTGACAGATGCAGACGTACTTACTTTCAATGTAAAGGCCATTACACAGTAAGTAGCTTGCATTTGCCTGCAGTTTCAGCCTGACTGTAATGAGTGTGCAGGTACAAGGTCAGCGTCTTGCGCGAGGATGTTTCAGCAGAATACGAGGCTATGAAACAGACACTGTGCATGTGGAGGGATCTAATTCAGCAGTGTTGAACTTGCATGTTGTGTGGCTCATTGAACAGATCTACAAACATCATAATGTAAAGTGTTGATCAGATGTACGTTCAGTCTCCTGCCATTCTTTCCCATTCAACTCACACATGGTTTGTTTACCTGCAATGTGGCTTATTAAGGGACACATAGAGAGGAAAACTGGGTTTGTTGCTTGTGTTTAGTTGTTCAGACTATAATATATTAGCCCCATCGTATCCCAGTCCGTCAGTCATAGGACATCCGGTCGGTTGGAACATCCATGATTGTTGTACTGCATCATTGTGGATGACAACTAGGGATGAGCCGGATACTTGTTTCAGACAAGTATCCGTTACGGATAAAGCATTTTGGACGAATACGATTATGATACGAATAAAATCCGTCAATATCTGTGTTTGTGCTGAAGGAAAATCCTCATTGTGTAACTGACTGTCTTCGCGCTCTATGATTGGCCAGTCACACACAGCGCCCGCCCCTCCCTACACAGACACGTCTGTGCACGTCTCTCCCAACATACGCGGTGCATTTGACAAGACAGAGCTGAAAACGGCTCGCGTCGCGTCGGTCAGTGCCTCCGCTCAGGTCGGATTTTTTTTTTTTTTTTTTTTTTTTTACCGTCTGCTTGCTCTTAGTTTGGCTGGTGATATGAAGTCAGTTGAAAAACCTTGCTCGTACTGAACACGGTGCTTTTGAGACACAGTGAACAAGGCTGACATATTATTTCCCTGTTTGCCATGTGGATGTTTGCATGAATCATGAAGTTCACACAGATCATTAAAAATAAACAGTCTTACAGACCACTTACACACATACACACATATAGCTGAACATCCAAATTAGCCCATATTAATATTTTTATTGTATGTGGCTGCATGCAGTATCTGACACTTTCTCTCTGTAGTTCATGAAAATAATATTATAAATATTATTGAGATATACTATATATAGGCTTTGAATACTGTTTATTAGCAACTTCTGATCAATCCATATCAATTTCAGACTTAAAATAATGTGCCGTTTTAAGCCCCACCCATTTCTGCACTCACTTCCGGTTTAGGCACCGCCCACCCCGAGCACAGATACAGATACAGATAATGTAGATGGTTAAACAGATACAGATACAGATAGTGGTGTACTCGCTCATCTCTAATGACAACCGATCCCGTCCTGACAAAAAGGTATGTTAGATTTTTTTTGTCTTCCATGGCAAATATTTCTCAAACGTTGCCCAATAGGAGCACAGAACACTTTTCCTTGCACAACCTCACACATGGCAAAACAAAAAGGGAATGTTGTTGTTGTTTACGCTGTTGTTTCCTAGCACCTCCATCACAGTGACATCACAGATATAATGAAATAACATTCAGAGCAACATATAGTCCGTCACATCTCTCAGCCACGACCCGTCAAGAATGTATGACTCTGTAATCACCTCATCTGACACAGTGACAACAATATTGTGCATTCTGAACCTGGGATAAGGATGGAGAAGGACGGAGCTCCAACCAACCTGGAGACATGGAGCAGCTGAAACATTGATTAGCATGTTGAGGGGCAGAATCAGAACTAATAGCAGAACAGCCTTGCACCAGCCTTGTCAGCTGCACCACATCATAGTTAATTACGATCGCTGCTACGTGCGTCCTTGCGTCTTTGTTCTGATTTTAATTCTGATGAGCAGCAAAAGGCTAAAAACCTTGAAAGAAATCTCACTTTTTCTACCAGTCCTCATTACAAAATCATCCCCATCTCCGTACGTGTCTCCCTTTTGTTTGAGTTTCATCTGCTTGGATTGACAGACGCAGCCCGAAAAAAACTTTGTTTTAAACTCATTTCATGTTGCGTGAAACCATTCAGGACCAACACACACACACACACACACACACACAGAGAATCAGATTTTTGCCCTGTTTAGACAAGCATGAAAAGATCTGACCAAACCATAGACTGTATAAAATATGGACGTAGTGTCCGTGACGTCACCCATAGGTTTCTGAAGAGCAAAAATGAAGCAAATCGTAGTGCGTAGCCATCTTGGTAGCCTATCTCCAGTTACTCCAAATATGGACAAAGAGGTGGAGCGAGGGCGGAGCTGAGGCAGGTCGAATGAACGCTATTGGCTGAAAAAAGCCGCTTTATTCGAAATAATCAAACTAGCTACGGCTAACCAGCTAGGTTAAATGCTAAATAGCGTTGCTAGCCGGCTAACCCCACGACGATCTCTTTCCCAAACTCAGTGACTAGAATTAGCCGGGGTGACGCCCTTTAGACCGTCAGTTCATAGCTGTCAATCAAAGTGGCGCCACTTAGATTGACAGCTATGAACTGTGCATAATGATGTATGCTGTATATTTTAAACGAACGCCTTATAAAAAAATTCGCCCCCCCCCAGAGTTGTCGTGGAGTAGAAAAACAGCTTATGAGACTAGAGCCATGTTTTGAACCAGGCTGTAAATATGTTATTTTTCTGTCATAAAATCGGACATTTTAACATGGGGCTCAAATGTAATTGACTCACTTCTGCGGCCTGCTCTAGCGGTTATTGGAGGAACTGCAGCTTTTTTGCACTTCCGCATTGGCTTCATTTTTCAGTGCCGGAGGTTGCCACTTGGACCAAACTGTTTAAAGAAAACAGATTTACTCCTCTCGTTTAAAGCCAGTGCGATGAATGAGAGGAGGGCGAGCGAGGGTCTGGGGCCTGTCAGGATTTAAGATGCAGAGGATGGTTCTGCACCCAGAGGCATGCACTTTGGTCAGAGAGTGAAATCTGTGTAGTCTGTCATTTGAATTTTATCAGACCCCCAATCCTACGCAGCGCTGTCACAGGCAATAGATTTGTGTGGGAGTTTGGGTGTGAGAGAGACGGGGGCGGGGGTGTCAGCGTGCGGGGGTAACATCTGTTTCAAAGCAACCCAGGGCCCATGCCTGTGTTTGACCTTGCGTCAGCGAAGTTGGCTGGGGCTCTCTTCCATGGACAGCACGTCGCCCGTGGCATAAACAAGAGGAAGTGATGCTTAAACACAGGCCCTTTGAGTCCAGAAAAGAGCAGTATTATTCCCCCGAAATCACACTCGCATTCACTCGCGCAAACACTCCTCTTTCGCGCGTGCTTGATGCACAAATATCCATTCGCGGACACACAAGCTAATGTAATGCTGAGCTCTGTGTTTCCTCGCCTTGGGCCTGGGGAAGGAGAGCTGGAGTACAGTGGTCTGACTCGCATGACTGCAACACGGGGTCAGCTTTTAGATACACAGCTGCTCCCGCTCACACATCCCACCCACCCTCTGCCGCACGCTTATGACAATTATATTAATGTCGGGCGTGCACACACACACACACACACACACACACACACACACACACACACACACACATGCAGACACAAGCAGAAAAACGGAGCACACGTGCATCTGAGAAACACACACTGACGCTCTCGCAGCCCTCCAGGCTTTATTTGTATAAACAGAGGTTCTGCTGGAGCTTTGCAGCCGACCTGCTTTTCAGTGTCTGTGCTTTTTTTTTTTTTTTTTTTTTTTTTGCTTGCAGTGGTCTGAAACAACAGCTGTCTCAGTCCTGTAGATCTCTCTTTCTCTGCCACTGTCTCTCCATAACCCCCTCTCTCTCTCTCTTCAGCCTTTGTCATCCTCGCTCCTCTCCCAGCCGCTGTCCTCTTTTGCACTCTCACTCTCTGTTTGTCATTCTGTCTGCCTTTTGCCATGTCTCATTACCAGAGAGGGTAAGCAAAGAATGTTTTCCTTCTGTTCCTTCCTCCCTCTCTCTCCTCCTCCTGTATCTCTTTCACTCGGCTAACTCCCACTTCGCCCCCCCAAACTCTCTTCGTCTTTCCTCCTGCACTCTCTCTCCCCCCTTTGCTTCCTCTCTTTCTCACCTTTCTCTCCCCAGCACTCTCCTTACTGTCGATCACAGGCAGGAGTTGCCAAAGCTTTTGCATCCCTGCAGCATCAGGAGGGGGAGGAGGGAGGGGGGGTGTTAGCGGGAGGAGAGTGAGAGTTGGCACCGATGTTGGCATCTGACTGGCGTAGGGAGCACCCAGCTAAGTGGAATCAGATACACTGTGCGTCTCTTCCGTTCACTGCAGGAATCTTCAGTGTCCCAAAAAACTGCATCCATCCTCCTCCATCCCTCTGTTTGATCACTGACTACCTTTAAAACAATTTTGACTACTTTGGCTATGATAGATTGTAAAGGAGTAGTTCATGCCTAACCTGACAGCTAGGCAAGTTGAAAAATGCAGCTACAATAGATGGCCAAAAGTAAGTGGACGACTGAATTCCAAAAATTGTTGCTGCTAATATGCTGCTGCTCTGGTGTTGTGGACAGGATTTCCTTCCATTCAGCTGAAGAGTGTCCTTGACGTCGGCCACTGATGTTCGGTGTTCGGGCCTCGTTCATCCCGAAGGTGCTGCACAAGGTTGAGGTCAGGGATTTGTGCAAGTATCTGAAGTTCTTCCACGGCAAAGTGGGAAATCCATTTTTTGGGGACCTGACTTTACACATGTTGACTGAGGACACTTCTGAATAGCCCTTTTCAAAATTCTCATCAATTGTAGCCAAACTCTGTCAGCATAGTGACCAAGATGACTTGATCTGCTCTGACCAAAAAAAAGACTGTTTCTATTAGAGGAATAGAAACATTTTGGAAATACTTATTCACCTTCTTCCAAGGGCGACGAGAAGATTGGTACCACCATTATATGTGTCCATGTAATTTGTAGTTGGAGCCAGTTGCTAAGTTTATACTCAAGAGTGGGAGAATGCAAACCTTTAATAAACATGGTACATCTCATTTGTTAATTTATTCAAAAATCAAACGGGACAATTCCTCATTTTATGGTTGTATGGCTTCAGACAGAGCCAGTTAACGTCACCCTGCCCACCTCAAGCTTCACATTGAAAGGACAGTCATGACATTCAGACTGATCTTTTTTCTGCAAGCAAAGCAAATAAATAAATGATATTTCGCAATTAGTCAAAATAAGCAATGCTGCAATGCACAGAGCATTTACAGCTCCAGAATATGAGCACACAATGTGTTTGTCCACATACTTTTGGCCATATAGTGTAGCACCTCCAGTAAATAGGCTACAATAGAAGGTTGTAAATGAGTCATTTAAATCTACATGTTAGTGTTTCATGTCTCTTGATCTCCTCCACTTCCATCTCTCAGTTCAACCCCCCGCTGCCTGTTTCCATCCGTCTTCCACTTCTCCTCTCACTCCAGCTGTCATTCTCCTCCTCTCTCTTTCGCTCTGCCTTTCTCTACGCTAATCTCCCATTACCAGAGATGCCATGTTAGAGAATGAGTGTTTTGAGGCAGCAGAGGCGTGTGTCTCTCCGTCTGCAAAGAGGCCAGCTAAATCTGAGACTGCTCTTTGAAACGCATACATCCAAATCTCTTCCGCCCCACACACTTCCCCATTGCACACTCTCAATGCCACTTACAAAGCTATACATTTACAGAGCAGTCGATGGGAGGTGAGCTCTGTTTTCATGGTGTGTTTATCTGACTTATGAGAGGGGGAAAAAAAAAAAAACAAGGGGATTTATTGAAGCACAATGTGGCCCCCTGGTGGCAGGCAGCGGAAGTGCACATGCTCTGCAGAGGTTTGCCTGCTGCCCTGTGCTGTGCTCTCATTCTGTTCACACACAGTCTGGGCTTTCTCTGTGAAGTCTGCAGCTGATTTAAGAAAGATGCTGCACACACTGAAGTTGCATCCAAAAGGCTGCGGAGTTTCTGTTCGGAGAAGCAGATGGTTTACGACGTTACTGAGCCTAATTTCTCAGTGGGCAAAAACATTTGCAGCGTGTTTATGGTTTTAATAGTTTCAGCCCAAATTATGACCTTGTGGTTGAGAGGAGCGCCGTGGAGACAGCACGGCGCCAAATTCACCAAGGTCAGGAGACGGATTCCCGCTGTGATTACACACCCATAAAGGGTCAGATATGGGGGTGAACAGATTGCTTTGTGGTGCTCACAGTACTGAAAATTTACACAAGACCCGTCGACCATGTCGTAGATCACTGCATGACGTGACATCGAGATGCATCCTCAGCACAAGTCAGACACGTGACGAGGAGTCGTGGTCAAGGTACAGAAGCCAGCGTGTGATGAAAATCGCTGTTCTTTTGTAGCTGGTCTGTAACTGGCAGGCTCATATACACAACAATAAGTGTGGGCGTCTTGTGTTGGCATCCTAACATTTGCTGTAACATTTTGCAAATGTAGCTGAGGGTATTGGTCTTTGCAAGAATTTAGTCATAAAATAAAGTAGCCTACTGGAAGAACTGACACTCTTAACTTGATGATGGCACTAGATGAAATGTCACCGAAGTCAGTAGGCTTCATCCTGAATGTGCGGTTGAATAGTCTTGAGGAAGGTTCCTAACTAAGGGAAATGACCCGGAAGTATCTTAGTGGCAGCTGCGATAAGAGCTGGTCAGTTTGTCTAAATGTGAGGAAATGTACTTCACTGCTTCCTTTCTTATCTCCTTAGCATAGGGTACAATGGACCATCCAAATGAAAGGCAAGGAGACAATGCCGTCCCACAAATCCTTGCACAGCAGCATTTACAGTGATGCACCATTCAACATCTGCATCACATAATTATGTAGAGTAATGTGAGTGCGGTTGGATTCTTTTCTTCAGTCCTCTTTCCTTGACCTTGATGTTTTCCATTAAGGTTAAGGAGAAGTGTTTAGGAAAAGATATAAGATCTTTCACAGCGGACATTTTGGCTCCTCACAGCAGGAAAACTACAAGTATACTTGATAACATAAGTGATATTTTTATTTAGGTGAGTCTGACTCAGGGCGCTGGTTCTCACCCTTGATGGAACTGAGCCATCATCAACAAAATATCTGCCATGAAAAAGGTCAGTCAAGAGATTTCAGTCTGGGCCAGAGTGGTCGACCTACATTTCCATTCTTGGAGCCGCGTCTGTAGCATGGCTAAAAATTCATCAGCCAATATCTCTTTTCAGAAAACGACCCTTTAAAACATACACATAACTGATATGGTGAAGTAGTGTTGGAAAAAAAACTCTATCCACTAAATTCTTTCCCTATTATGTGACTGGTCGTACATTGTGATCTATTCAGCAGCTCGTATTTTCTAGCACAATAAGATTTTTATCGTTCTACAAAATTAAAACACCCATTCATCCTGACTTTGAAATATTTCTGTCTCATCGTCATTGTGAGGTTAAGAGTTGAGTTTACGTGGCTCGTTTGATTGAAATCATTTTTTCCACCTTACAGGTCTGACATGACGCGTATTAGCTGTCTAACAGCTTGTTGACATTTCCTGCCACCATCGCAATGTGATTTTATATAAAATCCTTATAAGCCTATTATTCAGCCAAAGTCACATTTGAATACAGCTAAACCTTAAATGGCCATATAAATTCCAGATTGCATTTTTAAGCCGCGGTGACATAATGAAAACAATACATCCGGCGAGCCAGCCAGGCAGACACGTTGACACTGCCTGCGCCATCTCCAAGTGTTGTTTTTCACCTTCCTCAGATGCCGAAGCTGGGTGGCAGGATTTTCTGTCAACATGAGGAGATCTAATCTCAGGATGGCGACAGTGTGACAGACGCGAGGGTATGAGGCGCGTCATTATACAGATATCAAACGGCATTAACGAGCACAAGGTAATTGTATGCGTGGTGAGGAGCAGGCACCTGATGAACAGAGCACACACAGTAAGAGCAGGGATGTCTTTGTAATAAAGGGGCTAAAGAAGATGCTTTCCTTGATCTTATCACCTCTTATTTCTGAACTCATCCTCATGAATATCATTACAACTGCTGTAGACCTACATCATTATTATATAAAGCATGAGTTTAATGTAAAAACATATCACTCTCCGCAGCTCCGGCAACATCTGCCAGCGAGCACAGCAGCATTGCACAACACATGAGAGTGATTCATTACATGGGGGAATACTCAACGCAGAGCAGTCAGGGAAGGAAAGGAGTACACACCGGTTGATAAAGAAAGCAGCTAATTCCTGTTTTTAAAGTGAAAAATGTCGCCATCAATAAATTACGAGAGAGCTCAGATGGCTGCTTTTCACAGGGCGCAAACAATCCTGGCAGGAGGAGAGATCAGTCAGGAACCTGTGCAACCTCCAAGCAACATAACGCACCACCCACAAATACCACCCTCGGCCACACACACACATACACACCCCACCTTGTACCCCCGCAACCTGCACAACCTTTTGCAAGCTGTTCGCAGCCTCACTCTGTTTTCACTTGTTTCTGGTGCAGCGACGGGCCCTGTGGCGCCAGTTAGTTTCTGTAGCATCCTCTGCAGCACACTCACACACACTCACACACACACAAACACAGTCAGAGGCTTTTGTTCAGTGAGTCAGTTCAACAGAAGGAGAAACATACATGCAAGCACATTCTGGTTTATGTGGTTTGGGAACCTTCCAAGACACAACTCAGACGGTAAGAAAAATTAAAACAGTCGTGACAAGAATCAGCTCGTACTCAAGAATCGCTTCATGGTTCAGTCCCGACGGTTTGGGTTTCATTCCTGTATGCCCAAGCCGTGGAGCGGAATATATCTTTGTATGCCGGAGCTATGGAGTGGAATTAATTACCATTTACCGTTTAAAAATATCCACATTCCACTGATCATTAATGGTGGAACTAAACAGAGATTGCTAAAAAGCTCTCCCTCGCAAACACTCGGTTATGTAACCCATCTGTTCCCTGCTCCAGGATGTTTTCTATTAATTGTTTGTAAATTATGCATTTACAAAAAAACCCACACTGTATGACTTTAAATCGGGGTCTGACATAAGGCCAAAACTCATTAAGCGTGAATTTGACATGCATCATGTGGAGAGCTGCTTCTGAAGTTGCCAGGGGCGAGCCGCAGATGGGAGAGCCGAAGCATCAAGGGAGCGGCTCGACGGAGTTTGGAGTTTCACCGGGCATCGGCCTCATTAATACGTTCTTTAAAGATACTTTTCAAACATTTCACATCCTAATTGATCGATTTTAAAAAATGTTGAACTTCAACCGGTTTGGGCCAAACTGCTGAGAGGCCGGTGACCACCCATGACGGAGTGAAATCGGAACAAGAGGCAGAAACGTACTCGTCTGTCTTGCAAAGCCAATAATGTGAACATTTCATCAGTCTAAGCTGCAGTAAGACCCACGGCAGACGAACTGCAGACCGGCTGACTCAGACTGTCCCAGCGGTCTCAGCTAACTCGATATAGAAGCACAAGAAGTTATAATGTAAATGTATGGAAAAAAGTTTCGGCCACAAAATCTGATTGTCTGGTCGTCGGCTGGACCCTGTCACTCTCTTCTTCAGTCATTTTAGCTCCTTCATTAAAAGCTTTCTGCTGAGGAAGGTGCAGCTGTTCGCAGAGCCATGAGTCCACCATCTGCCATTTTTGAGCAGGTTCACACTGTTGATTCACGATGAGGCGGCTCCCTTCCTGTTTCTGCTGAGGCAGATCCTTCGTGACAAAAGTCGGTCCTCCACAATCTGTGGGAAGTCAGCAATGACCACACTGAATATTCTACATGCAGCCAGTGTAGCTTGTGGAGTTTTAAAGTATGTTTTAAAGCATTATGAAAGAGATAATCTATATTTTTATATTATTGGATCACATGTATGTGAAAGGGGCTCACAGTGATTGACAGTGACAGTTCTCCTCCTCCTTCTCTTTCTGACTGACTGTTTTAGCATCATTCAGCTCATTGTTTTGGTTTTACAGCCTGCAAATTTAGTGCTTTAGTTTATCAGCATCACTTCCAGCCACAGCAGGCAGTTCTTTTAATAGGAAAAAAAGCCTATTGTAAGCTACCATGTCAGCAGCAAATAGCCTGATATTTCCCTCAGGAGTTGGTTGAGAACAAAAACAGAGCTAAAAGAAGAGTGAATATTGGATTTGTTTTAATCAGGTGGCCAGAAACACAACTCCAAATATAGCTAATATTGTTGCATGTCTGCTGAAGGTGCAACTGATTGCCAAACTTCAAACTGGTAACATGACAGTTTTGTGTTTTTACAGAGTTTTTCTGCTGCCACCAAGTGACCAAAAACCTGTTACTGCACTATTTTTATTTCTGATTTCTGATTGTGAACATAGTATTTAATAGTAGTAGTTAAAAATGACCAAAGCTCAAATGCACACTCTTGCTATTGCTCTTTATGGAAAGCAGCGTTGTCAGTTTAGAAGACGACTGTGCTTGCATGCAGGAAGGTTTTCCCATGTATCAGCATCTCTTTACCAAACAACATTCAGCCCCATTTAGTGTTTTACCAGCCAGGACAAACGCCCTGCTCTGTGACAGGCACTGTAGATTACAGTGGCAGTAGAAACAGGGCCGGTGTGTGAGCCGCCGTTATGGACGAGCTTCTGTCTGGTGACTCTGCAGTAACCGTCCACAGTCTCTCCACCACTAGAGCAACAAAGCACAGCGACACTGATGCTGAGTGTAAAGAGGAGAGGAATTTCATTACACGCCTGTCATACCTGGGCACATAACCTCACACAGAGAGAGCGCTGGCTCCGAGTTCAGACTGTTGACTGTCATTCACCCCGGCAGGCTGATATTACTGACAGAGCCAGCCGCTCCTGGCAAATTCAAACCAGCTATGAGGGATCTTGAAGCCAACTCAATAAGGGGCTGTCCGTGCTTTGTTTATCCCAGATTTATAGAGGTTTGGCCTCTGACCCGTATCTTCTAGCTGGAGTACTGACTTTTGAAGGGTTCTGTTTGAACTTTTCGATGTTGTGATTTTATCCTTTTGCACCAAGCTCATCCTTGCTTATACAGCCATACTAAAATTAGAAGGTTAAATAAACATTGCATGCATATAAAGATATGTTTGCATGGTTGATTCAATGTGCATTTATGCTTTTCTTTTTTGAGCAACTATTACAATATTTAGCATATGAAGAATGAAGAGCAATAAATAACTGTTGTAATATTAGAAGAAAAGTGTGTTTATTGGATATGAACCTGACCCCAATATTTTGCAGTGAGTGCTTTAGAAGATATTTGTTCAGTTTTCTCCATTTCACCCTCTTTTTTTTTGTAGCTCAAATGTTCTAAGTCTAAATAGCAGCAGGCTTTTGATAATATAACTGTCATTCTGAAATGAGTTCATTATGCACTGTTATCATGTTAGATGTGCTAGAAACGGCGCTGCCTGAGACTTAACTTCTCACTTGGCGTGAGAAGCCCAAATTTATTTTGCCAGAATTCAATACCGTCATTTAGTGCTTTGCTCCCTCTCTTGGTTCGACTAATCCTTTTTACTCCCACACTGACGGCTGAAAAGGGAGGGAGAGAGAGAGAGAGAGAGAGAGACGGGATGAGATAGAAAGAGGACGAGGGAGCGTGTGAGGGAGCGAGGGATGGAGTCAGGAGCTGTGAGGGAGGATGGAGGTGAGGAGGAGTGTGGGAGAACGTCTGGATGAGGAGGCGAGGGAGGGAGGACAAAAGGAGCCTGAGAGGACATGAGGGGGAAAATGCTGGAGGTGATCAGGACTGTCCGTTTTCACTCAGTAGGTCGCTCTCGTCCTCTGCACAAATGCAGCAGCACAGCTCCCACAATGGCTCTATTACCGAAGGCCAAACCATCGCCAAGGACCAAGAACATGCTTCCTTTATCGGCCGCCGCCTGATCCACATGCTGCTCTCTCTACTTGCTCTTCTGAGATTTTATGATTCCAGCGTGATGTCCTTAAATGTAAACACTCTCCACACAGATAAGGAGAAATGCTTTTTCATGCCACAAATCAGATGTAAGCCGCAGAGGCCAGAGCGGTGCTTAAACGTACGCATTTGTCCTAATGTTTTCTGCTTTTAATGTTCCATTTCCATTTTGTTTCGTGAAGCCCTTGCATGTAAAAGATTTGCCACAATATACCACTCTCAAAATAATCTTCATGTGTAGTAAAATGACAACACAGTGTTACATTTGTTAAATGACTTTGAATCAGTACAGTAAATTAAGTATTAAAGATTTGAATTATTTCATCAAGTAGTTGAAATTAAGACAACAATCTTCATAACTGATCATCATTCAAACAAGCATGTGAAGACAGCTTGAGCTCCAGGAGATTATAATGTAATGTTAAACAGTTCGCTGGCTGGTGACTGTTCGAAGGAGACTAAGATTCAGTGTTCATGTTAAAAGTTTTGCATGAAGCCCCCAAGTTGAAATTGCATGAACATCCATTGATATGAATTATTAGATGAAAAACATTTAGAGTTTGTGAACAATGGAATTATAACAGGATGAAAATCAAGTGAATCATCGTATTGGCAGGATTATTGAAAACAGCTTTCCTTTCCCCCCCATTTTTCACCATCCAGAGGAAAAGGAAGTCAAATGGCATTTATTGAGCCTATAAGGCTAGGCCAGGGATAATGGAAAATTGCTCATGAAAGCGAAGAAAATGGCTTGAATAGAAGAAGAAAAATCAGGGCTGGATCCAGCTCTAAGCCATTACAATAGTGTTGAGGCAGAAAGAAGAGAAAGAATGTAGGGCGAGAAAATGAGTGGGCATGATTAAAGATTATGTGGGACCTGAAATGGTCGATTCTGGGGATGTGCGGGGTGGGAGGGGGATAAAGGATGGCGTGCCATCTTGAAATTAACAACTTTATCTGATAGTCTATATTTGGCCTGTCACACGCAGTAGGTGGAACTCAATCCCACGTCTCTCTCATCTTCCGCTCGTGCAGCTACGAGCAGCACATGCCCGGTGCTTCAACCTGCGTCCCTGGCAAACAAGGAAGCAACATCCCCTCCTGCCAGCTTCACGGCTCACTGACCCCCCCCTCTCGCAGCTTCATTTTGTAGCCTAATAAATAATGAAGGTTTGGTTTCTCAGAGGGGCGTCTGCACAATGTGCACCTGGACACCCTGCATGTCTGCTGGCAGGCGTTAAAAAGAGCCCGCCAACACAACTCAAAGAACCGCTACCACTTCCTGCCACCCACTACATCATGTTTAGATGAGAGAGGCATTTGGGCTAAATTGACACAGTTTCTCAGGGGAATTTGCACATCCTGGCGCCATGTTTTTCATAGCTTCAATTCACTGGCAATTGCTAACATAAATTAAACACCGCCGCTCTCTACAAAAGGAGCAACACAGTTTTATAACACCGTGTCCCGGAGGTCGAAATCACTAGGTGTAAAGATGCGTTTTGAGTTCCAGCAACTTGGCAGCGGCCTGACGATGATGGAGCTCATTTGAAAGCACTGTTGGCTCTGTAAGCCTTGGATTTAAAACAGCCGGTGAGAGCAGTGTGAGTGCGGTGTCATTTCGATATGTGAGTCTCCCCTGACCTTTACAATATACTAATCTAATGAGAAAACACAGGAAACATCAGACTGGAGACCTAATCTTCAATATGGGGATCAATCCTTCATATGGAAACAGAAGTAAGTTTAATAATAATTATACAGCCAGTGGCCAGTTTAAACCTGAGTGAAATTAATAAGGAATGTGAACAGACTCGAGTCTCCCTCCACAAACACTGAATTTCCTCTGGGCGAAGCACTCGCAGGAAACGTCCGCCCTCAGGTGCTCTTACACTGTTACACATCACAGCCTGAGATGTTCGCTGCATTCCAGGTGTTATTTCCTGAGGAAATGGTGTCATTTACTTTTTTGTTGCGTGCATTTTCCCTCAAACTCGTCCACTTCTACTTCAGTAAGCAATTTCCTGCATTGCCCGGAATGACTTGAGGATCCCCAGAGAACAGGCGCGAACGTATTGCATTCAGCTCTGGGTTATGCATGTAGGTGGAGAGAGCAAGACTGATAGCAATGGCATTAAAAAAAGCAAGAGAGCATGAGCTTTTGCACTCGGGTGAAAGCTGCACGCCTCACACTAAATGTAACATGTCTTGTGGCTGCATTGGATTCTGGTCTGCTGAGGATCGTGTCAGGCCCGAAACGTATATCTTCGATGATGGATTTCAGCTTATATGGTAAACATGAGTGCACAATGGTGCGTCTATAAAGAAACCCTTTCTCTGTCAGTCTGAGGCGCTGACAACAAAACCTGACATTCAGGCTAATGTTTCCGAGAAATGAATTTAGCTTTTACAGGAACGCTGCAAAAAACATCTGAAGAATAGATGGCAACAAGAAAGGAAGCACTAATTCAACTAATTTGATTTGGGGAAATCTGATTATTTGCATTCCTGCCAAGTTACATGAGAAGATTTATAACACTCTTTAAATATGAAACCACAACCAGGAGATGGTTAGCTTAGCTTAGCACAAACACTGGAACCAGAGGGAAACAGAAGCCAGACACACAGCAACAACTGCAGGAAGTGTTTTGTGCAGATTAAACACGTTTAGATTCATGCTTTGGGGGAATCTGATTATTTGCATTCCAGCCAAGTTACATGAGAAGATTTATAACACAAAACCACAACCAGGAGATGGTTAGCTTAGCTTAGCACAAACACTGGAACCAGAGGGAAACAGAAGCCAGACAAACAGCCACAACTGCAGGAAGTGTTTTGTACAGATTAAACACATTTAGATTCAACATGTTACTTAGGTCTTGCTTGATGGCGGATTTTGTTACCTTTACTTAAAGACGGACAGATACGACTGTCTGAAGGTTCTCAGTCATCCGGGTCATGGTATTCGGACTCGGGACTCGATCGCAGGTGCTTGAAGATGTTTCGCTTCTCATCCCAGAATTTTCTTCAATTCCGACTTACTGGCAGGGAATCCAGATACCTTCCCTCTCTGGGGTTGTTATACAGGTGAGTGACAGCAAGTCAGAACTGACGAAGCCTCTTGGATGAGAAGCGAAACCTCTTCAAGCTTCTGCAACCAAGCCCAGTTTCTGTCAATTCAACCCTTATCTAGATGTGAGAACGGTATTGCATCTAACTCTCAGCAAGAAATCAAATGAGTATGACCCAGATATCAAAAAAATGTATCCCCAACAAAAGGTGCACAATGCTAAATTAGTATAGTAATAGTAGTTACATGGTGGATTCATTGTGTATTAAAGTGTTTCAGGTTGGAACAGTAACTGTACCCGAAATGATGTTGTTGAGGTTGTTCTTTGCAGCCTCTGATGTAAAACGGTGACGCAAGACTTTATTTGTGACATTTGACTGCTCTTTAAAAATAGCTCCTGGCAAAATGGCATGAGCGTTTCCTGTTGATAAACCAATTCGTATTTGATGTGGAAGCCGAATTAATCAGAGTTGTAATCGGTGAAAGCTTTGCTGATTACCAGGTGAAATGCGAACTGGAGCGAGACGGCACAAAGGCTGCGCTCAGCGAGCTCGCAGGTGCGGTCCAGTCTGGCTGTTTCTTCATTTTCCTGCTGACCAGGCATCAGTACTCTTTAATAAGATTCATTCATCTTCCCTTCATGCTCTCTCTGCTTACTTCTTTATTGGATCAGGCTGCTGACGGCTATTATTCCCCATGGAATCTATTTACTTACCATTAAGGTAATATTACACTCACTTTGTATCAGTGTGAAGCAGCAGGATAGTATATTAAGCCTGGCAACATGTTTTAATAGCTGGATAACAGATAAGCATGTTACTGGTCTGGACAGACTGGCTGCTTTGTTCCTGGAGGCAGGATGAAGGATTATGCAGCAAAATGCAAAACACTTTGAGTGATTAAAGACAAATATTACCGCTTCAATTGTGTCACATATTAATGAGCTGGATCTCTGATGTCTGGACTATCCGGTTCAAATCAGGTGATGCAGACAGCTGACATGTTTTGTTAGGGCGTTATTATCATTCGAGGCTGTGAGTCGAGCATGCTGAGCATTTGTATAGACATGTAAATGAGAGAAAAAGACATTAAATGCATCAACAAATACATGAAGAAACAAGGATGGAGCCTTCAGTGGTATTAGCATGCAACAGAACAGGCTTAAACACTGAGACTTTCCTTTATTGGTTTTCTGCACAGTAAGCCTTTTTCATATTTAGCCACCATTTCTTTTAGCTGAAAGTTCAAATATCTGAACTAATACCTCTTAGGTTTTTAATAATACCCCAAAGGACGACGATGCTTTATAGTGTTTCCCACACTCTTGCTCACTTCTCCACGCTCCCTCGCATTTCAGACGAAAGACCTGGTGAGTCTCAATATCCTGATTTAACCAGACTTCAACTATTTGATTGATCCGATCTCGAGAATGCTGTCGTATCTCACCATTGTAGGCCACAGAAAGCCGTCTGGTTTATATCCTATTGGTGTCAGCTGTAGCTGAAGGCAATGTGATGCATCAAAAAAGCTCTGGGACTCATTACCGATTCTCCCTTCCAAAGAGGGATTAAATATTATTTATAGGGCAGGGGGTAGACTTAAGTTCACTTCAATTGCCTCTGCCTCTGTTGTCAATCTAAATGATACGCTCGCAGGCGTGAGGCCTTTATTGGAGAGCTGGATGTATTGGTGAGTTTAAATTCTCCATTTCGCAGCAGGAAGCCTGCGTGATGAGCTGCAACCCAAATTACGCTCAATGCACTGGGAACAAAAAAATGTATATTGACTGACAACACGCAAGCCATTCTGTATATTCTCATCTGCAAGTAATCCTCCGAATATGAATATTGATCGCTTTCCATTTCGGCTAAATACTTTAGATTAAATGGGACTACACTACAGGATAATGAACGCTTTTGCAAATTAGGAACAACCACCAGAGAACAAAAGACACCCTCGAGTTCGTCTTAAATACTCCATCGGAGTCACAGAGTGCAGAGTGTTTTTATTCCTTTTCTCTGTCTTTGGTAGCACTGCCCCCACCTCGCCCATCCGTCTGAGGTTATGGTGCACTAAAACACACTCCGCTGCCTCCGCTGACCCTGTCCAGCATCATAGATCTACATTACACACTCGGTCCTGCATAGGTTGTCTGTATGACTGATTCTGCCGTGAGCCCCCCGCCCCCTCCTCCTCCTCCTCTTCTCTTCACAAGGGCAAAACTCTGAGTTCTTGTAAAGTTTCTGGAGGGTGTCGGAGCAGTGATGTGCTACAGCGAAGCCATAACTCACAACTTTTCATTTGTTTATGAGCAGCCTTTTATTAGTCTGTGAAACTTCATCAATCAGGAGAATAATCTCGGAGATGGCATCTTTTTTAGAGATAAACTCCAGTGAAATGCTGTGATACATGTCTTTGGTGTTCCGTCCAAACATTCAAAGGGTCATCTGAACAGTCGAAGTCATGTTGCAGGGGACGGAACGATAAGCGAAGCGACGTCCTTCAGCTCAGCCGAGCAGCTCTGATCTTTCAGATGTTGACTGTGTAATCTTCTAATCAGCACGGCTCTGGCATCTGAATTCATTTCGCACGTCCGTTTGAGTGTTGCTCTGGCAAAACCACAGCGTGGGATTTAAAAGGCTTCCCTTTCATTAGCGATTCTGCTCGTCACTTAACCGCCCGTGTCAGGATTTGTGCATCCGTCACCTGCTTTCTCGTTAGGGTCCAGCAGGACCGTGGCTTTATGAGCAGCTACCCAGCTCCGTTTTTGGATGTTGATTTAATGGCGGCGGAGGATATTGATGGGCTGCACCCAGAGTCTGTCAGAATTCATTTAAGTCGAGGGTCTTTTGATGCCTCCTCCCGCCGACGAGGTGTGGAGTTATTACCTCCTCGTTACGGGGGGCTGCTCTCCCTCCTCCCCCGTCTTCGCACCACCCCTCTGTCTCTCCATCTGCCCGTCCTTATCAATGTGTCCGCTGTCAGAGAGGGTGGGAACAAAGGGGGAGGCGAAACATCTCAATACAAAGTAGCCTTCAAATATCTCAGCTCCACTAAAAGCAATTCCACCATGACGCCAGCCAGGCTGAGCTGTACTGTATCAAAGGTGTCAGTCGAGTGCTTGCACAAGCCGTTGGATTTGTGATGGGGTTATTTTCCCAAAGACTTACTTGACAGCGCCTGTTTTCGCCTTAACATTTACAGCTTTGACTGGTCCAAAATTTTTGGTAGGCAGATACAAGGAAGGTGCTGTTTAATGACAGGATTTCTCTCAGGTTTATTTTTGTGTGTGTGCGCATACTTTTAGTGAAAGATGTCAACAAGAAAAACTGGCAAACGGTTTTTCTGGTTATTTTCACCGAGTGCCTTGTGAGGACGTTCTTCTGCGTCTTTGAAATATTCGTCTGTCAAGGAAACGAAACCCTAAAAAACAGAACCTATTCCCTCAATACAAAACATTTGTTTGCAGCGTTGTTGGGAATGAAAAGAAGGATGAGCCATTATTTCGGCCTTGATAAATCCTACGTTCCTCATACAGACCATTTATAACCTATGGAGCTGTGTAAATATTTGCGCACATGTCCTAGAAACACTGAGCATGTATTTATGAAGTCTGTACAAAAGGTCTTTCAATCTATTTCACGCCGAACAAAAGCAAACTGACAGAACATATGTCCCGCGTTGTTCGCTCTCATCTTACTGAAGACCATTAAAGTGCCTTATGCGCCGGGTCACAGTTGTCCGTCATAGCGGAGAGAGAGGGAGAGAGAGAGAGAGGAAGCGGGGGGGAATGGGAAGAGAGCGTTCGGGATGACTTAGCTGTCCTCGCCGTGATGAAGTGACATTGATTAACTCAGATTAAGACGTAGACGCCCGGCCTTGGGTTTCGCCGCTGTCGTTCTGCTAAGGTCAGGCTGGTAAATCCTTCACGCCACGCGACATACAGTTTGTTGTTTTACCTTTTGCTACGTGTACTTTTCAGTGTCCATGAAATGCAATCGCTCATAACCGCGACTTGGAGGCATCGCTGGATATGAAAGCGGCGGCTCCTGTCATGACACATTAAACTCTGTAATATCCTGTTGAAGCCGTGTTCTGTGGGTATTTATGAAGTACGTATTTACTGCGTTACGACTGCACCAAACCGAATGACAATTTTCCATTGAATAGGCCTTTTAATAAAACATATTCTACAAATAACGCGAGTGAGTAATCAGGCTTCTTCCACATTATAGGTGTTTCATTTCTGGTGACTTTTATCCAAATCGAGGGTCTAAAGATAGAGGATGTCATCGGCTGTACTGATGTAAAGCCCCTTGAGGGACAAATTGTGATCTGTGGTATTTGGCTATATAAATCAAATTGACATGACAAATAAATAAAATGCAAAAGGAAAAAAAAAAATCTCGCTTTTATAGCAGGTGACAAACTGCTGTCAGTAGTTGACACGACTTCATTAACAGAGCTGTGTGTAATCAAGTTGACAGATTAAGCTCCACCTTTTTAAACCACACTTAATCTCGGGGTTGTTAAGTCTTGTAATTAATGGCGTAGTTAGAAATTGATTTGTGATTAAATGTAGAGAGCTTAGGTTCACATCCATCGAAACATACAGTCGGACGATAATAACTTTTTTATATTTGACTGTAAATCTGAAGGGAGATGTTTTAAAGAAAATTTAGATATAGAATTCAACAGACCAACATATTTCTACCAAGCAGCTGGACGGTTTCTTCTTCACTTACTGTACTTCCCTCCCAGAAAAGGCTGTTGGTCTGCACTGATGTGTGGCCATAATGAGATGCCGTAGTGATGATGGTGCATTTAAAGATAACACTTTCATTAAGCTTGAATAAATCAATTTAGGAAGGCAAAATTAAAATTAGCCAGCTATGAACAATTTGAGGCAGTTGCGTATTAGCAATCTGTAATTAAAGTGAAATGTAAAACCACTTAGTCGCGGCTCATTAAAGGCAAGAAACCTGCTTGAAACTTTAGTTCAAGGAGGGTTCAGAAGTTCAGCGCAGACACAAATACTAAATATAGATACTGGAGAGAGCAAAGCTAAAAATTTCAAGCACCAGTTGTTGTTTTTTTTTTTGATCAGGCGAAGTGAGGATGATTTGCTGTGATCCCGGTGCAGACCTGGCCAAGCGGCTTCATGATTTTCTTTCTCTAAGAGAGCGTGAAGCTGCGTTTAATTCCTTTAATGCTCTCTAGTAACGAGATCTAATCCTGCACTCTTAATTTCACAAATTCTTGTTTCTCATGACTCACTGGCTGCTTATCCCTCTGAGCCATTTCCTCATGATGAAATATTCAAAACGCTGTAAACAAACTGGACCCTGTCTGTGCTTTTTTTTTTTTTTTCCTCCTTGTTTGCATTTCTCACTGGACTGCTCGCTGCTAAACCTCACCTCAGATAACGCCTAAAAGTTTCTTTGCATACAAAACATGTAAAGATATACAGCATGAAGCTCATGAGATATATTTTGTTATAAATTAAACTCACAAATACAGCTAAAAACCATCAGTGTATTAAACTGACAGAAAATTAATTGGCTTTTATTTTGATGCACTGATGCATATTTTGAACATTTCATGGCTGCAGACACACAAATTTTCCTTTTAATTATTTTAATAATTTAGTTTCTTTTTCACATTTTTTAGGGTTGGACTAAAACATTGTAAAGGTGACAGTATTTCTCACTGTTTTCAGAATTTTTACAAACCAAACAATAAATCAATCATTGGAGATGATTCCAAAAGAAACACAATCATTAGTTGCAGTCCTACACAATAATCTAAAACGAGCTCCATCTCAACCAACTACAACAGCAAAATCCTGCTTTTACATTAATGTAAGAGTAACAACAATCTAATGATACAACACATAATAGTATAATACTCACACAGTGACACAGTTTCCACGTTGAGTACTTTTACTTTAAGTACATTTTCCTGATTATACTTGCATATTTCATTTCAATGCCAGATGTTTACTTGTAACAGAATATTAACATTGTGAAGTATTTGTACTTTTACCCTATAGAGGTTAGGCTGTGCAGTGATGAAGGTGCTTACAAGCTGAATATTGAACCACCATTGACTGACATTAGTATAACAGACGTAGTGAGCTGCACCATGCCAACAATGCTAACACTGCAGTTTCTCCATATTTGCTCTACTCAAGCTCAACGGGTTCGTTGCTGGACCACAAAACCACTGTTTACTTGTGCAACCCAATGTTGTTGCATGCCTTGGTTCAAACAAATGATGATCGGTGTGTTCACAGACAAAAGTGCTGCCTTCACCTTGTTAAGCTCTCAACTACATCAGAGCAAGAAAAGTGAGTTTGAAAAAGGCGAGTGGGGCCTGAGAGTCGGCAGCCATGATTTCTCTGTTTAATTGCAGGAAGGGCAGGAGGGAGAGAGGATGACATGCAGGTGATGCATGGTCCTCGCTCTACCAGGTGAGGTACCAGGAGCCCCCCCGACCCCCGTCTGTCTTTTGGTCGTAGAGGAAATAAAAGACTCATGCCAGTTGAGTGTTAGCATGAAAGGGCATTTGCTTATTTGTAATACCCAGGGCACCGCTCTGACTAGCCATGCTGGAAGGACGAGAGGTGGGCAATAAAACGCAAGGACATCGGAGCCCCCCTCCCCACCACCCCTCCGCCATCATCCCGCTCCCCCCTCCCCGCTCACAATGAGGTGGGAAATGATGCGTTAAACACGGTGGAGCCACTCATTCTATAAAACAGCGCCATGAAGGAGAGGAGCTATTGCCTGTAAAAAAAAAAAAAAAAAAAAAAAAAAAGGCAGAAATGACAACTTGTTATTCACAGTTCTCAGACACTGTGCCTGTTGTTTTACGACTATGAGCTCCACAACGGGGCCCGATGATGAATCTGCCCACAAATCTCCCCGCATAGGACGTGCAGACTAGAATCAACAGTTAAGTAGCTGGTCATAAATTCATCATCACTACAAAATGGACATGAAGGTGCCACTGCTAGTCGCCATTTATTATTGATGAAAATTGTCTTAGTGTCGTCCCCNTCTATTCAATACATCACACGAGGTTCAGCTTCTGCAGAATAACCCTGCAGTTTGTTTTTTTTTCCAGCCGACATGAGATTGTCTTTTTGTCTTTTTCTGCCAAAAGCACAATTTGAACTAAGCAAATGAAAAAGACAGTAAATATCCCTAATTGCCCTCAGGACAAAGTAATAAAGATGTGTGCCATGAAGTTATTCTGCATTCTGTGTTTTTTGCCCAGGGGCCCCCGAAGTCGTCATTCAGCGGCGAACACACACTGTTATTAAAATTTTGCTCAAACACACCGGGGCAGCTAATGAACCTGGTCACGGCTGAACGCCTGCGCAGAATCACGGCACATTTAAAGTCTGTTTCCTTCATTTGTGCATCCTCCATCTCGCTAGATGTGACATTTAAGATGAAAACGACCTGGTCACCAGCTGCTCGTGCCAAAACGCCCCAAACCCAATCCAAAAACGCGTGAAAAGGAGGAAATGTAATGGTGGAAATAAATAGACATTTCATTTCAGAGAAGTGTGAGTCAGTTTGGACAGATTGTCTGCTGCCTCCAGACAAGACAGGTACATGAAAGCTCGGGTGTTTGTTGTGCAGACAGCGATAGCGTCAGGGTCTATTGATTTAGCAGCCAGCTCTTGGCATAATCAAAGCCCATCCCAGAGGCAGCGCCGTCACTGCTCCACTGCACTCCAATCATATTTGCGCTGGATCACATCCCAAAGAGCTTGTCACCTCAGTGTTTTGTGACACTTAAACCCAATATACAGTATACACCCCCCCAACTTGTAAAATGGAGTTTGACCTTCTTCTCCTCAAGTAAACTGCAGGCTCCGCTGCCTCCTGAACGAGATGTTGTTTCACCCTGGCATCATGAAGGGCTCGTTAATGCCATGCATTACTCCCCTGATGCGCTAAAGAAAGCATGGATCAAACCTAAATTTAACTTCAGTCGGGGGTGCAGAAAGTAGTCCTGGTGGTTTTAACTGACTCGGATTTTCACACTACATCAAAGCACAATCAAGAGAAGCAATCAGCAGCATGTTTGTGAGTATATTGCACAGACACAAAAAATAAATATATAATAAATAATCTTTATCTTACAGTATAAACACAGATGTTGAGGATGTGGTTTCTACGGTGGGTCTCCAGCAAACATCATATGCTATAGCTCCAACTCGACCCCCCCTTCCTCGTGTAAAACTCATCTTGCCATCGACCTGTTTACTGTGGCCATCATAAGAAAACAACTTGTTTATTGTGTGGGTTAAAACAAACAAGCACGCAGACACAAGGGAATGAGGCTTTGATGTGCCATGCATTATAAAGTTAAGTAGGTCTAAACTATATGATTAATTATTAATGTTTTCTGGCTGTTCTATATTATTAAAAATGCTCAGTTATGATGTGCATCTTTGCATTATACTGCACACTGTAGGCTCTCACATGCAATATTCTCATGCCCTGGATGCATTTATATCATTGCCCTGTTTGCCAGACTGTAAACATGAGCGCGCGGCGTCTGGGGAAATGGAAGAATTACTTATATGGCGGAGGCTGTGAAAACGAGATTTGCAGAGAGTTAGCTCAAGCTGTCTGGAGTGTTCAGCATTAGTGAGCTTCAACCAAGGGAAAGTCCTCAGAGACAAAGAAGTCTCTCTCTCCTGTCTATCCAACTGCCCCAGACTGGCATTATTTAGCTTCTGGTCGTCTCAGTCTATCCTCTCTCAACTCTTCACTTGCCGTTTGTAATCCATCCTTTCACATTTCTGCCGCCTTGTCTCTAAATTCACAAGGTATGAGCTGGAGTTTTTAGAAGTTTCTCAAAGTTTTTTCTCCATCTAAGAGTCATGATTTTTTTTCGTTGATGTGATGTTGAACATTTGCAGTTTTTTTTTCCTTCCTGTTGGCTCCGAAAATATCAATGAAGCGGTGGCACAGCTCCGTAATGTCGCTGTTAAATGGAGCGTGTCACATACAGGCTTGACCCTGGAAAAGGAATTGATTGATAGATGGTCCGATGGATTAATGACAGACAGCATTCCACCAGAGACCGGCTGGCAAAAAGACATCTCCGGTAAACTGTGTACGAATCGCCATTCTAGCCAACGTGCCCCTTCCTGTCGACCTGCATCTGGCTGGTGGGGCAAGTGATTGATGACAGCTGTCAGTCTGCTATCCGCTCCACCTCGTCACCCCCGCCGGTTGCAACTTCTGCCTCGGTGAGAGTCCATCTTCCTCCCCTGGCAGGTTTGACAGAGTAGAGCCACATCGAATCTAGGTCTCATCCGCCCAATCAACAACAGCTGCCCTGTCTTTCCCTTCAAAACCGGCGTGCCTGAAAACTAGTGGGGGGGGGGCTCGCAAGAATGATGTGGATATATCCCGAGTGAAGTGCGATCCGTTTCTCTGGGACGACATTTGGACATTCAGACAGGCCTTAACAGTACACTGTAGACAGAAGCGAGCGGCTCAGTGAGTGACTTGTGGTTTAGCTTTTGGAACTGAAAGAAAAAAAGAGGGGAAAAAAAAAAAAAAAAAACGTCAGACAGGCCGCGTCAAACGAGAACCAGAGCGGCTGATCATTACACAGCAAACGCGGCTCGGCTTTAAGTAAACCTTCCAGGATGACGACTGAAAGGCTTTGAATGTCATTAATTAATTAGTCTAAGTGAGATCACAGGCCTCGACATCTACATCAAAGAAAGTAGCTTTACTTTCATTTTGCCAGCGGCGCCAGGGAGCAGGATGCAGCAGCGCGGAGGGGGTGAGGGCTTACTCGCTCGTGGAGTTGAAACAGGTGCCCAGTGACGCGCATGAGTTGGCACATACAAAAGGGAATACACAGAAATCACCAGTTTTGGCTTTATATCAAGGCACAAAATTGTCATATAGATTTCAGACGCACTGCAGTGAACCTTTAATCAGGCACCAGAGGCCGGTGAAATCGATCCTGACCTGGACGGTAAACATAAAAAAAAAGAAAAACATCTGTTTGGGAATTAAACGAGGGCAGATTTTGTACATTTATATGACTCAGGAGCTCTGTGCTTATTCTGCATTTTTATGTACTTTTTTGAAAAAAAAAATCACCCTCCCAGCATTTGCATTTCCAGCAGGAAGTGACAAATGCTCTATCTAATAACAATCTTTATCACACACCTTTAAAAATTTTGCAGGTATGAGTCATGGCACTTGCTTTACCATCTGCTTCGACCTCATCAGCCACACAACTCCTTTGGCTGCCAGCTGCCCATTGGCCGACGGCCACAGATACACTGTTTAAAGCTTTAACTGTATGACAACATTCTTTATGCTGTATTATAGAAATGACACGCAACACTTTCTACAGGAAGCTTTCTTAGAGCACAGTATCAGCAATGACACCAAGGTATGAGAGTCGTGCCATTCAGGGGCGTTGTTGCTCGTGACTGCGACGCCTCAGTGAACTTGATGATTCATGAAATTGATGATTGATGATTATCCATAAAACATCTCCATATACTCCATCCTAACAGACTGTAACAGGGCCAGACTGCATAATGATTAATCTCCCAGTCTATCAGTGACTCTGACCTTCCAACTATGTGCAGGCAAGATTCTATTATACAGACTTTTATATGGTCACATGACATAAAGCAAACTCAACATGATATAAATTTGTAGGGCTTGACTTCTTGAGTAGCTCAATATGCCCGTGGCTTATTTGTTTATTAGCTGTCGTAGGGTTCAAATGTGCCGTAGTTGAACAAATGCAGAGGGCTTGTACACGATGTGGCGTATTTGCATTTGTGAATCATGACTGAGTTTCTTCCTTGTAGTCGATTAAATAAAGACTTAAAGCTGGGAAATGATATTTGTATGGAAAGAATAGACCCATCTTAACAGCACAAATCATAAACAAACACTGCAACAGAGTGTTTTCATCTCTATTGATTCAGACTAAGTAGATTGACTCTTTTTTTTTTTTTCAAATTTAATTCCATGGCAGGAAATCAATCCCCTGCACAGGAAGTGGTGGAACTTAAAAAGCAGACAGACTGATTCCTTCAGAGAAACAAACTTCTGCTTGTTACTACAAATTTGTTTTACTACTTGAAGTTGTAAAAAAAAATTGTTTGAATTTGTGCAGCTTTAAATGTATCAATAAACGAGTAAAACTAATATCAGCCATTATTACCACATTATGAACGCCTGGAGTCTTGAGGTCAAAACTCTGAATATTTCAATGTCTCCTTGCCAATAAAGCTTTGCAGGTGAGGAGCAAGCGAGGGCCTGACGAGAGAAATTACAGCCTTTCAATTTCCAGATGAGTGATGATTCAGAATCTTCCCATCTAAAGTTTTGTCAGTTGGAGTGCTGCGCGGTTAAAGACAGTGACAGTTATATTTCCTGTGATGCGGAGCAGCCTCACTCAGGGCCGTTTAGAATTAACTGAGAGTACATCTACTTTTCACAAAGTCAAAACAAACTGATATAGCTATTTATCTCCGGTGCCCGCAGCCGTGATGCTCCATATATCTGAGGGTAAAAGGATGCAGATTCTCACCGGACTCGGTTGTTAGCGGCAGATATGGCTGGTTATATGTGCGTGTTCCCTCTGGTGACTTTTGTCGCAGGGGGATTAAAAACATAAATATGGTCGGGGAATCCAATAACCATGTGCAGTGAAGGGAGAATATGTATCATCTGCACCTCGCAAACACAAAATTTCAGCAAGCATAGCTGCAGCTGTAACCTTGACAATGACAATAATGGCTATTAAAATGGAAATAATGATGGCTTTACCCTGCAGGATTACCATGTGTGATCTGCCTGTGCAGCACTACAGGAGTCATCAGTGGCTGGAATCATAAACTCTATTACAGCGCGATCACAGCATCACTGCAACCTGAGACTGAATGGCTTGTAAACAAAGTTTGTAGAGTATGATATTCAGTTTCAGCAAAGATGAAAACAAGATTCAGAGGAATATCTGAGCCCACATTACAGCTCAGTACACAGCCAGATTACCTTTGATGGTGGCAAGTTACTTTATCCATATGGAGGCCAGATTTGTTTATAAGCTATATCATTACCTATATCATTCATATCACAGTGAATTCAAAACAAGGGCCACCTCTTATGAGATGTAAGTGGAAGTGGGTGCCAAATTACCCCCAAAAAGTCGAATGATAGAAGCTCAGCCCCCCTGTTTGTTTGCATTAATGATAATAATACTTCTTGCATACATTTTGTAAACACATATTACAAATCATTTCGCTGCAAATTAATACAAATTTGAAATTAATCCAATGCCTTGATGCAAAGCAGGAAAAACATTTGGTAAAACAGTCATAATCTAATACACTCCAAACTTGACCAGACAACTTTTTGATCAGTTTCTTTCACTAACACAGTGACACACTCTATATGCAGACGAGGATTTTTTTTTTGTCTCTATGATTCCTCCTTTATGAACATTCGGCAGCAGCCAGGTCAGAGCTTAACCTACACAGACGGTTCTATTAGTTTCATTAAAGGAGGAGCAGGTAGAGGATACTTATTAAAAACATATTGATGTAATTATATCAAACAAAGGACAGCAAATAAAGTCGCAGCTTGTGTTACATTATTCTTAATATTGGATTTATATGATGAGGTATCGTGGATGATTTTGTTGCTCTGAACAATGTGCCCCCTCCACTCCCACCACCTACACCTGTAATACATAGCTGGCAACCTCTCAGGCTTTAATACAGTTTGATAATTCCAAGTTTCTTTATTATATGTCACAATTAGAAACATCTTTTTCTTCTCTGTGTAATTGCAGTGACCAATTGTTGGTAGATCCTCTTTTGGCTTTTCACATACTGCACCATCTCCATACTGTGTTTTCATATGTGGCCAGAATTACTGCAGGCCATTATAATCATAGACCTACAACTATCAAAAACAACCCAATCTCAGTTTGGGCATGCAGTGTGCCTCCTCACGACATGACATCATCAAACATTAGCAAATGATAAACCCAAGTCACCACCAATGTTGCTGTTTAATATAATGTAAACCAGTTAGCAGGACCAGAATCATGGCCAGTGCCTTCGGGTGAATTGCTGTAGCCTTTGATTTTAACTGTCGTAACCAATTTGGCCTGGAGGTCTGCTCATGACTGAGTAATAATTTGGGCCAGTTCCTCCCCTCACGCCAGGTATGATAATCTAAACATGGCTGCAGTGTTTGCATTCAGCTGACATTGGCTCCTTCACTGTGCTCAGTGTCTTTGTAGCTTCTGAGCTTGTGCAACTTGTTCAGCTACCGACGGGGCTATTTTTGACTTGGATTATGGAAACTGAAGCTGATGATGTGTGTGTGCGTGTGTGTGTGTGTGTGTGTGTGGAGCCATCTGCTAACAAAGCAACTACTGTGCATCTGAGTGGCAAGACGGATGAAATTCCTGCATCCGTTTCTCTGCAGTTTCCCAACTGCTGATCAGTGAGAAGTGTACGCTAAGCATGCAATAAAGTGCCCAGTGCCCAAATATAGGTCTGCTGAGGACAAGACTAAGAATGCATGACAGGGGATACAGAGAGCTCTTGGCAGACTCTCCGGTCAAATCAATACAAATGAAGATGTCTTTTTTGAAATAGGGCAACGGGCCTTTGCTTCTTCCTGTTTTGCTCCCCTAACGGATCAATTTGACGGGGCTGTGTGCGAGGCAGGTCCACAAACACAAGTCACTTAAGCATAAAAACCGACGCTGGCCACATTCCACGCCGGAGTTTTGTACATTTCACAGCGCCCTCCCTCGCAGATCTAAGGTGATTGGACATAAAGCCTTCCCTCTTTATACCTTGTTATTTATACTCTGTAATTCTACCAGGTCTCTAGAGGCGGGAGGGAGGGTGTGTGTGTGTGTGAGGACGTGTTTGTGTGATGGGATTTAAGTGCCAGTAGAACAAACAAAGAGCGAATGCCGCACGCGTTTAATTAGGTGCATCAGCTTTAATGGCAGTAAATATTAAAGCTGATATCAGTTTGAATTTGGATTAGACGTATCATCACGAGAGGGTGCAGCGCGGTAATCAATGGGAGAATCAGTGTTCGAGGTAATTACAAGTGAAACATCAGAGAGTTTATTCTGTTAGCTGAGAGAGCGGCGGAGCTGGTGGTTCATTTATAGCATTTCATTGTTGTCTTTGTCTCAGTTACAGTAAATGTTGTTCAATTAGTCTTCCAAGTACGCCTATTAAAAAGAGGGAACACCTCTGTTCTTAAATTAATCCAAGTTGTTTTTTGGATGGTGCAGTTTTTTTTTTTGTGAGCATGAACAAACACCTTCCCTAAAATAGAAAAGACTGGAAATCCTCCGCTGGCATCCTTAGTATAATAAATAGATAACAAGTGTAGGAAGTTCGTTTGTTCGCTCTTTAGTGGATCATGTTTGTTGTGCTGTTCTGCTCTTGGTGTGTGTTTGTGTGTGTGGGTGCTTTTATTTTGTAAGACAAGGAAATTTCCCTGCAGGGAGCAATAAAGTAAATGTTATCTCATCTCATTATCAAATCTGAGTGAATTCATTATGTCTGAATCCAGCTGAAATGAGTTTACTATAATAGGAATCAAACAGTAAAATGCACTATTCTCTTATCCACAGAAATATCTAACCTCTATCGCACCTTTATATTGAACTCATGTGTTTGTCTCATTAGGTTTAGAATTTAAATTGGGTCTTGTTTCCAAATGAATGTGTGTCTTCATCAACTCATAAAATTATAGGTTTAAATTATCAGCATTTAAAGCTCCACTATTCAACATTTTTCCATTAACAATCAGTCACATAACTATGTCTCATGTGAAAGGGTTTGCTCTTCAAGACAAACCCACAGATAATTATCACCTCACTCTTCAGTCCTCCTCAGCTCTACGTGTTTCAGCACCTTTTTTTAGCTCATTGACTTGGTTTTTTCAACTCATACATTTATTGTTCTGGTTTGGTCTCAGTGGTTTCCAGCAGCAGAAAGATAACGTTTTTAATGAAAAAGCTCTAATAAACATACAACACGTTGTCTTCACAGCTTGTTTCACTGCCCAAAGAGACATAAAAAAAATCGATTTCAAATCTATTAATGCTGCTTTAAAGTCCTGATTTGTGAAGTTAGTTTGCATCCTGAGCTTCTTTCAGGGTCATGTAGCAATTTGGAGAAAGCTTTAAAATATGGTGACAAAAGAAGGAATCTACATACGTGTATGAAATGGTCCTTTAACCTGAGCTAAAAGATAAGATAAACCTTTATTCGTCCCACAGCAGGGAAATTTGCAATGCACAGCAGCAAAGACAATAGGACAGTTAGTAGTGAAAAAAAATTAAAATATAAACGAGCTAAAAAGTATTTACAAATTTAACAAATCTAACAAGTCTACACGAAATTATATACAGATGTGCATGAGATATACATGAGAATATGGGTATGAGAAGTATGACCATGAAAATATTATGACCAGTAAAATCAATTAAGTATAAATATGAGAAATATTGCACTTCACTATAACAAAATGAGATATTGCACAGAAAAACGGAATCCGGAATAAATGAAAATATACAGGGAAAAATGAAAAATATACAGGCATAAAAAAAGAAACAGATAATTATTTTAAAGCTACACTAATGAACAGATCACATGACTGACTGTGTGCATGTCACAGATTTTGCTTTTATTATTATTATAATTATTACCAAAGTCTGCAGTTCCCATCGGGTCTACAGAGCCCTTCAGCCAATTATAGCTCATTGTTTTGGTTTGCAGGTCAGAGTCCATTGGTGTGTGTCACCAGATATGTAAATAGGCAGCTGTGTGCCAAGATAGTACTTCTATATTCTATGATGTTAGATTTTTTCAGCTTCATCCACAGCCCCAAAGTGGCCAAATAAAATGGCTGATTTCAGCTTCAAATACTGGAGGGTTTTCTAAAAGTGCTTGTTGGGATAAATATTGCACCAACACAGTCTGAGCTCAAATGCTGACAATATGACCACAGCTGTTGTATTTTATGTGCTAAATAGAAGCGGTTTACGATTAAAAAAAAAAAATGTTTTATTGTAGAGGTAATCTTCTGAAAAAAATGTGTTGTACAGAGCAGATATATACAGAAGGTGTCACATCACAGCTTAGGAGGCAGGACGAGCTTTGTTCTTGTCCCTGGCTGCGAGAGGCTACAGAAAAATGTTCACTAATACAGACAGTTTTCTTGGAGCGTAAGAGCAACACACAAAGCTAAAAATCAGTATTATCCCCCTTTTAAGCCGTTGTCAACTAGAGACAAGAAATACTCCATCAAGCTTCAGGGAATTGTAATACTCCCACACAGACTGTGCAGTATTGAATAACAGCCTGATTTAAGTGCCCATCACCGTCCTAATTGGTTTCCTCTGGCTCCGTGTCGACTCTGCTTTCTCAATCTCCCCCTAACGTTCTGACCATCTCTCTATCTGTCTCCCTCCCCGAGGCATCGGGAGCATCTCTCCCTTACAGTACCTTGCTGTTCAGCCTTACATCTCGCTGCCTTGCCCTCCCCTCCACACCGACTCTGATTAAAGTAGAGCCAGGTAGCACTTCCATTGATCAGCCCTCGTTTGGCAGCCACTTCTGACCAACCGTTTCAAGGATGTATTTTATTTTGAAGGCTGGTTTGCTCTCCTCACTCGCTGTCCTGATCGATGTATTGATTTTATTACAATTTGAACATCACAGTGCCACCAAAGAAGAAGTTTCAGTGTCGTCTGAGCATGTCACCAAATCATAAATTAAATGCACATGTAGTGAAGAGATGTAGTTTCTCCTTTCCTCTGGTAAGATTTTCTCATTTCTACACACTTGTTCTATCTGTGTTCACATCTGCGTGGGTAGAAAAAGTGACTATGCCACGACCTTGTTTAATTTTCTGGGTACACGGATCCATTTTATTAAAAGAAAATCTGATTTGATTTCGCCCTCCAGATACATTACCCGAACCTGTATATGACTTATGAGGTTTGCATTCAGTCATATTTTACATATAAATATGACAAAACCAGATTACAATATTTATGATGACAAGCAGCGATCGTGCAGGGCCTCACGTGCAGTTCAAGAGGACAACATCTGACTCACAATGGACGACGGCAGACAGCGCCATGCCACCACTGTGTGTACTGAGGCAGCATGGCACACGGTGTGGAAAGAGGAAATAAAGCTCATTCAAGTGTAAAAACCTCAAATAAACCCTGTGTGTGTGTGTGTGTGTGTGTGTGTCTCAAAAGTCAGTCTGCCCTTCATTGTCAGTGCAGCAGCTGCAGGCTCTGCGGAAATAACTACAGCAGGCAAAGTCATAATAACCTGAGGTGCATTGTAAATGTTAACATACATTTCTCCTGCTATTACTTCTATCTTTCTTCATATCAGCGTTTCTGTAGCTGCTGTCACCCCGAAGGCTTCACCTATCGCTTTGTTGTTTTCTCATTTATATGCAATTGCAACTCAATGTACTGTGATTGTGTTGCTGGCCGTGTGCATGTGTGTGGCTGCTTGTGTTTTAATGTGTTGCAATGCATAAATTATATACAGATATGAACGCATTTTCCAACTACTGCCTATGTGCAATATTGATTAGTCTTCTCATTGCAGACAATAAGATATTAGAAAATCGCAGATAATGCCCATCACAATTTCCCAAGTCCCATGATTCAAATGTCTTGCTTTGTCCAACAGTCCAAAG
Source organism: Centropyge bicolor (assembly GCA_037975185.1). Lineage (NCBI taxonomy): Eukaryota > Metazoa > Chordata > Actinopteri > Pomacanthidae > Centropyge > Centropyge bicolor. Next base: position 4,913,002 of record JBBMOC010000027.1, read on the forward strand.
ATGTGAAATATAATAATCATAGAAGAAGAAAAAGAGCAAATATTCATATATAAGAAGAAAAAATCAAGATGCAATATACAGTAGCTGCTGCTTAGACCCATAATCTACAGAGTTGGATCCACAGTATGAAACTCATGCAAAATCCAATCAAATATATATTTTTAACATTTCCTCATCGATGTAAACTTCAAACCACAAACTTCATGTTGCCGAACCTACTTTAAATTTAACTCCTGCTCCAGCTATCGACCGTGTCCCAGATAAGAAAAACATGAAGGTGCTAATAAAGTACGATGAGTCCACATGCTTACAGACGCTTCCACTTCTTCCTGTGGGTATCAGGTGATTGACAGGAAGTGGAGCGTAACATATTGCGGGTGCCGGCGTAAAAACACTCGAGCACAATAATGACACACACACGCAGCGACAAAACCCAAATTTCAGCTCAGTGTTTGCTGCGATGGATTATTTCACTCGGGTGGAAGTTGTTTTTGTGACTGTTCATACTGTACAAGAATGAACGGCAGCAAATGAAGAAAAACAAGAAACATCTGCTGCATCAGATGAACCAGTGTTAATTTTGACAAGGATTTTTTGTTTGTTTTTATTCACTTGCTGAAAATTGTAGTTGGTTTAAGTCAGGATTTTTTTGTGCAATGCAACTTTATTTCCCAATATTTTTGTGAATATATCTGCAACACAACAACCCTTTAAGGCCTCTGCATGGTTGTTTGTGCAAATTTCATCTCAACGGTACCATACTATTCTTAGAGACTGTGCAGAAGTTCACAACGGCAGCGATCACAAATGGGAATCTGAATTCAAATAGGAAGTTTGATAATGGGTTCCAAGTAGAAAGCAGACCAGGTGTGAGCATGTAGGCAACATGAGGCTAATGAAGGATGAAGAGAAAGCCTTGATACCATCCAGATGGATGATAGCAAGACATCGTCTTCTAAAAATGACACAAAATCTAATATGTATCCATGCCGGTAAACCTTTACAAGCAAGTTTCATTTGATTTTGTTCATTTAAAAATTATTATTATTATTATTACAACATATATAAGAATAAAACGATGCACATCATCATATAGACATGTGACTTTCACACCTTGCCACTTAAAGAAACTTTTAGATGTTTTTAGATATTTTAAAGTAAAAGTAGCGATGCCAAAGTCTGAAACACTCAGTTACAAGTACAGCCATGCATTTGCAATTTTACTAGTAAAAGTAGAGCATTTAAGCACAAACATTTATCATGCAGAATGGCAGGTTGTTGGTGTTGAACTCAGGGAGTTGGAATGGTGGAGCTGGAGGAGATGTTGGTTATTTTATTATATTTGCTGGTCATGTTTTTTGGCTGAATCTGTAATATAAATATAGTGGAGTAAGAAGTACAACAGTTTGCTCATGTATTCGAGTAGTACAGTATCGAGAAGTAGTAGTATAAAGAAGTATAGAGCAACAAAAATGGTAACACACTACTGAAATATAACTACCACAAATTTGTACTCAAGTACGATAACTGAGTAAATGTACTTTCCACAACTGGCAAAGAATCTACTTGAATACTACAGACTGTTATCAGAGTACAACAAACCACACAACACAGATTTCAAGTTTAAAGACGTCTGCAAAAACTACAGACAATCACAAATCACACATAGCTGATCAGGAAACAACCACAGTTATTAATGTGACAAATTTAAACTGCTTCAAAGTCCCAGCAGGCTGTGTCCATGTTGTACCATGTAGCCATAACACAACACAATCAGCCACATTCATGCAAATAAGTCACATGATATTCACCCATTGGAAGCAATATAACCACATCAGACAGAGGATGTTTTTTGACTCACCCATCACCTCTTTGAAAATCCACTGTGCTTCATGGTGGAAAGTTGTCCAAAAACACCTTGTCATATATCCAGCTGGATTTCAGGTCACCCACCACAGATAACTCCATTTAAGTGTCCAATTTTCTCCTGTGAGCAGTTGTTCCTTCTCCATCCTCTTTTTCTATCTGGGCTCAGGTCCAGTTTCTGGGCAGCTTCAGTTTCTATTCTCAATCAGTCATTTTGAGCAACCGTATAAGTCCAGAAATCCACCGTCTGAAGACACCAGCTAAAAAGTTTCACAAAACCCAAAAAGTTGATATCATGACTCGTCTGGCTGTTTTTGGCTGTATGAGGTTTCATTGTTGTGAAGCTGCATTGGCAAGTTCACAATTTTCTCTTCCTCAGAGTCTTGACCAGCCAGTTTCAAAGCAGCATGAAGTCACTGTTTAAGGAGAAATCATCTTCACCTGTCTTCCCTTCAGGTCGGTTGACATGACCTTCAGCAGCAGTGCTATACCGCTGTTCACCACACAGACTGAATCACATGTAGTACGCATTGCAGTCCAGAGGGGCGCTGTTTCGCCAGGTTACTGTGAATAAACACAACTGGGGGCTTGAGTTCATCAGCCATGAAATAACAACAAACTTTGCATATTTGCTTGGAGCCAAACATCCTGAGTCTCTTACAGTTGGATAGCATTAAAAAATGCTGAGATATCTCATGATATTTGTCAGTCACACTGCCCTAAAACATTGATTTCAGTGTTGTCCTTGCAAAAAATTTGCAGATAGGTTTTTAAATATTTTTGCTCTGGGATGTATTTCCATGAATTTTGCTGTCTTTTGCTGTATTGGGGAATAATTATCTATTAATCATGGCAAAAATGAATGCCTAGATTTTGATGAAATATGCTAAGGTTGCAAAAAAATGTCATGACCTTTCAGTTTTTTTCTCTGATGTAAATCTCACGATAAATTTTACATTTTTGCCCAATAACTTTTAATGATTTAAAAATAGCATGTATAGTATATTTTGTCTATGATTTTGTTATTGTAGTGTGTAATCAACAGTAGAGCCTCGGGTAGGAGCTTGTTTTAATATTGAATGTCTGATGAACTTACTATAATTACCCGGTTGTTTCTATGATTCACAAGGTATTATAGGATTACATACTATTGAATACTGACTGATAGCTAACACATTAGTGCTGATGAGATCAATGATGAGATGAAAATCAAGTATTATTAATAAATAAATATGTTCTTAAAACTGTGATTGAACGTATTGCATTGAAATTGATGAACTCAGTGTTAATGCATCAGTCCAAAATGACGGCATGAATCAATCCCTCTGCTGAACGCTGAACCTAAAGACATTCCAACAGACAGCTCATAAAGCCAAACGGAAAAGATCTCCACACTAGTGTGACGCAGCAAAAGATGCGAGATGAGTGGGGGCTGTAATCTGCGTCAAACAATAAAAACAGACATTCAGCGAAATAATTCATACAGCTGGATTTTACGACCATTTTCCCCTGTGTAAAGACACTTAAATGGCAGCGTGCGTATATAATGGCAGCAGTGCTGTCAGCCATAAATATGACTGTATATTCTATAACAGCCAAAACTCCGTCTATTCAAACCCTGCATATAAAATGGGATTAGCCATGATCACGTTCACATTATGGTCAATTAAGGCGCATGCTGCCCGACTGTGTGTGAGAGAATCTCCTGTTAGATCCAACACTGACATCTACTCATAATCTAGTGTTTGACCTTCAGTTCAGATTTCGTAAATATTGGTTAAATTGAATGCTAATCCTATAGATCTTATAGGTATTCAAGCTCTCCTACGTAGCTGCTATTAGGGATGAGCGAGTACACCACTATCTGTATCTGTATTCGTATCTGTTTAACCATCTACATTATCTGTATCTGTATCTGTATTCGGAGTGGGCGGGGCCTAAACCGGAAGTGAGTGCAGAAATGGGTGAGGCTTAAAACTGTACATTATTTTAAGTCTGAAATTGATATGGATTGATCAGAAGTTGCTAATCTACTGTATTCAAAGCCTATATACAGTATATCTCAATAATATTATTTTCATGAACTGCAGAGAGAAAGTGTCAGATACTGCATGCAGCCACATACAATAAAAATATTAATATAGGCTACTTTGTGTGTTCAGCTACAGCTATATGTGTGTATGTGTGTAAGTGGTCTGTGAGACTGTTTATTTTTTAATGATCTGTGTGAACTTCATGATTCATGCAAACATCTAGTGATGGCAAACAGGGAAATAATATGTCAGCCTTGTTCACTTCTTCTCAAAAGCGCCGCGTTCAGTACGAGCAAAGTTTTTCAATTGACTTCATATCACCAGCCAAACTAAGAGCAAGCAGATGGTTAAAAAAAAAAAAAAAAAAAATCCGACCGGAGCGGAGGCATTTGCCGACGCGACGCGAGCCGTTTTCAGCTCTGTCTTGTCAAATGCACCGCGTGTATGCTGGGAGAGACGTGCAGAGACCATACAGTCTATGGCAGAGACGTGTCTGTGTAGGGAGGGGCGGGCGCTGTGTGTGACTGGCCAATCACAGAGCGCGAAGACAGTGAGTTCCACAATGAGGATTTTCCTTCAGCACGAGCACAGATATTGACGGATTTTATTCGTATCATAATCGTATTCGTCAAACATGCTTTATCCGTAACGGATACTCGTCTGAAACGAGTATCCGGCCTCCGTTATGTATTTTTCTTGCTCATTCTGTCTCTTGCTCTTTTCCCCATCATCATCATCATCTTCCCTTTGGTCTGGTTTTCCTCTTTGATTTGCCTCCACAACAACACACATAAACTCAACGCTGCAGCCGCCGCTCACTTACACACTAAAGACTCATTTATTATGTTGCTTTTATCTTAGTTTCTCATAAAATATTGCTTAAGTTACATTCAATGTTATGTCGTCTCCCTCCTTGTCTCACTGCTCAGATTCATGTGATTTTCAGATGTCATGTGTTTGTGTGTTCAGATCCTCTTAACACACATCAAGGGGCTAAATCAGACTAGCAGAGATGTCATTACCTCTGGAATGTGTAATCAAGTGCAAAGCTGAATTCAACCTTGAGAAGAAAGTTGCAAAAGACGCATTATGTTTTTAAGAAATAAAACTTTAGGCCATTTTGATGAAGACCCATTTGCATTTCTATCTTCTGAGAATATACAAATATACACATAATTTAAAGTTCTCATGCATTTACATTAAATGTTATTTTGGACCATGTTTTCTAGCCAGACCTCTACTGGGATGTTTTGCAGACTGAGAATAAAAGATGCTTCATTGTTATCTATGGATGCTATTTTTGACGTTAAAACATTCCCTGTCGGGTTGAACATCATATATGTTGTTATTTCGTATGCAAACTTTATAGCAATAAATTATTATGGTGTTTCAAAAGTATCAGAACCAAAACTAGAATCACTATAACACTGAAGTACAATAAAATCATAAATGTAAAATATTCAACATTAGCAAAGATTTTTTAAAATGCAAATTATGTATTTTGGACGATGCATATAAAAGATACAGTATGTTTAACATTCACTAACATCTCATTGTTTTCATCCTTAATGAGCCAAGGAAGACTCAAATGGATTTTATATCCCACTAGCCGTAATTATCAAACCACTGTTTCAGTTTCTAATATCAGAGCGGTTCAGAGACGCGAGCCACTCCCCCTGAGATACTTGTTATCCTTCGTCTGCCAGCGCTGCCTGCCCTCATGTGTCCTCTGTCTCTCTCGTCTCTCTCCCCTTCTCTCTCTCTAGTCTAAATCACAGAATGTTTTGTGTCTCTTCGAACACCTCTCTAACATAATTCTCCCAAAGTGAGTTTGCTCTTTTGCTTTTCGCCCTGAGATTGAAACGTCGACACCTTGACCCCCGAGTATCAGAATCTCATTCTGAGCATCAGAATGTCCTCATGGGGCATTTGTATTTATCTACTCCTGGCCAACTATAACACAAATGGATTTATGGCTCAGAGCTACCTACTGTGTAAGTGCGCTGCCTATGAAAGATGTACCCTCACTTTTACCTCTTGCATGAAATATAAGCTGCTGATGTTAAACCTGCGGGTCAGCTCGGGAGCTGCTGTTGCAGGTGGAGGCATTGCACTGCAGACGACTCCTACCACAGGGCTGTAGGGCATGAGCAGGAGCGGTGGAGGTAAAGATGATGTGTGGGCGTACCTGCGTGAATGTGTGGCGGCGGTGGAGAAAGTGCTCATATTCTTTCACTTGGTAAAAGCAGGGAAAAAAAGACTGTAAAAGAACTGCAAGTAAAACCCTGAATATAAAAATCACTCAAGCAAAAGCACTGTGAGTAAAAATGTCTTTGCAAGTATTAATCAGATCAAACCCTATTTTTGACTTATAGTCGGCCGTTTTTAAAGCAATAGACGTTTCTCTCAGCAGACATTTTGGCAAGTCATAGCAGGAAAAGAGCGGGTGGAATAAGGTAAGCAGTTCATTTAGGTGAGGTTTTGTGCATGCTGGCTCACTGGCACTTAACTCAACTAAGCTCCTGTTAATGAAATTTGTTTGTGATTTTCATGCATATACAAGTCAGAACGTTTGCTATAAAAAAGGTCTGTAGCCATTCAGTGTGTCTGTGTTGACCCATATAGGGTTTTTAGCTGTCATCAGTGAAATCAGCTTGTCCCACATAGGATTCAAATTGTGCACAAGAACAAGAGATTGACAGTGATGCATGCATGTGTTGCTCAGTTTGTTGTGCTTCACCTTTAACAGATGCAGTTGTTGCTGTTATAACAGAGTTCAATTAGCGTTTGCTGCCCCCAGTGGTCAATGCCTGAATTAAACTCTACTCAATACATACTCAAACCACTTTGCCCAGTAACGACAGGAGCTGCAGAATCTTCCAGGACTGAAATGTTGAGGACTATAATTTAGTATGAAAAGTACCCATCATGCAGAATGGCTGTGTTTATCATGATAATACTGTATTACAGTGACAGATTGTGCAGTATTATAACGTTGCAGCTGATCGCAGTGGAGCTAAATTATTACTACACTTACTATTACTATTATTGTTCGCTGGCTTTAGTTACAATAATTCGTCATGTGTTTGATTGAAAAATAGTCAGGAGAAGCAGGTGTGTGAGCTATGTGATTTAGCCGAAGTGGAAATTGAGCCCCATTTTCTTCAGTACTGTAAGAATTGTGATGATTTAAGAGCTTTAATGCTCCTTGAGACGGCTCGATGGAACCCTGGTGGACAGATGAGGAAAAAAAAACTGCAAAGGCTGTTTAATTCTCGTGTGTTTACGTTTCCTTAAGATAAATTGTTTAACCGTTTACTCAGTTTTTCCAGCAAACATCCTGTGAGTGATTTATTAATATAGTTGAACTCTGTGGTCTGAAGATTTGATCGTGAAAGATGCTTTGGCTGTTTTTCTATGTCAGACTTGTTTGAAAATGTGAATATGAATTTATGGTGTCTGGTGCTGTAAACAAGCACAGATATATACATGACACTATTATAGAAGTGTCACTCATTCATTCATTGTATAAATGTATCAAGTGTTTTGTTTATAAAATCTTAATCTGCAAATTAACAGCTGTCGAATAAACATAACGTTCAAATTCAAGTAAAGTACCTCAAATTGAACTTAAGGTTTTGGGTTAAAACTGACTTTCCACCACTGATGAACAAGAAATTTAACTTTGTCTTTGTCTTCTGTATCAACATACTTAAAATGACTGTCTGTATCTAATTATTTTCCCACACTGTCTTCTGATGACGCAGCCGTTTGCAAGCTTCTGGCTGACCTCATACTCGCTCTGTCCTCTGTATGCTGCTCGCTCACTTGTGTCGCAGGTCAAAGGTCACGGCCAGAGTCAATGCCGAGTCTGCCACCGAGCGCCCGACCCTCGTTCAGGAGAGCCTGTGGCAAAGTTGAAACAGGTCCTTCGCTCTCCTGTGAGGTTCCCACCAGTGTCTCACTCATAGATATTTGATGGGTCGACTTTGAAATAGCATCTTCTTTTTTTTGACTCTGTGTTTTTGTCTGCATGTGTGTGTGTGTGTGTGTGTGTGTGATTTTGAAGAGGTGAGGTGTGTTCCGTCTGGGGAACGCGAGAAGCTGCACAGGTCAGATTGAGGTTCTCAGTTTGTAAGACATGCAATACACCTGCCAGGTGATTCCAGGAAGAGAGCCTGCAAGGTGTTTTTTTTAAGCTGATTAGAAATAAATGCTCGAGAAAACAAGCCAACAAACTCTACTGACACTCAGAAACATGGGCGAGCGAAGCTGGAACAAAAATGTCCTACTCTTTATTTTTAGATTTTGATGTCAAGGTAAAAATAATGAAACTTTTATGAAGGGTTGCTAAACAGTAATCATAAAGGCAAATCCAAGGCTGTCAACATAAGATGCCCCTTCCTGTCTACTAGTACACGCCTGAGACATTTTATTGTTTTGTCAATCTAATGTCTTTCTGAGAATCGATACCAGACTATAAAAAATATTAGCTTGAGCTCTCAGGTTATTGCAAGCCACCAAGGTTATAATCTGATATTATATAGATAGATAGATTTATAAAGGGAGCACATTTCTACTGTTAGAATATCTGTCGTAGGCTTCATCATGTTCAACAGAGCATCCTGCCTTTGCATGCTCTCATCACCTGCTACATGTGAAAGGGGCTCGCCGTCTCCAACTGCATTTGCACCACGGCAATGTTTATTTTACAGTAATGGCTTGTGGGTAGCAGCTGACAAGGACTGTGCTGCAATCGCTTTCAAAGCTGTTAAGGATCCTGCGAGTACACTGAGCTAATGTCACTTTGAATTTAATGTGCCAGGACACACTGCGGTGCAGATATACTAGACATGAGTGACAAATAATATTGTTGTTTTTCTTTTCATTCTCGTGCACCCGCTGGCTTTCAGGCTCCTTCCATGGCGTATATTCACGTACAGCCGACTGCACAGACGGAGCAAATATTCACACCTGCAGCTATTTTATCTCCATCTGCAAACAAGATCTGCTTTTGAGGGATGGTTAAATAAGTCTAGTCAATATGGCGGTACTTAAAGAAAGAAAAAAAAACTAAGCAATCAATACTACTTTGCAGTCATTAGAAAGTAAAACAAGTTCTCCACAGTGGCTCATAGCTTCAGAATAGATAGTGAAGATGCAGATTTGTGTGTAGGGCAGTTTGATGTTTGACAGGATGACAGTAGAAAACACACACACTGCCTGATAAATCACTAAGTAAAAGAATAACACAACACAGTTCTGGTGTATTTTCTCTCTGTGTGTTCTCAGGAGAAAAATAAAGATCCACCTCTTTCCCTCTCCACCTCCTCTTAATTGTCTTTCAAGTCCTTCTTCGGAGATCTCAAAGCACGGAGAAAGGATTAACAGAGGAATTATTGACTAGTTCTACTTTGAGGCGAAACCACGGAGGCCGTCCATTTGTCTCCGGCTCGGTTTTATCAAGTGCAAAAGTCCAGCAATTACTTTTCCTCTGACCTCAGGGAGATCAGGAAAGTAGGCTTCTGTAATCCTCGCTATTGTGCGATGGAAGTGGCGTCTCGTTATATTCACACCAGCTTACATTGGAATTCACCGCTCATGTTGACGGAGGCCGGTAAAATCAATCCGTTCAGAGAGCCTCCGCGCGGAGATTCTCGGCCGCTGTATTGGCGTTATTTAGCCGTCAAGGGTTACATTTAATTAACTGGCGGCATGTCAATTCCCGAGAGTCTGAAGGGTTTAGCATGTGGTCAAGCCAGCAGTGCTACTGAACTGGTCCAACTTTGTCACTACTATCCATTGACTTTATTTTTCCTCCATATTAAATGACACCTCTTTGCATTAACTGGTTATTTCAGCCTTGAAACGCTGACTCCATAAGGCTTCATTTGAGCCTTCACAACTGTGCCCGAGACGCAGATGATTTTTTTTTTTTTCCTGCTTTGCTGTGGTGCTGGAAGGACAGCGCGATGATGAGGGGGCAATGTCTGTTTGAGGCACTCTACAATAATGAAATCAATGGCGTTAATGGAATCCGACTTCCATAAAGAGCTAATGTTGGTCAGCCTCTGCCACTAATTAGCATGGAGAAGGCTGCTGCGTCAAAAACACCGCAGAGAGCCATCTGGAGCTGCAGCCGCCTGCAAATGCCATTAGCAATAAGTAGTGTTACTGTACCTGAGCCAATCAACATCACATAAGGAGCCCACCGTGTGGAGGCGGCTGGCAACGACTTGGTCCCAGCCTCAGTCTCAGTCGCTCCTTGGTTGCTCTTCTTCTGCGTACATCTGCTCGGTAAATTACGTGTCCCGTGCTCTTTTTTGGAGGAAAAAGTCTCGATACCTAAACGGGGGAACTTAATCAGATCAAATGGAATTAGTCATTTTCTGATGGTGACACTGAGAGACACATAACAGCTGTGGCAAAACTCAAAAAGAGCCTCAGATTTTAAACTGGATCCCACTATCTTCATTAGAAGTGTCTCCCTCCCACAAGCAGATATTATGATATTATGCTGCTGTTATTCAGGTTTCATGAGCATCATTTGAACATAGAATATAGATCTCAAATGGGGTTTTGCAACATACAGCCGCCTGCTTCTTTATCTCTGTGTTGTAAACAAACCAGCCAACCAACAGTTTGCTCTTGTGCATCCATCTCGATCACACCTTTGCAAGCACAACATTGGAGAAACAGGCCTTTGTTTAAACATCGGGAAAGACTTTTTCGATGAGCACAAATGTCGCAACCTTTTCCAAGAAAAGAATGAAAATTGTGTCATTATCAACGTCATTACTTGCAGCATGCACAGCTGCACGTAAACAGGAATATGAGTGGAATATTTTTTTTTTCAGTTACATTGGAAAATTGTCTATTTTGGAATAAGGGCAAAAATGAATAATTTGTGCATGTGAAAGTGGCTCAGCTGTCAATCAAATATGTACCAACCCAGAGATTTAAAAGTAAAGAATTATAATGTATTTCCAAACACATTTTTTTTTCTTCCTATCAATCATGAAAATATTAACACACATGAAAATGACTTTGACATGTTTAACCACAAACATTTATTTGAGTTGAACCTTTTCATCTACTAGGTTAAGCTGATTTTTCACACAAGTTCTTCAAGGTTCAAGGTTCAGTTTATTTTACAAATCATTTTAAAATACAAATACAATTTACAATATACAGTAGACATGAGCTTGTAAAAAAGGATAACCCCAGCAGCAACATATCATATAAATTGTAATAAAATTAGCTGCAGTGTTTATTTCACGCCTGTAAAGAATGTTGTTATCTGAAAAATGCTGTTTATGATTATGTAAAATTGATCGCACAGTCCGGTCCTTGTGCCGGCTGCAGCAGCCCCGGAGCGGCCCTCGGGGCAGGTAGGAAGCATCCTCCTGACTTTCTGCCCGCTCAAGGTAAAATGGGCAGATGCTTGCAAACACTGATGTTTTCCTTCTTCAGACCTTCACGCTGCATCTCGCTGATAGAAACAGAATCATTATCATTTAAATTCTTCTTATAGATTTTTCCTTGCTCCCTCAGATCCGGCCTCATTCCCTCCATCTTACTATCTTTATTTGCTCCGGGATTTGTGTCGTTTTTTATTGCATTTGGCTCGCTCTCGCTTTCTGATTCAACCTATTGGCACTCAGCTGAGAGTGCTAAGTGAGTAATAAAGTGCTTGTCAAGAGGGACGTGGGGAACATATGCATCTTTGCCGTTGCGGCTTTAGCTGCTGCGACGCTGCTGTTGGCGTCTCTGCGTGTAATGTACACGGGCATCGATGTGTTAATATATACAGTCCACGTGAGCTGGTGTCAGTGGGTGGGTGTGAATCTGAGCTGGAACCTTTGCAGTCAACATCCATTTACTCAAGGTGTCTCGCTTTTTAATTGGAAATAAAGCCGGAAATAATATCTATAAATAAAACCTTTATTATTGACGTTGTTGTTTTTGTTTGTTTGATTTGTTTTCCATGCTCCAGCTGTAAAATCATAAAAAGCTTTCATGAAGCAAAGAGATCAGGTTTTGCATGTTTCCTGTTGGACTCATTATAGGCAATTTGTTTTGAACTTTCAATAAAGTTGTGCAAGTCTATAAGATTTTAATGAGCATCAAATCCAAACCATTGCTTAGAATTTATATTGCTTTCATAACATCCGCCATTTCTTGGCACAGATGATCCTTTTCATCATAAACATGCAACATGATTGTTGGCCATTGCAAACACTGCCTTTAATTCCAGTCTTTCAGTCCAGGTATCAGATCATTGCTGAAGGTAAAACAAAATGAATAGGCACAGTTTAAAAAACATAAAAACAATCAGGAGAAAAAATGCGACATTGCACAGCATCTGCAACTGAGTGCAGAGCTCTGCTGCAGTATTTTCTTCTGGCAGCGTGTGAGGCCTTATTATTGCAACAGAAGCCAGGAATCCTTAATCTACAGGGGTCTCAGTGGGAAGGAAAAGCTTCTTGAACAATCCCCGTTCTTGGAGCCTGTGGTGAAATCCAGCGATCAGTCAACCCTGAGCCCCTGAGCCTCCTGAGGGCTTGGGACTCAGGCCAGTGTTTCACAATGGCCCCGGTGCACTGAGGAGAAGGAGAGGAAGAGACAGAGGGAAAGATGTGGCGATTGAGAGAGAGACAGCCAAGGTCTGCTGGGGGGGAAAACATCATAACTCACAAACACATAAAAAAAATTGGCTCAGTGTTGGTGTATTCATAGAGCTGGGTTAGGATGGAGGGATGCGGCGGGTGTTGATTTTGCACCTACACACACACACACACATCTCCACATACGTGTAGCTATCGCTCCAATACGTTTGTATCTGGATAGAAGTCGTCGCACAGGGGAGCGCTCTCCTGAACAAAACCGCCTTTCAAACGTCACCGTCAATATCGTTGGAGGCATCGGGGTCCGGCGGCGGCGCGCAGGAGGCCATCTTGTTCATTTTATAACAGTGATTTAGAAAGCATTCACGCTGCACTTTGCATAATCTGGCTGTGGTACTTACCAGAGCCTCCTCCATCACTCTGAGATGTTGCATTGTTGAAATGTGAATGGACTGACACATGGTTTTACACAGCTCATAAAGTAAGGAAGGTAGCTGTTTGCAGAAGGAGCGGACCGATCCCGTCGCCTCGCCGTCGGCTCTGTGAAATTGAAGTATGTGCTATGTGCTTTTCGAGCCGTCCCTGGGTCAGTCTGTCACATGCTTCATGAAGTCCATCATCATCCCCTCAAACCAAGAGCAGCCTGCACGAATGATTACCTCATATGTGACAAATACATTTGATTGATTGATTGATTGAAAAATATGAGTCGTTTTTTCAGATTGATTTCCAGAATGAAAATACAATTCACTGTTAAATGTCACTGAAATTACAAGCTGCAATGAGATTTGTATTAATAAAAGAACAGGGTTTCAGGGATGGAACCAGCTGTCCTTTGCAAATAGTGAAAAATCGGCATCAGCTAAAAAGTAATACATTTATCAGGCGAGCACACGTTTTCATTTGCGGCGCTCGCCGTGTGAGACAAGATCATTTTCTCTGATTCACTCAGTTGCCATTTAGTGATGACAACCTTTGACCGCTGCTAACTAATGAAATTACATTCGCATGCGGGGATTCATTTTACGAGCATCCTGTGCTGTCTCGTTCCCAGGGACCCGCACGCTGACCTTCCATTTTCTGACCATCTCAGTTTGATAACGGCACACAACGGAAATGACTGTTTATCAAAACCGCAATGTTTGTTCACATGGTCGATTCATTCCAGAGGTTTGACAGCACGGCAAGTACCTTCTCTGAGAACCGGAAGCATTTAATATGACGATTTTCTCCCATGGAGCAGATTCTGATGAGTCATGCATCCATCACACTCCTTTATTGGAAAAACAAGCAGATTGTTGCCCCTTGCGACACTCCATTCATTATAATAACCGTAATTACACATTCGAGTGCGTGCAGGCAAACAGGCCTGATGGCTGGTCATCAAAGCTCATTTGATCCTCCACCAGAGGGCAGTGCTAAATGCTCTCTTGACCTCAGACTCCCCGGTGGTGCAGCGGCTGCATCCCCGTCCCTCCTACTACTGTACCTCAGAGCTGTGTTTATTAGCACTCAGCACTCTCATGATAAGATCAAGCAAAAAAAGCAGCTGTAATTGCTGCAGATGCCCAGTAGATTGACGTCTGTATTCCTGCAGCGTGCGGCGCTGTTTAGCAGGCATCGCACAGCTTTAACTTTCAGACAATGTGGGATGAAACTTTTCTCGCCTCGACGCTACGCCGTATAAACCCTCATTCCTTTTTCACAAAGCATAGATGGGAGGCGCTTTGGATCTGTGCCAGCCACCTCTCAAAAAAAAAAAAAAAAGAACAGAGGATGCACAGAATCACTGAGAGCGTTGTAATTGAGCTTTTTTTTTTTTTAATAATCGCCTTGTCGCACTGTGCCGAGCTTTGTATCTGAGTGTGTGGTTTTGTGTCTGAACAAGTCCGGCGCAAACACAAAAAGGCAGTAAAAGCGTCTTTTAGGCTCCCAGCAGGTTTCTTTAAATGTTAAAACATGAATGATACTCGCTCTCCACGTGGCCTCCTCAATCAAGGTTGCAGAAGAGAAGGTAATTATGTCTCCTATGTGCGCCATGAAGCCGAGCGCTGCTCTTGACAGGACTGATGACAAGCTGAAGAAATCACAAGGCTGCTTATGAAATATTACTCACTATAAGAATATCAGAGCAGCAAAATGGAAAAAAAAAAAAAAAAATGAAAACACATCTTCGTAGCCTGCAGCCTCTTCCTTCAACACACTGTTTGTTGTGCTTTGCCGCTTTGTATTATTCAAAAACAAACACAAACAAACACATTCGTCAATAGTTTCTTTTGAATATTATAACTGCGAGCCAAGTCGTCTCTCCCCCCGCGTATTCATCAGTGTGACCGAGGCCGTGCACTGACCTCTGTGAAGACGAGCGTCTCACCGCCCACGTCTTGGCATTCAAACACATTATGCGATAAATATATATAGGCTTGAGGTTTCCAATTCAGGAACTAATGAAGTCTCTCCGTACAGTGGTGTCTTGATGATGTGTCTAATTACAGCGTGTGTGCAAAGTGAGGGACATATGTGTTGCTGGGATGAATGGATAACATTGAGGACATATGACTGAAAGCTTTAGAGGACATGGAGAACATGACCATGGATTCCACTAGACAGTAAATATATAGATCTGAGAAGAGCAAACATCTGTTGAACATCTGTTTTTTTTTTCCTAGCCTGTGTGAATTCAATTACCAGTATGAAGACTATTCTTTGTTTACCGTGTTTATTGCGGCTGCATTGCTCCGATGCTTCAGTGTACTTCAGTTATTTTAGTGCAGTGATGACAAGGGAGCATCTCGATTGCATTATTAACATCATGTGCACAGTCGTGTTTATGACCAACTTTATCATTCTACCTAAAACAGCGGTTTTCAAAGTGTGAGGCGCGCCTCCCCTGGGGGGCGCCAGAGGGCTTCAGGGGAGGCGTGGTGAGTGAAAAAATAAACCTGAAAAGAAAATCTCTGACTGACGTTGATCTGTTTATTATCTGATTTGAGGAATTGCACAAAGAGGCCTTAAATTGAATGTATTCAAAAAGATATTAAAAACTCTGTTAAAATATGTTAAAAACAGAAGCTAAAATGTGTTTTAAAAAGATGTTAAAACATAAAGATGTTAAAATGTGTTTTAAAAATATTAAAAACATACAGATGTTAAAAATGTGTTTTAAAAAGATGCTGAAAACATACAGATGTTAAAATGTGTTTTTAAAAAAAGATATTTATCCACACACACACAGATAAAGATGATTAAAATGTTTTAAAAATATGTTTAAGATGTTTACAAAAATAAAGATGTGTATAGCATTTATTGTTTAAAACCTTTTTTAAGCCTGTGTAGAACATACAAAGCGACAACAATAACAGTAATAATAGTAATTAGGGGGGGCAAAGGGGGGGCGGCATGCTTTTGAGTTCTCTTTAGGGAGGCTCGCTATCCCACACTTTGAAAACCCCTGATCTAAAACAATGGAGGAGATTGGGGGTGGTCAAAATCTATATCTTATATCACGTTAACTGAAGCTCAGTTTCTCTCAGATGTGTTTCTCCTTTAATGTTTGGAAACGTGTTGCTGTCGTGTCTGTGAGATTCATAACAGGTTGTGACCCCCTCACACACCAATTGTACTCATTGTGTTCTCTTTTGACAACTGGTTGTCATTATCCATGCACACTTCTATAACCTTATTCATAAATCCATCCTTGGACTGTTATTCACCCACTAACATGTCATGTAAACATCGCTGCCATAACCGACTTCATCACTCTCTCATTCACTCACTCTGTGCAGAATTTGGGTGAAGTTGCTGGAAGTTGCTAAAGCGTGAATTGAAGCTGTCCAGCCAAATGTCCTTTGGGGATTTTAAAGTACTTTTACAAAGTACAGAGAGGGCATCTGTGGGGGTCTGCTCTTAAAATCTGACAACCATTTTGGCTTTTTTTGCTCTTGTCACTTTTATGATTCTGTCTCTGCACTGAATTTCCTGTTTGTAACTTTTACTTGTATTCTCTGTTTTGATCAGGTCTTTCTTGAAAATGAGCAGTTGTGTCTTAATAAGATTCCCTGTCTGGATAAAGGTTAATAAAACAAACAATTGATTTATGGGAAATCAAAGGATGCTTCATTTCAAATAGCCTCACAAGTGTCTGGATAGTTCTTCTCTGAGTTGAGTCTCCAGAGAAAACCAGCAGCTTCACACCATCCTTCATGCTGCATGTTTGCTGCTTTTAAGCCCCGTGATGTTGGGAGCACAGCAGGGGGGGACCCAGCGTTACAGTGGCGCCGTTCGCCACCCTTCCCACCCCTTCCCTCCATTTAGCGAGGTTCGTATGCGAGCAGCTGAACGGCTGACATTCCTCTCTTTATCAAGTGAAACGGCGCGTGAAATTCTGAATTTGGTTTTGTGTACACGCCGACTCCGGAGCACAATTGATTGTTAGAAAGATTTCTGTCCCACTGTCACACTGATGATCTGTTGGCTTTGATGGAGGGAAAATCCAGTTTTAGACGATCAGCTGTGATGTTATGCCTCACAGTGTTGTGCATGTGTCAAGAAAATTGATTGGGAAAGTTTTTTTTTCCACTGTACGAAGACAAGAATATTTGTTCAGATTTAACCTTGAAATTCTGACCCATTCAAATGGCAACTTTCTATTAGATAGATTGCAGCTAAATGATCTATTATTTTAATGAAACTGAGGAAACATAATTCTGCATTTATGTTTTTGCTATCTGTGTTTTCATTAACACTTCTGCTTCGTTGTTCATCCTCCACTTTCCATGCATCTAATTCATTGACGTGCGTCTTTTCTCCAGAAGCATCATTTGAGGATCCCCCATCTATCTGCAGACAATGCGCCCCAGAGCGTTGCATTAGGGACGGAGATTCAAAGTCACAAAGCTGTCAGGGAACAGATAAACCGGATGTGGTGAGGATTCAGCCTTTTCAAAACTACATGCTAATAGAGATTAAAACCCTGAAATGAAGTTGCCAGAAACACAGTTTATCATCAAGTCATATCATTTTAAAGTTTGATTGGCAAGTTTAATCCTCTCCTCTCTGTGAGCAAACAAGTGATCAGTGAACTTGGAAGGTGACACAGATATCGTCATTGGAATTAGCATCTTTAATAAACGTGGGAGAAACAACATTACATGTATATAAGCTGCGAATGAGTCAGCCGTTTTCCGGCGGCGGCAGCGGCGGCGGCGCGCATTAGCTGAGGTGAGAAAAGCGAATTAAGTTGACACCGACGATGGATTGTCAAAAAATGGCTGTAATAGGCTTAAAGCGGGAAGAAAGTAACTCTGACAAGTTGCGTCTCCTAATGTCGCAGCACAAAACAGAAGTCTGAACAGTTGCATTCGTCATGGTTTTTCATGATGTGGAAACGCTGGCTGATGGTCACTGGGAGTCCTTTTGAGAGTTGAATACATGTTGTGAGTAAATTATTGGTTGCCGTCAGTCAGGGTAGAAAACATTTATTGATTATAAAGCCTTAATAATTAATCCCAATAATTCTTCGAGCTTCATCTTCTTCATATAAACACCACGCCTCCACCTCAAAATCAGACTTCAATCAACACCTTTCTGACAGTGTTAATCACGCTGTAACACCTCAACCTCACACACACAGCTTAAAATAGATTTACTTAAATTCACAGTCCACCAGAATGTATCCATATAAGCCTGTTAGCATCTCCAGTGCGGGACATATTTAGCATTTTTGGCAGCGAGCCCACATACAGAATTACATACAGACGCTGGAATCCAAATCTTATCTTAATACTGTAGGTGACAAATTCCTCTCTGGACTCCGGAGCTTGTTCCTGGACAGAAACACTTAAAATTCATAAAATCTCTGCCATGCATCACATCACAAGTAGAGTGAGAGTAGAAAGTTAGTCAGAGAAATTCAGACACATATAGGCTATCACATGAAGTAAAAGTTGTGGATTTATTGTAATAGAGCTGCAGTTTTTCATGATCAATTAATCCGATTAGTTTCCAGATTGATAAATAAATAGTTTAGTGTATGAAACATCACAAAATAGCTAAAATGTACATCACATGTATGTAGCAGTTTTCCTTGATACATAAGATAAGATAAGATAAGATAAGAAAAGATAAACCTTTATTCGTCCCTCAGCGGGGAAATTTGCAATGCACAGCAGCAAAGACATTAGGACAGTTAGTAGTAAAAAAAAAAATTAAAAATATAAAAAAGCTAAAAAGTATTTACAAATTTAACAAATCTACACAAAATTATATACCGATGTACATTAGATATACATGAGAATATGGGCATGAGAAATATGACCATGAAAGAAATATGACCAGTAAAATCAATTAAGCATAAATATGAAAATATCGCACTTGACTATAACAAAATGAAATATTGCACAGCAAATGGAATCTGGAATAAATATAAATATAAAGGCAAAAATGAAAAATATACAGGCATTAAAAAAAGAGAGTATCTTTTCTATTTTGAGCAATGCTGGTTACTTGATTAATCAGTTAACAAAGTAGTTATCAATTAATAATCTATTGATCAACTAATCCTTAATTAATGTGCTGTGGATACCTATAAATACCTCAGTTCGTAATGATACACCGGTTTCCCCCTTCACTGATTCATCTGTTAAGGTTGTCCTGCTATAATCACTGATTAACACCAGATCACGCTTTGAAAGCAACCTTCTCGCCCTGTTAAGAATTAATGTCGCCATGAACTCTGCCTCTCGGTGCGCTGCTTTCCCTCACAGCTACTCATCAAAGTGTTTACCTGTGCCGTTAAATGACAGGGGTTGCAACCTGTAACCTCCTCAAGAAACTTTTCCACTCGTAAAAATCCTGTCCGACAACCATGCTGGAGGCGTATCCCGCACGGGCAGCTCTGATGTTACCCAGGTGGTTTCAGTTTATTGTTAATTTAGGTCATCAGGGAAAAGAGGGAAAATACTGAGGAGCCATGGATTAATACTACGAACCCAGTCAAACAAATTAGAAAATAAAAAGCGAGCCATTATTCTCTAGTAAAGAAACAAGCGATATCTCCTGAAGAATCTCTTATTATGAAAATCCTCTGTTTTCCCACAGCAGGGTCTTTTCCACTGAAGCTCTTTGTTCTCGTTATTATAGTGTATTTTAAAAGCCATGCTGATCAAAACAGGCTACTGTGATTATCTGGTATTTGGCGCGAGCTCTTATCCTGACAGTGGAAACAAAAAAAAAACGCTTAGAATAACATTGACATAGTTGCTGCGGTTTAATCAAGTCTGGAGCTTTGAGGGCATAGCGGTGGTCTGGCCAGACGACTGCAGCAACACACCAAGATGATATTTGAGAGCGTGTGGTGAAAGCTGAGCTTCTTCGCTCGGGCCGAGGCGACTTGAGAGGTGATATTTTGGCAAAATGTCCCAACTTACTCCTCTGTGTGAAGATTACATCAGCTGCTGTGTGGCTTCGTGATAGAGCAGGGGTTTGTGTTTGATTGTGTTGGATGTTTTTTTTATCGCTGTGTGACGTTCTGTGCTTCGTTGATTCCGTTTGTGCATTTTACTCATGTTTATGCTGATATTTTCACTTTCAATGTAAAGCACAGCAAATGCACTTTGAATGAAATGTGCTATGTATATATAAAATTGGAGTTGCCAGCTGGGAGAGAAATGAGATTGGATGAAAATGTCCGACCTGCCTCAAAGCTAAGGAAAGTTACTGAGATGTAACATATGGTGCGATGGTAGAATCTGAATGTGAACGTTGTTGCAGAAATGCACGAACATCATTTAAAGGACAATGTAGAAGATGGAGGACAGAATGTATAATCCTTGTTTGGTATAAAGCCGGATTCAAAAAAGCATCTGAAGGTAGAGGTGGGCGGATCGATCCAAATATCGATAGTATCGATACCAAGTTGGTATCGCTATTGGATTGATACTAGCGTGGTGAGATCGATACTTTAATGTCAGTTTCGCTCTTGTATGTGCTTGTGTGGTCTCGTCAAAGAGGCGACAGCCAGGTTGCTGGACTTGCCGCTTTTTCTGTCTCACTCTCAGCGCGGAGTAGGCGCACATTGCTCCTCCTCCCCCTCTTGTGCTCTGATGTTGTACTGTACACTGAAGCAGAATTTTTTTTTTATGACATTTATTGTGGTGGGATAATTTTGTACATTATCAATTTAATTTTATATTTGTATTGTAGTTTCTCAACACTCTACCTCTAAAATGATTTTGTATTAATTTGCTCTCATATAATAATTTTTTGTTTTTTTAAGAAAAAAATGCACACATAACAATGTTTGGGGGGGAAATTTTTTACTTACTGCTCTATTGCTTCTGTTTTTGATAATAAAGTATTTTGCAGTCGCCTTTAAACTTTGCCCAAATTCTGTCCTTGGTTTTAACAAAATAATCCCAAGGAAAAACCACAAAAACACCTAAGGATCAGCAGTGTGATCGTACATCAACCTTAAATTTTAAAAGTATTGGTATTGGTATCGGTATCGGCGATACTGGCCCTGTATTTACTTGGTATCGGATCGATACCAAATCTTGCAGTATCGCACACCTCTATCTGAAGCTACTATGAGGAATCATGTGTTGGTCAAATCATGAGGGGATCCCAACTTTTTTTGAATCAGGCTATTTAAAGGCCTGTTATTGTGGAAGATACCACTTTAGATTTTTGTGTGCAGAAGCTTTGTGTTAACTTTAGCTTAATTTTGGGAGCAATTTTTTGCAGCAGGGCTGTGGTTTAGTCCTTCATCTCGTACATTAGACTTAACACTTCACTGCCAGTTTAGTTTGTGGAGCTGTTGAACATAGTGGAACAATTAGCAGCTGTAGCGACAGATATTCTCCCTCAGGAGTTCGTGGAGACCAAAGCTGAGCTGAAAAGAGTGTGAATGTAGGATTTACATTCCACAGGTGGACAAATCAGATTTGCGAGAACAACATTAAATGTCAGATGTGTTTTCAGCCAAGAAAAACAAGTTGATGCAGCTTTAAAGATATTTTATGGAGTTTTTTGACCACGAGTGTTGTTTTTAATGCTTCCTTCAGTTTTCATATTGTTTTTATCTTGTGTTCCACCACGAGGATGCACAACATGAGCAGGGGGTGAAAGTGCTGCAAAATTCACCACAAAACACAGCGATGCAGCTATAAAAGAGAAGAAGAAGAAGAAGAAGAGCGCACGCTGGTGTAAACAATACCCAGTTTCAAGAGATTCAGAAAGGGTTTGCAGATGTTTTATGAGGTGGAAAATGTATTCAACATGTTGTTTGGCCTTAAGGATACATATTGTGCATTTGGGTGAGAACACTTCAATGTAAACAAACCCTGCTTGTTTCCAATAAAGGCTCCACAGGACACCTTTAATCAAAGCGTGTCCATGCATTATTAACCCCCCCCCAAAAAAACGAAATCAAGAATTGCATCAACTTACTCTGATAAAGGCGGGCTCACACACATCGACTTGCATCAGCTGAAGCGTTTTACGCTACGGGGGCCACTGGTGTTGCGGATTACATAAGGCTGCCTGTGCTCTCACGTACTGCATCAGCCCACTCATATCAGTGGGTGACATCCCTCCAGGACAAATTATGCATCCCCAGGGAGGCGAGAGTATGTCATCGGTGCAAACGGTTGGCTGAGGCTCAGAGGGAGCGTTTTAATTGTAGCGTGTGTCATGCTGAAATAATCAGGGAGTCTGTGATGTCAGAGAAGGTTGCCTGCCGTAAACAGTGTCGTGTTACAGGTGCCATGTGTTATTTTACAGGTCTGCTTACAGCTTAGTCAGTTATGGACAATACTCTTGGGTTTACAGACAAATACTTCTTAATTTCAATATTTAAATTAAACCTACAATCTTACTTTAAATTTTCAAGAAAACAGCTGTCATGTTCACCATTTCTCAACTGTTTCTGTAATGTGCAATATTTTCTGTATATTTATTCTAGATATCTATATTCACTTTTACATTCAATACTACTACTTAGTGCAATAATTCAACTTGCTGCTACTTGCTCTGTGCAATAACCTGTATATAACTTTTGTTCATTTACATATAGTCTATACATAGCTCATAGCACCGTATCTATATATAGTATATATTTATATCTCTTTTTTACATATTTTTTTACTACAACGACTGACACTATTGTTGCTGACTCTTTGTTGGAAGCCATTGCATCGAAATTTCGTTACCCAGCTTGCACTACTGTGTATATTGTGTAATGACAATAAAGAAAAGTCTAAGTCTAAGTCTAGGCTTCAGCCGCTCGCATCCTTGGGCAGAGTAAAGACACGAGAGGTCTACTCCTCCATCCTCGCTGCGTTTGTTGTTTTCCCAGTAAATGAACGCCACCTCAGTGTGAAGCTGCCGTGTTGTTTGCCACAGGAGGTGCTGTTGATCCAAAAGAAAAGACACATTAAGATTTTTGTTTCTGCTCAGTTCAAAGGAATCAGATGAAAGCCAGATGCCTGTGCGGGTCTCAGTTTCAGTCATGAATGAGAAACAATATTAAAACTTAATATTTTGGATGTGTTTCTTGAATTCAATGTGAATTCATGCACAAGTTTATGAAAAAAAATCCACACTTTTTATGTAAAATGTCCCTCTTACTCTGGTGTTTTGCAATGTTTTTAATATTTTATCTGCCAGTTAATTTGAAGCTAATTTCTGAGGAATTATTTGTTCGGTTGAAAAGAAAAAGTCTAATTGAACTGCATGGGCTGCACTTAACAGTGAATTACTGTCGTAAAGTTATTCCACACCTGAGAGGAAGTGTTTAGAAATTTCTAATTGTATTCCCATCTCAGCTGTCAGAAGGAACGAGGAATAATTTGCCAACCAGTTGACTGTGAGACAGGTGAAATTGAACGTTCAGGATTTGAGAGTGAACTTGAGGTTTAATCTTAGCATCCAACCAGAAAATACTAATCCTTGGGAGGAGTGTGCGCATGTTCATTACCAAATAAATGAAAGTAAAAGCCGAGCGGAGAACAATCAGCGACAGCACTCACCGCGATTAAAGTCGCTCTCTGAGTGCCTTCGATAAGTCGAGCATTAAAACTTTTCTATTGTCCCTGCCCTATCAGTAGAGGAGAGATAGTGAATGCAAATCCAACACAACCCACCTCCACTCCACGCTTAAGTGTGAGCTTAATTAGCTTCGGGAGCAGGTTTGTTGAACAAAAACATAAAGAATGAGACATTGATCAAGGGAAAGGCGAGGGAGATAAAGTGCAAAGAGAGTTGGGCAACCTGATTTGTCTTTAATTAAAAGTAAAAGGGTTATCCTTGCAGGAGGCAGCCGCCGGTCTCCAAAGGCCACTCCAATTACTGAGTGAGACAAAAGGAGGGAGTTCTATGAATCCAGGAGCGGCCACACTGACAGAGGTGCTGCTGCAGGAGGGGGGGGTTGTTTTGTATGTTTGTGGGCTGATAGTTGTGAATGTACAAAGCGGCAACCTCCGGCACTGAAAAATGAAGCCAATGCGGAAGTGCAAAAAAACTGTAGTTCCTCGAATAACCGCTAGAGCAGGCTGCAGAAGTGAGTCAGTTACATCTGAGCCGATCTGAGCCCCATGTTAAAATGTCCGACTTTACGGCAGAAAAAAACATATTTACAGCCTGGTTCAAAACATGGCTCTAGTCTCATAAGCTGTTTTTCTACTCCATGACAACTCTGGGGGGGGCGAATTTTTTTATAAGTCGTTCGTTTAAAATATACAGCATACATCATTATGCACAGTTCATTGCTGTCAATCTAAGTGGCGCCACTTTGATTGACAGCTATGAACTGACGGTCTAAAGGGCGACACCCCGGCTAATTCTAGTCACTGAGTTTGGGAAAGAGATCGTCGTGGGGTTAGCCGGCTAGCAACGCTATTTAGCATTTAACCTAGCTGGTTAGCCGTAGCTAGTTTGATTATTCCGAATAAAGCGGTTTTTTTCAGCGGCTTTTTTTCAGCCAATAGCGTTCATTCGACCCGCCTCAGCTCCGCCCTCGCTCCACCTCTTTGTCCATATTTGGAGTAACCGGAGGTAGGCTACCAAGATGGCTACGCACTAC
>JBBMOC010000027.1:4942347-5028916 GCA_037975185.1 Centropyge bicolor
GCTCAAATGTAATTGACTCCGTTCTGCAGCCTGCTCTAGCGGTTATTCGAGGAACTGCAGCTTTTTTGCACTTCCACATTGGCTTCATTTTTCGGCGGAGGTTGCCGCTTGTGTAAAACACTATCAACATGTGTGATGTTAAAAACCGACTAGATACCACCATGAGAGCGTCGACAGAATCACCACACACCCAACAGCAGATGCTTGTCTCAAATTGCTCAAATAACATAATAAGACAACAGCATCTTCTGCAGCCGTCGTCGAATGGTTCGTGCACATTTTTGAGTGTTTTACCGGTGTCTCGCTCCTGAATGTGTTTGCATTTTCAATTGCAAAGCTTAACGAGGGGATTTGCATCCCAAGACTGCTTATGAGGCCGCTATCTCCCCCAGCGTATAATGTCTCTATGGTAGCAAGAAAAAAAACAAACACGAAATCTGCCTGGTCTTTGCAAAGTGTCTATATACAAGGCCTCCATGTGTTCCTTGAGAGTTGGCAGGGGGAACGGTGTGACTACAAGTGTCTGCACAGAAGATTAATAAGTCCAATATTTGCATGGGGAAATTGATGAGATTAGTGTTCTGCTGCTTGTGTCGGTCCCACAGACGCGCTTTGTGACCCTCCCCTCACCTCTTAGTTTAAACACAACGCGATGTTAGGACAGAATAGAAATGGGGCATTTGGAGTAAATCCAAACATGAAAATCAGAGTGTTTATAAATGCAGAGCAGGATGCACAGACCCCTGCCTGCTTTCTGTCTGCAGCCATCCCTCCGCATGTGACCGAAGGACTCAGTGTCCAGAAAATGAGATGTCACTTCAACTTATGTCTGAGAAGTTTTACATCCTGTTTTCCCCAACGTAATATAAGCTGTAATCTGCACCAGTGATTGAAAAGAAGCAGCGAGAAGAATAATCTTATATGAATAGATTGAATGGTTTTTGTTGCACGAAATACACACAATTTGCTTTTTGGGCTTAACATAAGGTTTCTCTGCTGTAGAACAAATTCATTCCTTCCAAAAGATCCTTGTACTTTCGAAGACTTTATGAGACCCTCATAACTTCTCTGAGCATGGGAGACAATCAATATTGATAACGGTTCTAATATGATATAACCTCCCTCACTTCTGCCTGCCTTATGTTTTATCCGGCTCCTCAGAGAGAAAGTTTCACTGAGTCATGGTTTATTAACTATTTTTGGGGGGGATTCTGGCCCGAGGCAAACATCATTGCAAGAATCCAAAGTTAGCTTTATGGGCAACCTGTCTCACCCCGCCCATTTCCTGTCTATAACTTCATCTTGTTACTTCAGGTACAACTTTATATCTGACCTGCAGCGGTGCGGTGGGCAGCGTGTCTGCCCGGTGATTACAGTGTCGCTCCCATAATGGAAATGTTAGGTGCTTGACTCCTGTAACGGCAATAACTCCTGTCAGTGTGTCCTTGAGCAAGACGCTCGGCCACCGCTGCTCGTTCACACTGAGCTGCTGTCGTCGGATAAGCGTGTCGGCCAAAAGCCAGAAACGAAAAGAGTGCCTCAGAAAAACCACTGTCGATGACCATTTTGTCTTTTATTTCACCGAACTACAGCCATTTAAGGGATAATTCCACTTTATTACAACTTGGGTCGCAGTCATTTGTGTCAGTTATGATAATGGTCTCACCAAGCCGAGGTCTTGAAACACGGTGCAAAAGAAGCCAGTGGCAACCAGGCAGAAGGTAAATGAACCAATGTTTTAGCCAGATTAGCTAAACCACTTTATTTGAAGGTAAAACTGAAAGTGAACAAATCCAAAAAGCACATGTTTACAGGCAGCGTGGCAGGTCAGCGAGTCGGCCTGTAAACCGTGATGGATGTTTACAACCAACAGTTTGGGTAATAATTTTACTTTATTTGGTTTTCCTTTCCAAATAAATTGGCTAAATTAACAAGTGGGCAAGTTCCCAGGGGCCCCAGACTCTGCAGCCCAAAAGGCTCCAGGTTTACTGTGTGGTTATTACTTTGAGGTAATTACACCTCGAAAACACAATAGAACGACTGTATTATTCTGCATTATCGAGGCCCCGTCTCGTCGAGGGGGTCCCAAGTTAGATTATTTGATATATAATTATATTCTTAAATAATTTAGTTCCTAATTAAATCACCACAAACTAATTGCTCAGTTAATACATACATAGAGAAAAAGAGTTTTGAAAGTTGTATAAACAGAATTCATGTTTTTCTTCATATGCCTTTCCTTAAAGTCAGCCTGGTCATCTGACTGCACACGTTTCCTCCCATCTGACTTTGTTTTCGCAATGTTACCGAATTTAAGCAATTAACTTGTCAAGTACAACTTTATAATTACTGACAGGAATGATGGCCGTGACTTCAAAAATAAGACTGAAGTCGTTATAAATCAGAATAATCCTTCGGAGCAGAAACATGTGATGAAGCTGTCAAGCTGTCCCTCACCGAGCCGCAGCTGTGCCAGATGCACAACCCCTCCAAAATAAGAGCTTTTCCTCCTTCTGAATGTATAACTGCTAGCATTGTTAAAGCAGAGGACTTCAAAAGCTACATATCATAGCTCAGTTTGTTCTCATTGTGATGCAAGAACGCCGAAAAAAAAGACATGTCCCTTGCCTTGAGGACTCTATACTCCCCTGGCAGATGATCTTTCCCACATTGCTCTCTTTGAGGTTGCTGGCTGTCAACGGCAGGCTGCTCGGATTATATTTGAGGGCCATGATCTGCTTAGAGCAGGCGCACAGCCCACACACAGACCTCATTTAGCCCTGGGTGTGTACACAAAAGAGTTTCTGTACATAAACACAGGCCCAGATTCTGTCCCTGGGTGGAAGGTTAAAGGCCATCTCATGGTGCACCCCCATGTTGTTTTAACCCCTTCCACGTCAATCAGATAAGTCAGCTGAAGAGGGGGGGGTTTTGCAGCAGATTAGTGACGGATGGTCTACACCCAGATTTCAGTTCTGTAAGTAGCAATTTGGGATTTCAAATTGTCGCCAAACTGTGATTAGCTTGTCGCCATGCAATTTTAGGGAGTTTAAGGGCAAAGTCGTGCCCACAGCAGCAGCAGCAGCAGCAGCGTGGGGGCAGAGCTGCATGGGTGAACCAGGAAAAGAGTCAACGTTGACTGAGGACTGCTCTGTGAAACTCCAACATTTAGCATTAATTTATCTCATTACAGTCTTTTATATGTTCAGATTTACAACTACAAGACTGAGGCCAGTGAAGGTTTGTCATGTTTTGTTAATGTGTGTGTTGGCTCACTGAACATAATGATTGTTCATTCACCAAATTTGACCAAAGTAATCCATACTTTGTAAAATTTTGTTACAGAACTATCTATACTGATCGTACTTCTTACAAGCATATTGATTAACTTTGCATTACCATTTTCAATAATAGCAGGGGTCTAAAGTCATGACAGCAACATTTGTGATCTCAAGTGTTGGCGCCAGAGGTAAAGTCAGGGGATTACTAAAGTCAATAGGATTCATCCTCTGGAGACCATGAATGTTTTTACACTATTTAATGCCAATCCATCCAATAGCTGCAGAGACATTTCTGTCATATTGTCAGTCACAGATAATCCAATCGTAGACGCAGCAGGAGTCCTATTAAATTTGTGTCCTTGGCCACAAGCTTCACAAAGTCGGAAATCTGGAAAAGAAGATTAGATTTGATTCCTGATATTTTTGAGGATTCTGAGTCTTTGCTGCAGCGGGGAACAGGATGTGGATAATAACACGATTAATGTCGATTACCGAATATAATAAAGAGTAAACACTTTAAAATGCAAGAGAGTAATAATAAAACAAACCAGCTACACAGAATCAAAACGACAAATATCGCCAAGCTGAACCTGTAAGACCACGACGGAGACGAAGACCTGAGGTGGAACGTTTAAAATCAAAGTGTGCTGTATGTTATGACCCTGAGACAGAAAGGCTTATATTCATCCCCCGCTGCAGCCACCGAACTCTGCATGTTTATTTTTGATAAGAGCTGTTGGGGAGTTTAGTGCCCAAAATGAAAACTCCAGAGAAAATTCTCATCATCACAGAACTGCCAAGTTTTCAATAAGCAGGAATTATGCATGACCAGATGTCTCGATACGAGTGGCCTCTGCGGGTTTTTTCATTTTTTCATTTTTTTTTTTTAGAGAATAGTCTGTTTTATCATTTTTGGTTGAATAAAGGAGAAATCAGTTCTATTCTGACTGCTATTGTTTCTCTTATCCATTGAAAATAAATTAAATGGAGAAAAAAAAAACGGAATTGCAAAATGTCGTCTTACCCCGAAGGACTTTTATGGAATTAATCAGTCGGTTTACCTCCTGAAGATCAGCTCTCCAGATCTTGTTTATCTTGAATGTTATCAGCTGGTAACATCATCAGATATTGTAATCTTACGACATCATATGACAAGAATTAATGACTGAATCAGATTTAGGAACAATGCTCGTCTTGTTGAACACAAACGCTCACATGCCTCGATCAGTGGAATCGCACTGATGTGGCCAGCGGGGTAACACAAGGCTGCTGTGGCACTGGAAAAGCAGCTTGAATCATGGGAAATGTTTTCCAGTGTTTGGCTGATTCATCTGACACGTGTTAGGAAAAGCCTGAGGTTTCCACTCCAACATCTGGAGTCGGCTCGGTCAGTAACAAGCCAAAGGTGGAGGCTTTAATCAAATTGTCCCTCTGCCTCTCTTTCCTAATATAGACAAAACAACTGCGGTGAAAGAATGCGAGTGTGCCGCAATTAGCTCCCTCAGAAACTCTCCAAATCCTGGGAACTTGGATCTTGCTGGCGAAATCTGTTTGCAGCCAGCCGCATGCAGTAATTTCCTCAGTTACATCAAATAAAAGAAAGGGCGAAATTATAAAACGTTTTTAACATGCATGCGTTGCGTGTTGCATTTCACACGCGTTAAGTTTGGTTCCACATAGCAGCGTCCCTCAGAGACTGGAGCCTGCTATTTTTATGAGTCCAGCAGGGACAGTAGCTCGCACATGAATATGAGTCACTGTTTTAAATACAGAGAAATCCACTGTGAGCGCAGGGACTCCCTCCAGCCCGACGGCTGTGTGACTCATGAGCACAAGGCCGCACTGCTCGATCATGAGACTCAAAACTAATAGTTTTTTGTGCTTCTAATTACTTCTCTCAGACTCTCTGAGACTGATGTTCGGCCGCAAGGTGCGCCGAGTTCTGACTCCCAGATTCTGGCAAACACCTGACACCTGATGGGTAACTTCACCAAAAAATGTGACTTAAATGTCTCTATTTTCCACGGCGATGATTTGGAGCTACGTAAAATAAACACGAACCTCCCCTGTTTCATCCAAATAGCTACTCTGCTGCTCTATCATTCCCACAACATGGCAGCGGGAGGCTGCAGTTAGGAGGGCCACTTTTCACAGCACGCTGACATGAAGGCAGATCAGCGCCAGCTCCCATCCTGTTGAAAATCTTCATCAGCGCCGCCGAGGGACCGTGAAGTGTTCTGAGTAATTTGACGCCAGACGGCCTCATTACAGGCTGGGTTCAGACAGAATCAAGGGGGCTGGGGATAGCACCAGGCCTGGGATCAGGCAGATGACAGTCTGGAATAGCTTGCACCAGATAAATATAGCTGGAGACTGGAGAACCAACAAAAGAGCATGTTGCTTCACATGAGGTTGACGAAAGCTCCAAAGGGGGGAGGAAAGGGGATCCAGGGTGGGGATTCTGTGTGTGTGTGTGTGTGTGTGAGGGCGTGTGTGCTGTATGTGCTGTGGTTCACACAGATCCCAGTGTGAGGAGGCCAGAGAAAATGCCGTCATGGTTATGAAGGCTTAAAATAACCAGAGGAAATGATGTGTCTCATGAAGTTTGGTCTGAGCGACTGTACGGCCGCCTGCAGTAGCATGAAGCCGAGAACAGCTGCGCAGAACGTCACCGGCTCGCCAAAGCCAGACGACCGAGCTGCTTGTGCAATCGTGCGCTCAATCTTTCACACAGTTGTGGCAAAACAGATGCTGAAATGTTCGGAATAGTTTCACATTATATTGTGAGAACTAATGCAGATTTTTTTTTGCATCGTGGGCGTCAATTATGTGAAAATTAAATTCTTCCCTCAGTAATTAAATTCTGTTATCAGCTGTTTGTCACACAGAAAATGTAGTTCATAAATACAGTCAGGCAAGTAGAATATTGTAATTTGTTTTTTTAATCATTATTATTATTCTGAGGTTTAACTTTAATTACGCCTGGACTTCACATATTTTTTTCGCAGGCTGGGAATTGAAGCCAGAGTGAGTTGAAGGCAACATAAAGTAAGCAGCGATGAAGGAAAACATAGCTGAGTGAGGTGATTTCTCAGGAGTGGAATTAAAGGAATAGTTACACATTTGGCGAATACACTTATTAGAGTTAGATTAGCAGACTAATAATCACTCTCATGATTGTACAATCAATATGAAGCTGAAGCTACTGTAGCAGCCTTAGCTTAGATTCACACAAAGACTGAAAATAGGGCGAAATAATCTGGCTCCGCTCGAAGGTGACAAAATTTACCTGCCTGCTCCTCTAAAGCTCATGATCCATTTAAATAAAACAAAGTGTAGAAACAACATGTTCTGAGCTCAGTGGCTTTATATTTGCTGTACAGAGCCGTATCAGTCTTCTCATCTAACTCTCAGCAAGAAAGGAACTGAGCATATTTCCAAAAATGTCAAACCATTGCTTCAAAGAAAGGAAGAGAAAGCTGCAGATTTATAACTCTGATGATTTATCTGACATATCTGCTTCATTTGAAAGTGAGAATAGACATGTTTTCATACTCTGGGATTTTCACTTTTGCTGGTTCTTAGAAAGTGTTTTCTTGGATTTAAATGTCCTCTTTTTGGACTCTGTTTTGATGTTCACATTGACCACAGTATAAACACAGTGACTCCAGGCCTATACAATATAAGTCAGTCAGACAATTACATGCTCTTATTCTGAAGGAGACAAGATGTGCTGAAACACTGATCCACAAAAATGAAAAGTTATCATCAAAGTAAAATTTATTTTGCATCATCATCAAACTTCTCCCTGAATGTCTGAAGGTGACTAGTTGATTCTCCCTCATTTTTCCCTTTCTGAAAAACACATCTCTCCCTTTTCGTGCCTCCGAGCACATATTT
Source organism: Centropyge bicolor (assembly GCA_037975185.1). Classification (NCBI taxonomy): domain Eukaryota; kingdom Metazoa; phylum Chordata; class Actinopteri; family Pomacanthidae; genus Centropyge; species Centropyge bicolor. The sequence goes on from JBBMOC010000027.1 coordinate 4,949,529, forward strand.
GCATTTCCAGACATTATTCACGTTTCATGAAATTTGGGGAGACCGAGCTCAAAAAATGATTACATGCTTGATTAAACAAACAAAGAGAAAGCAAACATATTTCTTAAAGCTACTCTATCTTGTGGAAGAGAACAAAGATTGTGAGAAATGAGGAAAAATAATCATCTCTGAGCAACTGACAACAGCAGCTGAACACACTGGAGTCAACAAATAATGGGCCAAACCAGAAAAAATGTAGATGACAGGAGAGATGTGTGCACACCGAGAACAACCGGTATTTTTGTGGCCAGCTATGCAATCTGACGGACCAGATTGTGCCAGACTGGGCCATGGGAATACGTCCCTGTGGAATGAAAACGGAACAGTGGAGCCGACCACGTGTGACCCCTGGAGCATCCTGCCGCTTCACAGCCCAAAACGCATTCCTGAGTTTGTCTTCCAGACGGATCTCTACTGTACGACCGACCAACATCGTTGAGTTGAGTTTGGATTTAGTGACCTTAAAAATAGTTCATTTTCTTTTTTTAGGGTCTCTGAAGACGAGAGTACAGTAGAATTAAAGACGATGGAGACGTTGCCAAGAAACAAGAAAGTGTTTCTTCCTTTGAAGCAAACCAACAACATAGCACTTTGTGAAGTAGTCACTAATTATAACCTCTCGGATTCACGCATATGGGCACAAATTGAGTGAATAAAAGTTGTGTTGTTTGGTTTATGATCCAAGCTGAAGTCGTAAGAAAGTGACTGGGTGAGTGTTAGTGGACTGTGACACCAGAATCCAGGGTTTCATCCATTCAGACTTTAGGTTCAGGTTAGAAAAGCACTTTGATTAAGTTAAGGAAAAGATGTTTGCAGTTTGTGAAATAATCCTGAAATGTAATCCATATGATAAGATTTATTGATCCTCAGAGGAAATTTACTTGTTACAGCAGCTTGCAAACAGGCAAAATGAAATAAAACACTCAAAAATAAAGTGGCAGTATAAATAATTACAGTAGTAAAAATAGTAGTAGTTATAAAAGTAGAAAAGTATTTTTACTATTTACATGTAATTCCACGTCAAAGGTGTTTGACATATTAACAGAATGAGGAAAAATTATTATAATATTGCAGCGTGAGAAAAGAGAAAATGATGGTATGATTAACTTCGGATAAGGTTAGCGAAACATCATGATGTCATCTAAATGTTGCTAAAAATTGTAATGAAATAGTGATTGGATTTGTGTTCATGGACACAAATTTTCCATTTGAAGGTCGTGCTGGACGTCAAAAAAACCTAACAATTCGTGCCTATTGATTAAATTTTGCGACTATTTTACAAATTGCTGTGAGACTGGGTCCAGTCCTTGTTTAATAACCTCTGTAGGTTATATAACTAATTTGCAGTGTGAGAGAGCATTTTGCTTCACATAAGGTCCCGATAACCATTGGATGGCAATTAGCTTAAGGCCAGCCTGAGGGGGAAACTGAACCTGCTCTTTCTGGCTGCCTGATTCTCTAACGCACATTAATCTATTAGAAAAATGAGCAAGCTCCTGGTGTTTATCGGCCCCCTTTCTATTAAATGCATAAACAAATCTTGCTGATGTATGGACGGGAAAAAAGTGAAAACATGCAGATGGCGATTTAGTCGAAGTTGACTGAGGGGAAAGTCTGGTTGTGTGGCATTTACTCTAAATACCTTCAAGAGGTTTAGACCCTTGAGGTGTTTAAGTAACACTTTTAACTCACTGGTTTCCACCTGTGAGAGTCCATATACTCATAATATTAAGACCATCTGCTCTTTCCACATCAGCAGGTGAATCCAGCCGAATGCTACGATCCTTTATTGAGTTGACTAATTAGAGTTCAGCCTCAAATGGGAGGTGTAGGTGAAGAGGAGGAGACGCTTTTAATCAGGTTTATGTGACGACTCAATTGAGACATCATGGATGCTGAGGCAAGTTTAAGGAGGGTGTGTCTGAAGTGTTGCACACACAAGCTTCTCCTCTACTTTAGCAGACAGTGAAGGAGAGGTCAGCGGTTTAAAATAGAAATATCTGATGCCTGGAAAGTCTGTCCCAAACTTTAAAATAGGAATATCTTCCCATGATTGCATTGCATTCTCATCTAAACAGTTTTACAGCCTCAACAAACTTTCTCCAAACAAGATTCATGTTTTCCACTTTGCGAGCAGACATTATCAAACCAGATAGCACATCAGCTTATTGAGGACTGGTGGTTTCAGAGGACTGATAGGACAGAAATTGAGTTTGATACGATCAATCAGACTGAGAGAAATATGAAAAGTCCCAAAGAAAAATAGCACTGAGACGTTTTCTTATTTCTGCAGAAGTAAAGATTTGCCTTCGGTCATTTGTCATATTGTGTATTTTGGTGGGAGTCTCAACACTAACTCGCCCGGCAGCTGTTGCAGAGAAATCATGGTGTCATCCAACATGCAGCTACTTGTGAGCACAAATATTTTCCTGGCATGAGAAAGTGGAATAAAGTGGATTCACTGCCTTGCCAAATTGAGGATTTCTTTTCCAGACGTCATTGAACATGGTTGTCAAAAGTAGAGACTCTCATGTTATCTTAAAGCTTGTGTGTGTAGTTCTGCGCTCCTGGTGCATTTACATGACAAGAAAATACTGCGATTATGTTTAATTTAAAGTGAACATCTCATTCTGGAAAAACAAATCAGATTGATAACAATGATTGGAGATGCACACAATCAAGAACAGGCCTGAATAATAGACCATTGATTAGGTTTAATCATGAACGTTTCCAAGCTCACTTCAGCCGCCCAGTTTTCAGCCTATAAGAAACTACAGTACGCGCTTGTTTAACACACTGGCATCGCTGTAACCTTCCCGTCTCCTCTGATGGGAAACCTCCAGCACGTCTCATAACTGACTGACTGTTTGAACATATTCTGCTGAGCAGCCAGCTTCACCTCGCCAAAACTGTCTGCACAAAGCTGTACTGGGAACGCTCACCTCCGGATAGCACCGCAGAAGAGACTGTTTATAACATGACACTCATGGTGCTGCTTCTCAAAGGTGAAATCCAGTCCGCATTCTAAAAAAAACACGATTCGGTGGCTCGTGGAAATTCAGAAAAGTGCATCACTGCCAGGGAATGTTCAGCCGTTACCTGACATCTGCCTCGGCGTATCCAGGCCAGCATTCCTGAGCCTGTTGGGTCGAGGGGATGCAGGTTGGAAGCTGACGCAGGGAATTTGCTCTGCAGAACCTTCGAGTGGAAATGAAATGTAAAACAGCTGCACAGATGCGACGCTAGCGTTTCAGTTTGGCTGAGCAGTTTTTGTTATACACAACAATTATACTGCTGTTTGCTGATATTGAAAGAGAAATAACAAATTTAATACACAACATTTTTTTTGTGTCTGTGTAATCCATGATCCAGTTCACATGAAGCCGTAAATAATTCCAAATTATTTGTGCTTCTGAACCACGAGAGGAGCCAAAAATGTAACTTTGTTGAGCCTATCCAGAGCCAAATTTCCACAACTACTGGTTCAATTACCGTGAAACTTTATAAGGACATTAACGTTACAAAAGAACAGTTTTTATTGTTATTAATAAATTTCCACTAGACCATTGATATTTAACTCATAAAGGCTCATAGTCTCTAAGCTAAATCCCAACATCATCAATGCTAATGTGCGGATGCTATAATGTTTACCTCGTTCATTTAAGTTTAGTGTGCGAGCATGCTAATGTTTGCTAATTAGCACTAAACACAAAGGAAAGCTGAGGCTGATGGGAATGTCATTCATTTTTGGTTCATTTGATCTAAACAACAGTATTGGACAAATTCAAAGTTTGACCTGGTGATGGCGCCAAATGGAAAGTGATTGGGTCGCCAAATTTGTCACAAAGTTTATCCTGAGGGGGCATAAATGAATGTGCAAAATTTCATCTAAAAGTCGTTCTGCAATTTTCAAACCATAAAAGTCAACCTCATGGTGGCACTAGACGAGAACTTGGGGAATCACCAGAGTTGGTCCAATCCTTCTTGAAGTCTTTGCAATGTTTTACAGCATAAGTGAAAACTTGCCTGACTCGGTTCGAGGAAAGGTCAGGGATCACCAAAGACTGCCGTGTGTTATTAGCTTTTTCCAATAGCTTCATGTTGTAAGATATAATGAAAATTGCTGACAATACAGACTTCCAGCTGTGATTAAGATTTTTAGTCTTTTTACTTTTGTTGCCGAATTCACCTGAGGGCGTTACTACACCTACATGCTGTCAAATATTCCATTTGAGCCCCTTATACACTGATCTAAAGACCCCCGATCAGACATGCTTATTCCAAAGCATGTAGTCCTGTCTCATGGCTGACTATCAGACATATGAGTCATAAGCTCTTGACGGTGGTCTCGGCGTGAACCCGGTGCTGACTCCTGAATCACATCGCTCCAGAGTGAGGTCACTTGGAAACAAAGTTAGTGGCCCTGAAACGCTCTGTGTCTGCGGAGAAATATTGGAGAACACGTACTGTAACAGGCCGTTGTACTGGATTTATGAATGAGGCTTTAACTGTGAGCAGGTGTTACAGATATATTATACCTCCTTCTTGTCAGTCTTGGGCTACAAAAATATATTGTTTTAAAAAAAATGGCTCCATAGAATTGAATGAAATATACTGTAGATAAACCGCTGAACCTCAGGCATACCGAAGTCTGATGTGGGCATATGGTACGACTTTAGTGAATCGCAGTGAAGCCATGAAACACACATAGTGAGGAGGATGCCATGGTGGTGAAGAGCTGGACGTTTTATTGCCAAATCCAACAGGAGCGGCCCGGCTCCACCCGGCCTCGCCCTCCCGTCTCCTCCTCACACACAAACAAAGGATCTGGTCAAAAAAGATGTGAAAAATATGAATGCAGTGACTTTTTGTCGGCTGTATTAAGCATGGCATGCATGATGAAATTAAAATCAGATAACAAAGACGGCTTTGTTAACTCACAATGGCTGGATTGCAGTTTCAATTCAAAGAGGCAGATTTCATAATAACAGCTCTTTCCTCACTTGACTTTTTCGACACACTGCAGCCCAGATTCTGTGGTTTTGTGGCCTGGCCCAGTGATGTTCCACTGAACTACCTGAAATAGTTTCTGTATATGTCTGAGATGTTCTTGCATAACTAACATATGAATTTACATTTCTCAGTGTAATTCAGCACATCCTTATATGATTGTGTATGTTAGATATGTTTTGGAGCGAGTGGAGCAAATGCATGTATTCAAATAGGGGTGAGCAAAGTTGTGGATTTCTACCTCACATTTGTCTTTTAAATTGTCTTTAAATTAGCTACAAGTAGGACTGTGTTGTGACTGTGACGGGCATGCTAAATCAAGTAGGCGTTAGCCGACTTTTCCAGCCCGTCTACCTAAAGTTAGATCATTGATCGGACAGGGTTCAGCTGTAGGGATCAGCCGAGTCAAAGAGTCAGATTCTTTAAGTGTAACATGGCTATAAATACTTTGCATCTGCCCTATTGATTTTATAATTTAGGATGAGGTGAGAGTAAACAATCATAAATTAGATTACGCACCTTTTTCAAATACAACAAAGGGTTTACACAACTGATGATGAGCTTACCATTGCTGGACATTACTGGTCAGTTTTGACAGTTCATATTTAGTATTTACTCTTCTTATTTTACTACTTCAAATATGAAATTTTTTTCATAATCATTTTCTGTCCTGATCCACCCATTTATATACTGTTCTTGATGCATTCTTCTTCTTCTTCATAGCACCTTCAATCTTCTAGTCTAATCTCCAATTCTACAATTTCATTTAGCCGACGTTTTTATCCAAAGTGATGTACATTCACATAGCGTGGAACAGCCATAGGGGGCAACTAATCTAGACCAGTGCAGCTGGCTGTTTCTTGACTTAATCCAAGAGGTTAGGTGATGCAAAAATCTGTTTTAAATTACAATTTAAAGTGAAGATCCCAGACTGGCTCCAGTATCTTTCCCACATTGAGCCATAACAAATATGTGGATATGGACATGTATCAAAGCATTGCTCCCCTCATTTGACTTTATGTGTGCAAAGCATCACCCTGCAGGACCCAAGACACTCAACAACAAATGGACTCTTGTATCTCCACAGTGAATTCGCGCAGCTAAGTGTGTTTATGAAAATTCATCATTCACGCATTCCGTACTTTGCACTGCAGTGTTCTAGATGCATTTATTTCCATGGGCTTTATTCTTGGCGATTTGAGCGCATCTGTAGAACATCTGAATGCCAGCTGGATGGTATTGGATGCCTTTGGCAGGATTATCGAGAATCAGTGCATTTCGGAACGGCATTCATTAGTAGTCAGAAATATACGGGCTTCATTTGGCCTGTGGAATTCAATTCCTCATCCTCATTTAAATTCTAATAAACAACTGTGAATATATTCATAACTAAAGGCCAGAACTCATTTACATCGGATTCACAGGACCAGTGTTATGAATTTTGAAAAGGGACATATGCCGTGTAACATGCATGTTTCAAAGCCATTATAATATCTGGGATCCCAACACTGCACATATTGAACAGAGGCAGTTAATGGCTAAACTTTGATGAGTTCTGATTTCACAAGTACGTGAAGAAGAAATGAGAGACCTTGGAGTGAACTGTATGATAAAGAGAATGATAGTCATTTTCAGATGGATGCCAGTATCGTGTGCTTTAGCAGGTCGGCGTGTGTTGACAAGGAGCCTTTCTTCACAGGAGGCATCTTCTGCTCAGTGTTTTCACTTGGAACGATGGCTCATAGTATGTTCCTGTTGTTAAGTGCTCAGAAAACCAAATGCTTCACGTTACAGTGCATGTCTATAATTATCATATCGTTTTGTCGTAAAATGCTTCAGATGGGTTTTTGCTGTAGTCGCATGGCAACAGCTGAGAGCATCCATGTCTATTCGAAGTCGTCCAACACTTCCAGAAGAAGAAGTGTACACGAGCTTCCTCCTCATGGACAAACAGTACGACACATTTCTCCTCTGAGCCGTCAATCAAAATCAGCGTCAGTTTAACTGCAGCTTCTCATTGAACACGACTGTTGCGGTTCGCGCTGCCACATCAGAACACCGAAGCAGTTAAAAATAAAACACGTTATTAAGGTCTTATGAATTTGCTGTCGCACAGAAAGTGACGCTATTGGAAACAAGACCAACGCCCTGACACTCCGCCAAGGCCTTCTGGTGAAACAGCAGATCAGAAGCCTCCAGAAGGAGCTCTTTTCCCCCAAAATACATCTTTTGCCGCTCACCAGAAAATCCCCTCCTCCCACTGGGTACATGGCGTACTTTCTCTTTGACTCTTTCTTTCCATTTGTCCTTTCCTTTGCTGCACTTAGTCAAGTGTCAGTTGGAGCAGATTTTTGAGGACACAAAGACTCCCTTTTACAGTAGCTTCTGAAAAATAACTTTTTGTGCCATTTGTTTGGTTTTGCCTTTTTCGGGGGGAGGCAGCGTCCTCCGCGGCCCGGATTGGACGGCCCCTCCCTTTTGCGACGGAGTCGCCCTGCAGCTTATAAATGTTTAAAAAAGAGCCTTCTTCTCCTTGATCCAAAACCACGTCAAAGCTTGGCAGAGTCAAAGGACAAATGCAGTAAAACACAGCAAACACATTCCATGTCATCGGCGGCACAAAACAGCGCCGGCCGTGCCTGCGAGCTTGTGTGTTTGTGAACTAAATCCATGTGTGCAATTCAGTTTCCCGAAGTCCTGTCAACTCTCTACAAGTTTCACAGTTTATGTTTGCTCACCACACCCCGTGTGTTTGTTTTTCATGGAGCAGAAGCATGAATGCTGATATGCTCTCCATATGGCAGGTGTGGACGGCGATGAGAACTTCAGAGATAAGGAATTTTTCGACACTTAGCAACACCCGGCTTCACATTCGAATCATTAGGCCCCTCCACGCTGGGGAGCCACCAGCGTTAACGGCGGCTTATGTGTCTTGCTCAAAGGCACCTCATTCTTTAGTGGGAGGAAACGACATTACTCAACCCCCGGCTCAGTTGGGGATTCGCCCTGACATCCCTGCAGTCATAAACCCTCCTCTGTAACCTTCATGCCACCAGCACATGAATATGCTCTCGCTTAATCTGGAGGTCCTTTATCTGCATCGAAGGCTGTGTGTTTGTGCCTGGTTTTGAGTGGATTGAATTGAGCGTGTCTGTGGCTCATTGGGAGGATTCTCTCCGAGCAGGAAACGGGGATCCTTCTGTGTTTATATGTGTGTGTGTGTTGGAGAGTGTTTTCATGTGTGTGGCTATCTGAGGCATGAAGACAGATGGATGAGTCATTCATTTTAAGCTTTTCACTTTTGCTGCTGCCAATACATTCAGTGCCGTTGTTTTATTTTTATCCACATTTATGTCCTTTGTTGGTCTGTGAGAAACTTTTTTGACAAACCCAAAAATATGGTTTAGAAATATATTTAATGTCGATTTTTCTGAATAATGACTTTACTTATGAATTTGGTGAAAGCAATCATGTGATTTTTTTAAAGCTCAGTTCATCTGTGTAAACACTAAATTTATGCAGCACTAACAAATCTAAGCAATTAAAGAAGTTGCTGAGAATAACCTGTGCCGGATCCAGCACCACACCCTTCATATGACTCAAAGAAAGGAAATAAAATGTCATGCAGCTATTACAAAACTGCTGACCAAACTGCATTATGTATGCCGAAAATACCGGGCCTCATTTGTCTGAGAGAGACGGCGGCGTGCACAGCGAGCTATTCGCAGGCTGTGTATGTGGCCGTGTATGACGGCTTGTTAACCGTTAATTACGCTGCCGTCGCTGAGTACTCGCGCATTATTCAATTAACTGGAATGTAAACTATCTCTGCAGGTGGGCTGCCAATATTCAGAAAAGCGTGGCTCGTTATTTTTAGCAGAGGAGAGCAACCCCTCTGGTAACCACTCTGAAAATGGGAGATGCTGGTGTCACAAATATTCATAATTTTCAACCCACTATCACGACAGATTGTTAAAGTAATCGATGGTGCTGAGACCCCCACAGCCCACCCCCTTAGAGTACATGCTTAGGGTCAATCCCTGGATGTCTGTGGGGTCATGATTATGGTATTTGATCCCATAAACACTCAAGTCAAGATAACCTAATATTGCTGTTTGTAGTTTTTAAGCTAATAAGCCACTGTATTACTGAACTATGCTTTAACCAAATCAAACACATTAAGGCTATTCTGTGAGATCAGCTGATAACTAATCTAATTTGTTCACTTCCATTCACTGAGCCTCACTGGTAACTGTGGATTGAAAATGATTGATGCACATGAGCACAAATCCTGCAGATTAAATTTGATTAAATTTCACAAACATTTTTTTCATTTAACATTTAACCAAAATTACAATCTGTCCCTAACATCAACCCAATTAAATCGTATTGATCAAATATCTTGGAAACTGAAAAGACCTTTTCCTTACGTCAACCAAAGTGCTTTCATTTTTCTGAACCAAACTACAGAGTGGACTTGGATATTAGGTTTTGGCATCACAGTCCTGCATGTTGGACACCTGCCATCCCTGCAATCCCAACACTGTTCAGAAATTTAGTGATTCCCTCAAACACTCGTGGTAAAGGCACAAACAATAGTCCAGAATGAGCAAAATTGGACTATTCATGCCTGTATAGACGAAGCCTATTGCTTAATTCATCTGACAAACTGCTGCGATACTATGACAGACTGAGGCTGAAGACTTGGCTTTCCCACCTTTTCCTACCACCTCAGCCTCATCGACATATGTTGCGTGGGATGTTTTTTTGCCGAAAACAGTAGTGTGTACAAGCTGTCTGTCCAAAATTAAAGGCTTATAATTTGTCAGAAAACTAACCCATGATCCCTCAAAGCCTGTTAGGGGCTGAGCCATGTGAACATTTGGACATGGAAGCAGCCAAGAGAAGCTCTTTTGCCTTCTTGTCTCTTTGGTTTGACTTTTGTTTGTGATTAAGTCTGGGTTAGGTTTGGGGTGCTCTCTCTCTCTCTCTCTCTCTCTCTCTCTCTCTCTCTCTCTCTCTCTCTCGCTCACTGGCTTACAAATTGGTTCAAAGGGAGCGAGTCAGTGGAATCAAAGTGAGACGGCTGCACACACCAGAAGAGATAGAAATGATATCACCCACACACATGATGGGAAAAACTGCTAATGAGTCTTTATGAATGTCTGACCCTAATAAGAGTATAATCGCATTGGGAGCTGTGAAATCATGTGTTCACCCATTAGCAAAAGGAACACACTTCTCAGTCTCTCCGATTAGTCCAAGAAGCTCCCAAAAGGGCCGTTAGCGTGCACACTCGAGAACGTATTTAAATCCAGAGGAATTTTAATTACTCTCAGATAGCTTTCAACTGGGTTAGCGCCGTGTTGTTTGGATGGCAAATTAATGGTTTTGTAAGCTGCTTTCGTTTCATCCCGCAAACTCAAACAGGAGTAAACAAGTCGACAACAACCTCGCAGGTGATGCGACGCGACGTCTTTTAATCATCAAAACAAACCAAAAAAATATTTAAACAGATTGAACATATTCGTCTGTCATAGGGCTTTAACTTGAATCCAGGCTCCATTTCACAAAGACTGACATCTGTTTCACATTTCGGTGATCTCGAAGTCGCATCCAAAAGTCTATTGAACGTCTGCCACTGCTGATGATCAGCTGATTGATGGATGTGTTGATTGATTTGAACACTTCGCTGTATGTTTCTGTTCTTCGAGCCTCTGTTTGACACATGAGGAATGAGGGAAATATTTGACTTTTACTCAATGAATTAAAAAAAGAGGAACGAAATAAGAAAACATCTCATTCATCAAAGATGTTGTGACGGATGAGTTTTAGACGATGAAGTAACTCGGCTTTTTATGATTTGTCCGTCTGATGTTTGAGACTTGCTGCGAGAGAGCTGAGACTTTTTACAGGAAAAGCGTTGCCAGCTTGACAGATCATCCAGATCTGTGAAATACACAAAAAGCTAATCCTCAGATTTATGATTATCATATCCGCTGGCATGGAATTTGATCTCCCTGTGAGGTATGCAATGTAATATATGCATGTTAAGACTATGTGGCGCATCGCTCCTCACAGATATTGACATTCTGCGAGGTTTGTTTACTTAGTGGGTAAGCACCAGTGAACGCATCTGCACATAGTTTGTACTGTCGGAGGCCTCCTGTCCCATTTTCCCCATGTTTTGCAGGTGAAAGTATATAATCAAAAGAGAGGACGGAAAAGTTTAATCTTCGCAAACTCTGCCTCCTCCCCAACGAGCCAGATGGAACAGAACACATGATAATTCCCCATCCTGGAAAAAGTTCAAATAGTTGTACGCGGCCAACATTCAAGCAGCAACTAATGAATCACAATGAACGTCCCAAATACAGGTGTGCAAAGGGGATTTCTGCAGGAGGTCAAAAGAAGAGCGAGAATAACAGAGAAAGCCTGCCTGAAGCCTTGTAAGCCCCAAAAAAATCTAACCTTAAAAAGGGATTATCACCATTTTCCTGACTTTTGGATGTTTGGCTCTATGATTGAGATCAAGGCTGCTTTTTTTTTTTTTTTTTTTTTTACCCAGATTGAAGTGCTCCTCCGTGTCTGCAGGGAGGCACTCGAGTTTATTTTAACACTCATTTATTCTGTGATAGTCCTTAATACACACATTGTGATTATGAATGAGCCGAGGAGGAAGTTAAAAAGCCGTACATCAATAGACACTGATTAAAGTGATTCACTGTGGATTCTGCATATTGTTTAAAGCTACATTAGGCAAGTTGTTTCTGGACATTAAAATATCAATTTCTTATTGAGCTAATGTGACTGAAGTGAGACTGTAACGGAGAAGAATATCAGCAATTGCAGAAGTGGCTCTGCCAAGTGAGAAAAACGCGGAAGTACTGGAGTTTCTGAAGGGGAATTTTAAAGTATGGAGCGTTTTTTTTTTTATATCTTTCTTAGTCATAATATTCAAATTTGGGACATAACAAAGGAACCATGGTCGGGTTTCAGTTTGGTTCTTTGTTGAATGTTGAATTGGAAGGCCTGTCAATCGAGCAAACACAACCTGCAAACACACCCTGTGCACATCCGGATGTCATTTTAATGAAATAGCATTTGTCCAAATTGACATCTTGATACATAGGAGAAGGCATGAAATTAGCAACTCAACCCATCACTTAAGGTTCAAAATATGCATTTCTAAAAAAAAAATCCTCCTTAATCTTGAGACTCAGCTATGATGGTTGTAACTTGATCGAAATTTCAGAGACTAGTTGTTAAGGACAATGTGCAACTGATTTCTGCATACAAAAGCTAAATGTTTAAGTTTCTCTCTATAGTCGTACAGCTTTAAAAAACAAATGTTGCATCGCAGTGAAACTACTTTTACTGCCACTGAAATGTGATCCAGTCCACACACGGTACAGTATAATTGACCTGCAAGACAGTTAAACACAACATGTGGTCAGGGTGCCAATATGTGCCGAGCGACAGGATGTCGAGCACATGTTCGTAAAACATTAGAAGGGAAATGGAGAAGAAAGAGGGTGAAGGACAGAACATTTGCTCCAGAAAGGACCATTATCTGTAATAGCGCCATCATGACATACTTTTACTCGTCCACAGGGAGTTGGAGCCGGGAAGTAGACTCTTTGTTGAATTCATTTACATATTTTAAACAAGGTACACAAGTTGTTCTTAGTGTGCTGGGTGACACTATGTTGTATTTTATGGCTTGGTGTGCATGTAGGTAGGATAATGAAAATTCACAGCGTGCTTAAAATTACACTCGCCCTCGTGTTAGTTCTCTGCAACAAGCTTCATCACATTTCACAACGTGTTATATTTTAAAGGTTTTTCATTATATTCTTAAACTAAACCCATGTCTATTTTCAGACAGTGTTTGTCTGCTCTAATATATGTTTTCTATAGGTAGCCAATCCCACATTTTCCTTATAATACTGTCGAGTTAGCTCCACAAATCAAGAACAAGTCTGTTAATTATTTTAATGTCTTCTACATTATCAACTGGTGAGGACCTTTTTTTGGTCATATAGCTTTTAGATGAAGTCATATATATAATATTTAGGACCTGTTAAAGCATCTTAAAAACCAGTCTGACATTTCATCAACCAATTCACAATGAGCTGATAACGTCATCTACATCAGATAAAGCAGAAGGTCACCAGTCAGAAAAGAGGAGCCAGCCTTTCTCTATTTCTGTATCTGTGTTAAGCGGCCTTGTTGTATGCAGATTCGAATTACAGCCTTAACAAGTCAAACCTTTCATACACTCAATTCTTAGCATTATCAGCTGCCTGGATAGGTTTTTAAACCCTCCGGGGTTTGCATTTATTTCTCTCTCCACCACATCACAGTTTACAATGGCTGCGTCTATCAGGTCCTGTTCTGTTTGCAGCTATGGGGTTTTGTGAAGGCAGGCATTGATTTTAGTCATGGGCTTTGTTTTAGTCTTCAGACGAGACAGCGACTCTGTCTCAACTGAGCTTTTCGCCTGTAGCAGTGAATAAAAAGCACATTCCTCACTTTGCCTTTTGCCAGCACTCACCCCCCCCCCAACCTCTGTTGATGATCTCTCTCTCATTGACGCTGGGGTTTCGACATTGCTCTCCTCCAACCACTGGATTCATCAAAGTCTGACAGTCTTGTCAATATTCACCAGGCAAAGTGGGCAAAGAGCCATCTAGCTCCTCAATGAGATGAACAAATGTGTTCATAAATCTAAATATAGCCGAGGAGCTGTCAGCATTGTATGTAAAACTATGCGTAGCGATGTGGGAATTATGCACAAAATCTGTGCGAGCCATCTGTGCCAATGGCATGTCTTATACCATCAAATTACTCACCCATGTGTGGCACTTTCATCAGTACACGTAATTGTGCCGTGGCCAGATTAAACATTTGTCTACCTGATGATGGATGAAAGGCTCACGCGATGCAGCAGATTTGGATTAGCAGATACGTTCCAGCGCGGCGTACACAAGTTTGGGAGAGAATGTGCTCTGAAACATAGAGCAGGTAAATCTTAATGGATGTGTTGATAGTTTATTGATGAGGCGGCCTTCAGACACAAAAAGCCTTGAGACAGCTGAAAAATGGATTGTGCAGAATGGCAAATCGTGTCCGCTGAAAGCAGATGTCAAGAGCTAAAGATCCCAGTTAGCCTCTGTTCCACTGGCTTTTGTAGCTCGGTCTTGTCAAGGCTTTATATCAGCTGTATGTCCAAAATGCTAAAGCATGCTCTCTGGTTTTTGTTGGTTGGTTTGTTTGGTTTGGTTTTTCCTGCTTTGGTTTTTTTTCCTGTTGAAAGCTGTCATTCATGGTCTGCATCCCAACCACAGCCATATTCAAAGATTAATATATCCACTGCTGTAGTAAAACAGTAAAATTTGAACATGTCATTGTTTAAATAAAGATAAAACAATTGTATCTATGCCAAGCGGCAACCTCCGCCGCTGAAAAATGAAGCCAATGCGGAAGTGCAAAAAAGCTGCAGTTCCTCGAATAACCGCTAGAGCAGGCTGCAGAAGGGAGTCAATTACATTTGAGCCCCATGTTAAAATGTCCGATTTTACGACAGAAAAAAAAACATATTTACAGCCTGGTTCAAAACATGGCTCTAGTCTCATAAGCTGTTTTTCTACTCCTTGACAACTCTGGGGGGGGCGAATTTTTTTATAAGGCGTTCGTTTAAAATATACAGCATACACCATTATGCACAATTCATAGCTGTCAATCTAAGTGGCGCCACTTTGATTGACAACTAGCCACTGACGGTCTAAACGGCGTCACTCCGGCTAATTCTAGTCACTGAGTTTGGGAAAGAGATCGTCGTGGGGTTAGCCGGCTAGCAACGATATTTAGCAATTAACCTAGCTGGTTAGCCATAGCTAGTTTGATTATTTCGAATAAAGCGGCTTTTTTCAGCGGCTTTTTTCAGCCAATAACGTTCATTGACCCGCCTCAGCTCCGCCCTCGCTCCACCTCTTTGTCCATATTTGGAGTAACCGGAGGTAGGCTACCAAGATGGCTACGCACTACGATTTGCTTCATTTTTGCTCTTCAGAAACATATGGGTGACGTCACGGACACTACGTCCATATTTTATACAGTCTATGATCTATGCATATAACAGCATCTTCCATGAGGTTTCAACAGCCTATCAATGGCAAAGATTGATGTTGTTATTGAATGCAAACAACATATTTCAGTCAGTTTATCTTGGTTAAATTTGCAGCTGTTCATATTCAGAATGCTTTTATTGCTTTCATCATTGCATTTGTGCACAAAATCCTGCACCACACGTGAGTTGATTGAACTCTGTCCATAGGTTTTTATGTACACTGGCTCGTACGATTCCTTTGACTTTTCCAAATAAATACTTTCAGTTTCATGTCTGTCCAAGCCTTTGAAGTGCTGCTGGTCACCCAACTTTATCTATATCAACACCTACAAATCCCCTGTAATAACTCTTCCCACTTCCATTGCTTGATCAATATCTCGTCGAGCTGTGAATAAACACAAGGTGCAATATGTTCACAACTTCTCCTCCACTGTACATTATAACCACCGGAGCAGTTATTGTTCTCCCTTTCCTTCGCTTCATAGCTTCTGAGCATTTACCTGAAGGCTACATTCAGCTGTCACAGACGATTAGTTGTCGTATCCGATGTTCTGGCAATTTAGACGGATCTTCGACTGCGGTACATTAGTTTCACTTTCAGGGCGCGCACCTTCAGTCCCGTAGCTGAGAAGCAGTCAACCTCCGACAATAGCTGTGCTGATCCGCTGTCATCCTCGAGGTGGGTGGTACAGTGCGGGAGGGAGTTTGATTTCTCCACAGTCGTCTGCGATACATATGGCTGTTTCGACGAGCGTTTAGTTGAATCATCCGTGCACATTCGGGGGCTGCACAAAGGAAGATTATGAGCAACTTCTCTCCGATGAAATGAAGAAATAACACTGTAATCAGTCAGAGGCAATGAGGTGCATTACTCGTAATTACATCTGTTGGAGACACAGAGAAGTTGTTGGAACAACAGCCCATTCAAACTCCCTGCTCTTGTTATCATCTAAATGCAAATTGGATGTAATAAGGGCCTTGTCTGTCTATCTGTTGAAGTTCTGTGCCAAGTTACAGGAACAGCAAAAAGAAAAAGGCCGTCTGATGTAGCTCTCGGTTTTCATGCTCTCACTCTTGGTATTTCTGAAGGCTTTTTTTTTCCCAGCCTCCCAGAAGCATGCTTCCAAGTCTCTCTCTCTCTCTCTATCTCTACGTCCTTTTCATCATATTTCTTTCTCTCTGAACATTTTGTCTTTCTAAATTTTTGTGAAGTTTTTTTGTGCTCTCTATCTTTGAGGCATCCCCGAGGTTGTGCGAGCTGTGATGCGCATGAACTCGTGGCACTGCGGTTTCACATCTGACTCATGACCCTTGTCACAAGTTTTCTCTCAGGACTTTTTGCTAATAAAACTAAGGACACTGTCTTCACAAGGAAATAAAACGGCACTGGTTGTTCGTCGAAATTCTTAGGACGATCTGTGTTAACTCTTTGCACACCCTCGGGAGGACGCAATTTTTTTTTCTCCGTTTTCCGAAATAAAGCTACAACACATTGAGCTATATGACAAAGCTTGGTCAGAGTCTGAACCCAGGTGCACGGCACTGAGGCAGGAGCTTCAAAGTAAAAGTCTTTATTGATAATAAGGCAGAACTCAAAATCACTCAGACGAGGTATGATGAAAAAGTGCAACAAAAAATCACTCTTACGAGGAAACAAACGAGCAGGAAAAACAAAGACGCGGCTGAGGAAAAACGAGACGTGGAAAAGGCAAAGTAGCAACACAAAAGGCAAACCTGGCAACAAAGACGTGGAGCATGAGGCGCAGGTTGACGGACATGACAGACACGACAAACTAGCAAAGGACAGGGGAAGATGCAGACATTATATACACAAGGTAATGGGGATCAGGTGGAGACAATCAGGGCGGGGCAGACAATCACACTGAAGGGCAAGTTACCTGAAACGAGAAGGGAGACGGTTACCAAAATAAAACAGGAAGTGTAGAGACAACATGAGACGAGACATAAATGGAAAAAGTAACTTAACATTTCTTTTTAGTCATGACAAGCTATGAATTATTAATTGTTTCTAACAGTCTTGGAACAAAGTGCAATGGTAGCATCATTCATTTGTCGTTGAGTTTGAAAGACAGACTGAAGTGAAAGATAAATAAGTAAGTGCCATCACTGGCCTCCATGCTGCTTTATTGTTTTCCGGTGCAGTCATGATGTTGACTCACCAGAAAAGACAGAAAGACAAACTCATCTTCTGGGAATGCAAAAGGAGTCAATCACCTATTTGTATCAGTTTTTATGTGCTAGTTTTGGTGTTGAATGGTTCTCGTCGACTTTGGTAACTTTAAACCAAGGTAATCCTTCCCCAGCCTCACCAGACTCAAACTATACAGGTGGCTGACCTACTTTTCTCTCTCTTGCTACGTCTCCCATTTCACCTGACCACAGGGATCTTCAGGTCCTCTTTACTCAGTGTCTGCACCTTCCTGTCTCAAATAAAACATGAGGATTTCAGGGAGGATGCAGCCAAAGCAGAACTTCCCCCGGTCTGCTCTTATCCTGCACTGCCGAGGCCAAGATAGATAATTCAACTCTCAAATGTTGCAAACTGTAAGTGAATAAAGTGCTTCCAGGTGAAGTAATGGCTGGCAGCCATATTGGAGGTATTTAGACCTTGAGTGAAAGTGGCTGCGAGTCGCTTTTGTGTGTGGCAACAAATATGTGGTGAATTTATCAGCAACTGCGAAGCCCTTGTTTTGAAAACTATGACAGATGGTTGCAAAGAACAAGACTTTTTCTCCGGCAAGGTGAAGGTTGGTGCGGCTGTCATAGATTACACAGTTGGACTTCCACTGTTGCTACATCTGTACACAGCAGCCGAAGGGCGTGAGTTATGTACACTAAACACTGGCTTCTGTCAGAGGACGCATGTTGCCACGATGTCCCCCCCTCCGGGCCCACTGCGGTGTGCAGGGCGCCCGCTGTCACTGAATGATTTGGCAGGGACGCAGTTTGTTTCCCCCCCTGGGCAATTTGGTCACCACATGTTTAAACCGTTACCACAGATGTGGCGTGAGCTCTTAGGCCCAACAAAACCAGTGTTTACGTTGAATGTGTATTCTATGCCGAAGCGTCATATGCCATGTGTAGGCAGGAATGACTTCACAAGGCAGATGGCACTATTCATTTTTGGACTGGGAAAATTGAGATGTAAAAAAGAAGCTGGCTCGTGACCAGAGGTTTGCCGGTTTGATCCGGCTCAGATCAGCTGAACATCTCCCGGGGACAGGAGGCAAAGAGCACTGCTTGTTCCTAACTCATTACCACAGCTATGGAGCTTTTGAGCAATGAGCCTACGTCCCATTGCATTGTTAGTTTCCAGGTGTGTGTATGTGTGGAGCAGGGCGTTCCTGGAAAAAGACATTCACGCTCTGTGAATCTACTCCATTTAAAGAAATGTTAAATAAACAAAACACATATTTTCATGTTGGACCACATCCCCACTTAGTGCCTGTTCAAAAAATGATTACTGTTTTGACTCTATTACTGTTTTGAGTCATACTTTATATTAGTCTGTAATAAATCAGCCACGACAAACAAATATGAAACTGAAATGGAGATAAAATCCGCTTGTATCAGCTCAGAAACACATTTGTTGGTGGTGAAGAGGAGAGAGAAAAGGATCCTGTTTGGAGTTCAAATCCCCCAAAGGGGTTCTCCCCAAGTACCAACTACCACCATTTTCCACTGAAACCTGTGCTATCCATCTTCTCCTGGAACATTGGAGAGCTGTTTAAGTTGTTCCACAGCGTTCCCGGGCTTTCTGTGTTATAGGCCTGTTTATTTAGGCTGGTTATTTTGAGTTGAAAGTGGCGGGTAGAGGGAAGAGTGAGAGCAGGATATAGGGGAGCGGGAAAGAGAGGTGGGGGCTTCTGAATGAGCGTCGGGCTGCTGCAGGGAGAGAAGCGGCTGGATGTGCTGGGTGGAGCAGGGCGGGCCTCCTCCACGGCAGCAGCCTGGTGGAAAACAGTTGTGTGAATGGCGGGAGACGGTGGGCTGACTCAGCCAGCCGGGCGATGTGGATGGGATGACTGTTAGGTTGTGAGATGTCTAACTCATGATGGAGAGAGTGAGAGAGTGTGTGTGTGTGTGTGTTCAGGCCACTAATATGTGCATGGGTGAATGTGGGTGTTTATGTTTGCACCATGTACTTCTGTCTTTGGGTGTGTGCACTGGAATGGTTTAGAGTAGTGCCGGTTGATGGAAGGGTTTGAGAGCGAGCATCTGGATAAGGCATTTATCTGGGACTAAATTCAGCGGAGTTAAGCGAGAGAGAGGTCTCGAGGGGGACGGGGTGAGGCGGTGAGGGGAGGGGTCAGTCTGAGCCGGAGAGGGTCAGTCTGGTGGTGTGTGCCTTCAGCTGGTTCTCATTATGGGGCTAATGTGACGCTCTGATCTCAAACACACACTGACTTTGCAGAGCCAGGTTAAAGCCGGATATGGGTTTTGGGAGGCCCCTTCACTGCAGCTTCTGTATCACAGTTTCCCTCCACAGCTAGACTGGGGGCCTCGTTTATAGAAAGGCCTCACTATCAAATTTGGTCATGGAAAAGTTTGCAGCCGTGAAACTGATGGGGGTCTTCAGACGTAGGACTTTTGACGAATTTCCTGAAACGTGTCAGTTGCACATGAAATGTTTGATTATATTCCAATTTTGGGAGCAAAGATTTTTCTTTGCTTCACAAGTTGCCTTTTATTTATTGGCTGCCGTGCAAGACGCTGGCCTGGTCAGCACTCGGGGTCTTGCTCAAGGAAACTTTGACATGTGATTACGAGAAGCTAGGGATCAAACCAGTCCTGCAATTAATGGACAACCTGCATCATGGGCCACAGCGGCCTCGTGAAATGAAGAATTTTGGGGGGAAAACATGTTTATATTTCCCAAAGTAAAGTACTAAAAAAGTATTGTTGTAGTATCAGTGCCAAAACCTACATATCATATCTGCAGTAATATAGAAAAACAATAGATAAAAAAAGACCCAAATGAGAGATAAATACAAAACTGTACATAGAGAGAAAAGAAAGAGCAAGTCGGTTAATTTATGGGATCTGTCTGGGAAATATTTGGAGCCTGTACAGAAGACAAGTCCAACTCAAACCTCATCTCTATCAAGTGCTCCCCTGCACCGGACCCCCAGCTTCTCAGGGTCCGGCTCCTAAATCTCTTCTCCTGTGCTGACGTTTAAGTGGAATGATTTACGACAGCGAGCTGCTACTCAGCAAAGTGTTTTCCAGCCCACTGAAAAGCCAATGTCACGATGATAATTAGTGGTGGAGTGACGGATGCCTGCGCTCATAACTGCAGTCATAAGGGCACTCTGAGCGAAGGCTGAATGGAGCTATTGATATGTCAGAGACGACTGTTGACGGTGAATGAGGCAGACCTGGAAAGGATCAACACGAGAGCAAAGGCGCAGACGTACCTTTTCAATGTTCACAAAAAAAATAAAAAAAAAGTCTAACGGTGGAAAATTATGAGCCCGAATCATAGAGCTCCCAAGTGCTCTCTGCTCATTCAAACCAAAAAACTGTGACAGTCTTGATAATACCTTAGACGCTCTCAACAGTGTGCAGCAGCGTAGCAGTCGTACGTATGATGGAAACATTACAACCGAGAGAATGACTGAGGACAAAAACCTCAAGAGTGCAGTATGCAGACATTAAGTGAAGTACCAGTAATTGCAGGGGGGCGTTGGAGTCACGACGCAGGCATACGAGCTAGCTGCATCGAGAGTGTGTGACCGCTTACGTCAAAGCTGGAAAACCCCATATTCAGAGCGAAAGGAGTACTCCACTGAAAGTCTGTTTACTATCAAATATTTGTCCTCTCTTCAATGCGCTTAATGGAAAAAGAGGCATTTTGGGAAATACGCTTATTAGCTTTCTTGCCTTCAGTTAGATGAGAAGATCAGGAGCACTCCCATGTGTGTGCACTAAATATGGAGCTGGAGCTTGGAGGCGAAGAGCTTACATCCGCCTGTTCTCCAAGAAATACAGCCCTGACTCCAAAAAAAAAAAAAGTTGGGATGCTGTGTAGAAGATATATAAAACAGAATGTGTGAATCATTTGCTAATCCTATTTGAGAAAAACTCTATTTAAATCAGTACAAAGACAGTATATTTAATGTTTGACCTCATCAGCTTTATTGATTTTCGTAAATATCTGCTTATTCTGAATCAACACGTTTCAAACAACAGGAGCAACAAAAGACTGTGAAAGATCCAAACAGGTGTTTTTGGATCAGTCCACAGGTAAACAGGTTCATTGGTAACAGGTGATAGGATCATGATTGGGTATTAAAAGTTCATCCTAGAAAGGCTCAGTCGTTCACAAGCGAGTATGGAGAGAGGTTCATCACATGTGAAAACATGATTGTATGAAGGAGATTAAGACATGGGCTCAGGAGCACTTTGTAAAACTGTTGTCAGTGAAGACAGTTTGTTTGCAAATGACTGGGTTCTGATTTTTTAATGTTTTACACAATATAACTTTTTTGGAATCTGGGTTGTAGATAGAGCTTGTAACTCCCCATAGAAGTACTACTACTTTCATTTCTGTTGTAAAAGACTTAATTAAACAAATTAAATACAAAATGTTAATAATGAGCTACCAACAAACTTGATCAACAAACTTCCCAAAATCCTACTCTGGCTCCAGCTCGACCAGTGATGTGCATCTAACCCTCAACAAGAAAGTGAACCCTCAAGTATTATAGTACATACTATTATATTTAATGATAGTAGTATATTTTAAGTAATACCTATTTCCCAAAGTTTTGAACAATGCTTTTAAAGTTTGTACTTTAACTTGCTCCCATGACAGACGGCAGAGAGGGAGGACCTCAGGCACACAAAACTACAAAGCTCTAAGATAACACGAAAAAAAATCCGTAACATATTTAACCTTATTATGTCATTCTTTACATTTTATAGCACGGACAACTACTAATTGTAATTTGTTACAGTGGCTACACAATGTCAAAACATATAAAGAAGAGATCTACACCACACTTGAAGTATAATCCACTTCTCCTCCAGTGATACTTACTTTCATTCTGTCTTCACTGTTGTTGAAGTAATGAAAAGTGAAATTTATGATGCAATACTTAAAAAGATGAACAGCAGGTGAGAAAAGCCCTCAAACCAAACTACATCATAGAAAAAAGAGGGTTTCAAGCTGGTGGCCTGAAACAACCACCATTAAAATAATTTAGTCTAATTATCTGTATTAATCAGTAGAACAGAAACAGGACGCAGGAGCTCTTTACTCTGCCATTTTGTGTTGACACTGTAAATATTAGAAACTCAAGTGGCTGTCCGGCACTTAACTGCTGTCTAATTTCCTCCTGCTATTGCCTTGAACCGTCAGAGCTGTGGAACAAAGCCAGAGCAGTCTGACCAGTCATGCATTACGTGCGGCGCTCACAGCTCGAGCTTTCACCTTTAAGCTTTTTTTTTTTTTTTAAATAATGTACTGTAGGATAATGAAAATCCTTTATTGACCTTTAATTAGATTTATAGGGATAAGTCAGGTGTAAAGGTGCAGGAGTCCATGACACTTTCTATTCTGCAAGATGAGAAATGTATCATCGCAAAAGTCTCATGTTTAATGGTCGATACGTGATTTCCATTTTGCTATTTGGCGCCGCTTTCTTCCTTCCTCCCTCGACGTGCTGTTCTACTCACTTTTCACACGGTGAGGTTTCACGCAGGAATTCATTAACGGTGTGTTAAAATGTCCTTCAGCTCCGTCTTTAAACAGCCTCGCTCCGGCTGAGGGGAAGCAGAGAGAGTCGCAGAATAAACAATCGTTTCTTAGAGCGTTTCTTGCCGTACATTTGGCAAAAGAAAGTGTGTGAATGGGTGCAGAGGGGGTCTCTCAGTGTGAGCGGGGATATAGGTTGAACTAGTATAGAGGGAGGGGGGGTCAGTCCTCTGATGTCACAGGGGGATTATTTTAACAGGACCCACCCACTGGGACCTTGGCGGTTGATGGCTTCCGTAGCTCGGGCCGGGCTGACAGAGGCACGCTTTGTATTAGCCAGCCATAAACTACAGCAGAGCCCTGAGTCACTACAATGCTTCTGTTCACGGCCGTGTTTGTCTTACAACGTTGTTAGGTGAGTGAGATCATCCGTCCGAACTCATTATGACCAACGAGTCTCTTAGTCGAGCGCGATGAAGCCAGCAAACGGTGGAGTCGGCCTCGTTCGGCTGGAATATTGAGTTTGAGGAAAAGGTGTTTACCTTGTCGAAAATTTGAGAATGTCCCATTGTGTCCTTCTGAAGTAGCACAATATTTCTTTGTTCGCCGCTGCCTTGAAATACAGTATAGCAATGTTAACATGAAACTGAAACGCTGCCAACACTTGATGGAAATATTTTCTCTGGCAGCGAGAGAGTGTACAAACCGCCAAAGAAGAGTTCATGGCGTTTTCTCAAGTTTAGTACAACGGTTTCCACTGATTTGATTGGATGCCGTGCGGTGAAGCTACACCTCCGTGACCTTTCACCACCTGATATCCTGTTCTCAATCTCATCTCGACCCAGTGATGGTGGAAGAGGATGGCAGCAGATGCAAACACATCAGTCAGTTTTCCTATACACAACTCAGTCGTGCTCAACAAAACAAGTCTGCAACAGAGGGAAAAGGCCTTTGCTTTTTTTCCCCAAAGAAAGTGGGCTTTTCCTATTCATTTTGTTTAGAGACCCAGCCTTTCAGACCCCCTTCTTGCACGGCTCTAAACCCAGACAACACTGAGTCTTTCACATCCTTTTCCACGCTTTCCCTCCCTTTTCTCACAGCTTCATTTTCCTAAGCCGAAATTACATTACACTGCCATTCTCCTTTCACGGGGAAAGGTCATAATTTTTCGCCGCTGCCGCCACCCCTTGTCTGTTGTGTGAGTGCGAGTTTTACAGAGAGAGCGCCTGAAAAGTTTTAATTATTGGCAGGGAGGAGGCCACCCGCTGCGGCTCCACAAGCTGGCTTTTTTAATGTATTGTACCTCTTCACTCTGGCTATCATCGGAGCGTCTCAGGGGGACGCAGAGGTAGATGGAGGTTTGAAAGGGGACTAAAATGATGATGTGTTTGCTTTCACTCTGACATAGTCTGGTCTGAGAAATGGCTCTATAAAGCCTGTAAAAGTGTGTCCCTGGTGACTTCTGAAAAGTCAGGGCTGAAGGAGGGGGTCCTTATAAAGCAGCGCTGTCAAGGTATGTAGAGTTGTGGCTCTGCTCTCTGCTGTTTAACAGTGCTGGATTTAACAGTATTTTCCTATACAGACTGCTGCATTCAGAGTCGGCTCTGTAAACATGTTGCACCACCGTGATCACTTCCTGTTAAGATCTAGTGTGCTGTGATTAGTATATGTTAAGTAATCATGTTCAATACGTTGTAATTGGCATTCATCTTAACACACATCTGATTAGTGTTTATCCTTAAATGCTTTGAATGTTTGATTGACACTAACTTACACAATGGTAGCTACTGGCCATAGGAATAATCTTGACAACTCTGTCACATATATTTTCTGCTACTCATGTTCAGTGGCTGCATATTTTCAGGTTATTCTAGTCAAAGGGAGGTGGTCAACATGAACAAACTGCAGTCCTGCGAGGCTTAGGCTGCAGAAATGTTGGTGAAATTTGAGGAAAGATTGTGGTTTTTGGTCAAATGTTAAAACAGTAAACTCGTCCTGTCTCATGATTCAAGTTGCTATCGACTTATTGAAATTAAACCAAGACCATGATCTTTGCTAAATATAACCAAGTGCATTAAACGCCTGAACAAAACCATAAAAGGCATTACTCACATCTGCATCGCTTCAAGATTTTGCATTGGAAAAATTGATGTAGGCAAAAGAAAAAGAAACATGTTGTTTGTGAATGTTCTGAATACATTCAGTCACAACACTGCAACTTATTAAGTTGACAAAAGGTGCAATTCAGGTGGCATTGAATTTTCCTGTCGCATATTATTAGTAGACACAGTTCCTTAGAGACTCTCTGACTCTGCATTTGCAGCAAAAAATCCACTGACAAACTACATTAAACTGCATGAAAGTCTTGTGCATAGTTTCTAACAAAATATATTTATTACAGTAGAGGAGAAATCTGCATCTAATGATTCCAGTCACTACTGATTAATCTGTGGATCATATTTTGATTATCAAATTGCTTCTCCTAAACCCAAAGGTATTCATTTCACAATTATATTTAATAGGGAAAAGCAGCAAAATGAGAAGCTGATGTAACTTGATACCTGACACAAAATTCAATTATCCAAATTGTTGAAGTTTTCTGACAATTGACTTATTTATCCAGCACAGGCAGATATCTGATGTACAACCCCTCCCATATATTATAATCCATGTTGTGATAGTCCACTGGGTTTCTATCTGCAGACATAACCGGAAAACTAATGTTTATCACAAGCACAAGTGCTATTGACCCTTGTGAGAGATGTAATTGCTCTTTATGGTAACGACCATGTCGCCATATGGTAAACGCCATTACACCCTTTAAAGCGCTCCAGTTCTATCTATGGCTAACAACACCCTATCCTTCATATAATTATATCCAGAAGCTATTATGCTCTGTTGTAGTAGGCACAGCCCAGCAAAGGAAACAAATGACCAACATAACCACTATTTATAGTCAAGCTAACTGTGGTTTAACCATGGGTTACGCAAGTAGGTGGTTTGTTTGGCAGTGTTACCATGGCAGGATTGTTGTAGAGGAACACACACTGGGTATCCTCGCTTCTGTGTAGCATTTAGAACAAGCAAACCATCATTTAAAAGAAACATAGATCATCAGTTTTTATAAATGTGTTACCCTGTTTCATTTAACAGCAAAATTAGTAAAACAGGTTAGACACTTCTTCAAAAGTTAGTCTTCACAATATGGTGCATGTGTTTGAAGTATTTTCTTTGACAATCAGGGCAGCGAAAATCAGCATCTCAAAGGCTCAAACCTCACGCGTCCGGTGCGTCCTCACACTCCCTTAAAATGTGACTGAACCGACTCTGATTCATCAGCACAAACAAGTCACAGGACACAAAGCCGCCTGAATGTCTCCAATCTTCCTGCACTTGTGGTCAGCGTGTCTCTCTTCCCCATAGCTTTTCCGGACATGTGTCGCTAGATTGAGACCAAAGGAGGATGGAGAAGAGGCGGAGGAGGAGGAGGAAAGGGAAAGAAAGACAACAGGGTAATTCATTCAGTCGTCTGTGAAAGAGAGGAAGACTCAGTTTCCTCGGAGCATTATAAATACAAGCGCAGTCAGTCATCAAATTATAGCCATCTGCATTGGCCTGAGACCAGGATTCTGCTCCACGCACAATAAGGTAGTGTGAGTCGGGGTGTGGTAGCTAAAGGGGATCAGAGACTGTCCTCTTAGGTGGTTAAACCTCAACACGCAGGCTGACACCATGTGTGGCAGCAGCTTCACAGCTCCAGCTTACACTCTTAAGGAGCAGGGATGATCCTTTACAGATAATGATGCCTTGTCAGCGAAATAACCTCAGCTCGATCCAATCTACACCCGGCACCAAGGCCCCGGAAGATGGAGAAGGTAGCTGAGGGTTGTGTTGCAGCAGAAAACAGGAGGCTTGTGATGCACATTCTCATCCTCAAAAGCCCTTCGTGTGTTTGATTTTCTTTCATCCTGCAAGGTTTTGAGTCCCTGTTTGCATACCTGTTAGACACAAGCAAGGGCACAGAGACAAAGGAGGTGTCACGGAGCGGGGCATTTGTACAGAAAGCATATTGCAAATGTGCTTTTCCTACATGAAACCTATTCTCTGCCTGAGCTTTACACAGCTTAGCCAGGGAACTAATGAATTCCAGGTCCAGGTACACTGCAGAGAGTGAAGCTATTGTGTGTATCATTAGAAAATGTGCTCCTTCTCCTGAAGGCAACAGCAGCAAGCTGAATTTGAACCAGAAAATCCCCAGGCAGAATTGTCTTGGCATCGCTCTCTCCTTCAGCTTTTTATCCCTATGCTCAGTGAACAATCCAACAAAAGCTCGGGTTTAAGAACCATGGAGCTCATTGCGATTTTCTTTGTTAATGCAATTGCCTGTAAGAAAAGATTCTGTTCCCCCCAATTTTCACTTTCAGCCTGGAGGCTCCTGTGCAATTAGCACTATTCTTTCATTTGGAATACCTTCGCCTTACCAAAAACTCTCTGAACTGTACCATAATAGCCTGTGGCGCAGTCAGTAGCGGCTAACGACAATAGCCTCCGAAAAGTGACATTTTGAAACTGAATGATGTGTAACTCTAATTCCATTCAATTCAGTAATACAAATGATATTTGCATGTTCGGCTCCATTCTCGTTCTGAAGGACCAGAAAGGATCTCGTCGATTTAGTTTTGCTTGTTTTCTCTAATTTCTTTCAGCTCATTTGTTATCATTCACAAAATTTTGGATTACAAACTTCAACACGTGATAATGTCAAATACAGTCTTGTGTTATTTTTATTTCTTAAAGCCACCAACACGGTGTTTCTTTGACTGCAGTGTATAATCGATAGTCTCTGTGTACTCTGTGCTGAGACCGTTCATCACCGACTTTGCTTATGACAGGGAAGCCTTGGACCAAATGCCTCTTAGTGAAATCACAAAAGCATGAGCAGGAAAAAAAAACCCATTGCCTTTCATCCTTGCTGACATCAAAATGATTGTCTGTGTTCACATTTCCAGAGTTAGTTGCAGATCTGTGATTGGGGGGTTCGTTCACAGGATGAGAAAGGACAAATGTACCCTTCAATGTTTTCAAGTTGGCAGCATGACATTAATGTAGATGCAACACAGACACAAGCTGCCCTTTAAACACACACACACACACATTTGCTTTCACTCAGACATCTTCGACACCTTCGAACAGATGAAAATACTTTTTCCATTTATAGCGATGAATGTTTAGGATTGTATTTTCTCCTCTATTCTCTGACTCATTTGTGTCTGAGAAGTTATTTCATGAGATTTGTGCCTCGTGGCATCAAGCCCTCTGTCCTGCTCGGCTGTTGGATGCTACTGTTGATTTTGAGGGAATATTGTGGTCTTGGTGATCTCATAGGAATGTTCTCTCAGCTTCACTATTCCAAGTATTTCAGAGCATTAGTACTGTGTTGTCACTGAGTTTCTGTCTCTTGAACTATCACCCCTGTGAGGACGAGTGGCTTGCTAATGGAAAGCCCCTTTTCTCTATCTCTTGGCTAAGGCCATGGAAAACCCATGCTGAGGAAACAGGGTCTTGGAGGTGGTCCAGTTTAATTTCAGAGCATGTGCACTGGGAAATAATTGACTTCCTCCGCGGTTTACATTTTGTCGAGGGCCCCGGAGAGCACAGTCCGAGGCAGGTGGCTGAATTTGCATATCATTGGAAACGAGACAGCTCAAGCCTGGGAAATCCTCCACCCCAAGACTCTATATGCCCGGAAAACCTCCGCAGGGGTAATGACTGATGTCTCAGTGAGAGAATCCCTGTGAGGCCAGAGGAGCTCCTCTTCAGCCAGGAGCAGCTGGAGGACACCTGATAATATAGAAATCAGTCCTGAGCAAGTTGCACTGTGACGTTAGACTCGGAAAAATGCTCATCTAATTGGTTTCTCCAAACTTGCACATTAGAATTCACAGTTGACATCGAGCAGGTGTAGGTTGAGCTTCGAGCGACGTATGCAGAGCCATGATAGTTTGCCAGTGTTGAAAATGTGAAATGCAAATTGTGAAATCAGATTATTTTACAAAACTAGAATTTGTTGTTCTTTTGTTCTTAATGATAAAAAGAACAAAGTGACATTTTTGCCTTTATTTGAAATTGCACAATCAAAGAAAATGTGTGTTAGTTGATCATAAAAAATGATGCCTCTTTCTTACCTTCAAATTTTATGTTTGGCTCTTCACAGAATCCTACTTTGGGGACAGCTTCTGCAGTTTACAAGCCGTCCAAGATGTCTCCACCTTCCACTTGTCGCTCCAGATCAAGACGAGTCGGCGAAGTGGGCTCCTGCTACTGGCTGCAGGGATGGAGGACTATCTGTTCCTTGAGCTCCAGAACGGGAAAATACAGGTGAAGGGTTAACAAACTGCAGAGGAGACTGAAATATTCTTAGCTAGAAAATGTAGTTGCGTCACATTGAGTTTAGCTCATTTGGTGCAGCAGATGTCTACTATGCCAAAAATAACTGTTTTGCAGAAGCGTTCTTTATAAAATGAAATTAGTGATGATACCTAAAGGAATGTCTGGTCAAAGATAGAGCAGGAATTGAATAAAAATGAAACACACTTTAAAATATGTTTTAAATTTTCTCATCAGAGGTGGTGAGACAACAATGGCCTTCCAAAAACAAAACTTTTATAACCAGATACAACGGACTGAAATACTCGGGCAGATCAAGTGTTAGTTGTAGAAGAAAGTGAGACAATGTTGTTATTTTCCTCCACAGGAGAAGCAAGAACGAGGAAAAATTAATTAGCGTGCTCGATGTCAAAGGAAACTATCTCCATAATGTGCTCATTTTCCGATGCAGCACATGTTCTGTGTTGATGAGGTGAAAGATCATTTAAAGCAGTGAAAAGTTTTTATACATAAAATTGACATAAATGTTATTGTCTCAGTTGGATAATATCCCCACTGATTAATTCTCTGCTACAAAACATCACATACAGTAGGTTGTGAAATGTGTCACTTTAAATCAGCTTGGAGAAAGAGTATATATAACACAACACATTTAAAAGGTGCCACACGGAAAACAACCTTAATTGATTTGATTTTCCTGCTGTCTTCTCTAGTTGTCTTGCAGGAATAAGACTCATAACATCTAACATCTATAATTAATTGCTTGACAGCTTTGAAAAGCGGCAGAATCAGCATCAGGTGTGCTATCACAGAGATTCATACAGATTTTTTTTTTCCCCAGAGAGGACGACATCTCTGTATTTTAAATGAGGTGAATTCTCAGGATGTGTGTAGTAAAAGGAAATATCACCTTTACCTGTCTTATTCATTCTGTTCCTCCGAGTGATACGAGACACACTGAGCAAATAGACTCAACGCTGTGGAGAAATTTAATTGTCTGTCATGCATGTGTAAGAATCATGTCGTTTAACTTTAAGCAAAAGGAAGATCTCGGATGCTATCAGGGAAATTTTGGAAAGTATTTCATTTTTTAAATAGAGCTTAGTCAACACGGTGAGCACACCTGAGGAATTTTCCGGGGTTGTAGACACACTGCCCGAGATCATAAATGTTAATATTACAATAAAACGAAGCTTAAACTCAAGTGTTTTATGAGACAACGAATTAGCCTCCTGTAAATGTTAAGTGAGAGGATTCAGAAATGGTTATGAGCATTTTGAAAAGAGAGGCTTTTTTATTCATATATATTGACAGTCAATCAATGTCGGGAAATTAGGGCAATCCCATTAATCAGTAGTCCTGAATCCCAATCATGTGGTGTCCATAAGAAGTCCATAATAAATATTACATATGCAACAATATATACTGAAATGTATTATAAGTTTTAAATAAATAAAATGTTTTTTTCTTATAGGCACGGATGAACCTGGGGGCTGGCGAGGTCACGCTGACCTCATCCCATTCAGTGCAGCTGAACAACCTTCTGGACCACAAAATCTCACTCAGCCTGCAAGATGGCAAACTCACCATGACAATCGATGAGCTCTTTCCAACGTACGTTCCCGTGGATCACGATGGGGAACAGCTCAATATCGACCAGGGAATTTGGCTTGGAGGAACAGGAGACCTGGATACTCCCTACCTCAGCAATGCCATCCCCCCTTTCCGTGGCTGCATGAGTCAGGTCAAATTCGAATCCCATCAGTTTGATATTCTCAGCACAGTCTTCAAACAATGCCACGACACCAAGGAATCCTGCAGCAGTGAGTTCGAGGCCGGTGACGGGGAGGCTATTAGTTTCAGCACTCCTGACTCCTTTGTGTCCTTCCCCACCTGGAGCGGGGCTAGTGGTGCTCCCAGGGTCTTAGAGCTCCTGATGAAAACCACCATCGAGGATGCTTTACTTGTTTTCCACCCCGGCCGAGAGTCAGACTTCATCGCTATTTGTGTTGTGAAAGGCTACCTCAAAGGTATGCTGGACCTCGGCAGTGGCATGAAGATACTGGAGAATACCCAGGTGCAGCTGGATGATGATCAATGGCACAGAGTTAAGGTTCAGATCAGTCAGGACTCTTTTGTCATCAATGTAGATAGTCAGTCTTCCTCCGTCCCTCTTGCCTCGTCAGAAAAATTGGACTTGGTTGGTAACTTGTATTTAGGAGGCATCCAAGGAAAAATGAAGGATGTCTTTCGCGAGAGCGGGTCCTTAAATCACGTAGAAGAGGAAATGACAGCTGAATCCTTCATTGGCTGCTTGGGGGAAATCAAAGTAAATCAGAAGGACAGAAGCCTGCAGGATGCTTTAGTGACCAAAGATGTTCATGTTAAATGTGAAGGAGAGGACTATGACTATTCAAGTTACTATGACAATGATTTAACTACAACCTCTCCACCTGTTCGCATCCAGTATGCTGATACAGATGCTGAGGAACATTGCTTCCCAACAGATGACACACCAGAGATTTTCAAAAATGTAAGAAAGCTTCTTGATGTCACTCAACTGCTTGTGCCTGAAGGTGGGGAAGATTTTCTCGATATCAGCAATCTAAACCCTACATTTGACCTCAGTGCTGCAGGTCTGCGTCAGTCTGACATCGTCTTTACTCTCGAGAATGATCCCTGGTATGGCTTGGTCGATATCAACACCAGCACAAGACGCACACAGAAGTTCACTCTCCTCGATATTGTCAACAAGAAAATTAAGTACATGCATGATGGAAACGAGAGGCATACAGATCAAATCCAGCTACAGGTGGCTGTTCACAGCAACAGCTACCTGCCAGAATGTTTGAAAATTGCTCGCGAGTATGTCCTCCCAGTTGAAATTATTCCCGTCAACGATATACCACAACTCGGCGGAGGAGAAATCACCATTACAGAAAGCGGCAGGACACGTTTGAGTCCCAGCCTTATTAAAATCATGGATTCCGACTCCCGCTGTGATGAATTAGTAGTGACTGTAACCTCAGAGCCTTCCATGGAAGTTGGTTACTTAGAAAACGGCCAGCAGCCAGGAAGAAGCATCTCAGAGTTCACTTGCAGGGAATTGAAAGATGGAAATATCTATTTTGTACACAGAGGGGGTAGTGCTGCTGAAATTAGCTTGGAGGTGTCTGATGGACAGTCAGTGAGTCACTCAACTACTTTTAAGTTATCTGCGACACAGGCACATATGACTGTTGTCACCAACACTGGCATTCTCTTATCTCAAGGAAGCAACGCGACCATAGGTGTTCACAATCTGGCTGTCCTCGCTCATCCTCGCAATGGAGATATTATGTATAACATCACACAGCCTCTGATATTTGGAGAACTACAGATGAAGACAAGTGAGGGAATGTACAAGCAGGTTACAACTTTCCATCAATCAGATCTGGATCAAGACCGCCTCAGATATGTCAGCACTGACTCCAGTGACCAGGAAGATGTTGTGGTCGAGCGGATTCAGTTTGACGTCCACTTGGGGCAGTTCTCCATCTGGAACAACACCTTCTTGGTCAAGGTCATCCCTGCACAAGTGAAAGTTTCTAACCTGGTTGCACTCGAGATGGAGTCTGGTGAAGAGCAAACTATCGGACTCACAGAGCTTCAGGCTGAAGTGAAAGGGAAAAATCCAGATCCACAAACGGTAAAATACGTCCTTGTCAAGCCTCCAACACTCGGAAGTCTCCAGTTGTCAGACAGAGAGTTGTCTGAGGGTGACATCTTCACACAGAAGGACATTTTGGACAGTACTGTTAGCTACAGGGCACGTGTGCAAAGAGCTGTGGACAGTACAGACCAGTTCCAGTTCAGAGTCCTTGCTGATGATCACTACTCCCCTCTTTACACCTTCCCCATTAACATCCTTGCAGATGCAGATGCTCCTGTTTTGACCAATGAGAGGCTGGTTGTCTTACAGGGTGGTGAGGACACTATTAACAAAAACTATCTTTGGATGCAGTCTCCAGCTTCTACAGATTTTGTGTACCACGTCACACAAGAGCCAAAGTATGGCCGACTGATTAGAGACTCTCCAGCCGGGCAGCCAAGGTTTGACGGAGCAATAAGGGTATTCAGCAATGAAGACCTCCTGCTTAACAGGCTTATTTACAAGCACGACGGCTCCAAGACGAGCAGTGACGAATTCCATTTTTCAATGTCAGATCAAGCAGCAGAAAGCTCGGACCATCAGGAACCAGTGAATGGTGTTTTCAGAATTCTCATCCAATCCAAGAACGAGCATTCTCCTGTGAGGATTGTCGATAAAGTCTTCAGTGTAGTCCGTCACGGTCAGCGTCTGCTAACAACTGATGTCATCCAGTTTAAGGACGACGACTCAGGTTTCAATGACACCCAAATTGTCTACGCTCGTGAGGGAATCCTCTCAGGCAATATCGTCTCCACATCTAATCCCTCGCAGCAACTTTTCCGTTTCACACAAGCCGACCTGCGTGATAAGAACGTCCTCTTCATTCACCACGGAGCAGACCGGGAACGCTTCTCACTGCAGGTGTCAGATGGCTTCCACAAGACCACCGCGCTGATTCAGATCCAGGCAGCTGAGCCCTACCTGCGAGTAGTGAACAACACGATCATTGTCATCGACCACGGAAGCACCAAGACCCTCAACACCACCCTGCTGAGCGCCGACTCCAACATGGACATCAGAGATGACGGTGAGATCAAATTCCAGGTCACATCGCCACCCAGCGACGGCAGGATTATTGTGAGTGGAATTGAGGCTTCAGCGTTCACCCAGGAGGACCTGAAAAAAGGTGTTGTGTCATATGAGCATAATTATGAGAGCCTGAGGTCCAAGGACTCATTCAGCTTCACTGTTCAAGCAAGAGGACACTCTGAAGAGGGCACATTCCGGATTAAAATATTCAAGCAAGGCTACCTCTCTGAACCTGAGGTGATAACCAACGAGGTCATCATTTCCTACGAGGGCGAGCACACCGTAATCAACCAGGACAATCTCAAGGTAATGTTTACTGACTCTGTAATTACAGCATGTTGAGCTAAACTACACATGTGATCCGGAGCCACAGCCGAGTTAACACATCGAGTTTGAATTCATTTGCTTCGCTGACATTTAATCCATAAAGTGCACATTTGTTTTTATTCAACGAGACGGCATTTAATATTCAGACAGTTTGGTAGTGATTATGTGAAAGAACATTGTCTTTGTCTTTTTCAAGTTTATTTTCTCTTTGTGAAATAGATCTTTCACATGACTCACTCAAGCATGCCGCCCTGCTCTGTAACCCTGTCTCTAATCTACATTATAACCACATGAAAGCAGGGATAAATATGACTGTAAAGTTGCTGCTTTTAATCTAGTTTATGTACTAAATTACAGTCTATTAAGTGTGGAAAACAGAGCACTAAGTATCCCCTGAGGAGCTTCCTGAAGCCCACTGTAATTTATAAGATGAGCCTGCCTGCACTTCATCTAGAATGCAATTAATGAGGTTTAAATTGTCCGTCCATTCACAACACATTCTCTGTTTATAGATCTTGATTTTCAGAATGATGAGGGACATTTCTGAAAGTAAAATGCTCTTTTCTTTTAACCTTTAATTCCACCACAGTGCACACGTTTTAAATCAGCATTATTGACTGGAGAATAGCCGAGACACCCGGTACACATACAGTACTACTGAAATATGTATTGAACAAAGCCTTGACAGAATGGCCTTCGCGAGGGGGTAAAATATTGACTTGGCTTCTGGGAGCTTTTCCGGTGTGTGTCCTTACAATGAAATGGAAAGTAGTACGATCTTCTGAAATATTTTTACATGCAAGCTAGACTGATAAACACTGAGGCTCCAGAGTTTATTAAATCTCCTCAAAGTGGGATGACCATAAATCTGCAGCTTGACTTTGAATGTTGCCAGATATCACAAAAGCCTGCAAGTTAGTGTTCTCCATGCAGTCACAGTGTCCCAGTTAGATAATACACAAACTCATACCATTAGGTTTAAACTAAAGATTTAAAGTTGATTTATGTGCCCTGTCTTGGTAGTTTGTAAACAACAAATTAATGTCATGTATTGACGATAACTTACAATACTGTCCTGTTCTAAAAGGAAAATATTAAAGGCATCAAATTTCAGTTGCCCAATATAACTCTAACTTTTAAAACACCACTGCCAGTTTTTCAGTTTTTTTATTAGTTTTGCCAAGTTACACTGGAACAGTTGCACAAGCGTCTGCTGTTTTTGCCAGCTGTGAGAAGGGCTTCTACAACTGCTGCATTTAAGTAATCGGCTACTCCCAATAAGTAGTCGAGTGGTTGAGGTTCTGAGGTAACTAATGTAGGAGGAACCAACCTGGGGGTAGGTGAAATAGCAGAGGATAGGCTGTCGTCAAGTTGTCAACAGTAACTACTCATAGCACCCCCAGCTGCACATCTGCTATAGATGCATTGCTTTATTACTGCCCTATGCTAAAATCACAGATGAGCGATTAGTCTGCTTGACTGGTGGGTTTGATAGTCAGTTATTCTGTGAAACCCCCATAGCAGTTCTTCTATTCCCATGGTGCATTTGGGTGAAAACAACGTCAAACTCCATCACATTGCGACAGTCATGCCATTTTACTATGTATGCTAAATTTTGAGGTATACTTGCTTTTAACACAAATCACATTGAGATGAAAAAGGGTTTCACTGTGCAACTATTTATTTCTGCAGGCTCGTCATTGGTCGAAAACGTGATGATAAGTTTACTGTGTTTTTTAGGTGGATCAAGCCGACATTCTGCCTACAGAAATGGTGTTCACCATTAAAGCGCCTCCTCGTCTCGGCCACGTGGTCAAACTGACAAACAGCTCCGACAGCACAGCCTCGCCTGTCCTCGACTACATTCACTCCTTCACTCAGGAGGACATCGATCAGGGGCGCGTTCTCTACGTGTCTGCATCCATCCAGGTTTATTGTCATCTAATTTATTCTGTTGTAGTAAATCCTACGAGGCAGCTTGTTCCCTCTCATATTCACACTGAGAGCAGGATCAGACGAAAGACCACCTCAGCCTCTCGTGTGTCTAAGGTACAAGGTTTATCTTTATAACAGTAACTTATCCACTTCCTTCAGGGCGACGACGCCTTCACAGTGGATGTCAGCAATGGTTTTACAACAGTGGAGGACCTGCACGTTTCTGTGAACATCGTGCCCCGGCTCATCCCCATCCAGACCTTCAACTTCACAGTGAAGGAAGGCCTCAGCAGGGCAATTAACGCTGAGATCGTAAACATCTCACATCCCTTCTACAGCTCAGCAAACATCGACTTTATTGTGGAGGAGTCGCCGCAGCACGGGGACATCCGCTACCTGGACGGAGACGAGCTTACCTACTTTACATGGGAGGAGGTACGTGGTGATATGATGAAAGGAATACAGAATTTATAAGTTCAGATCAAGTTTCTCTGTCTAGTTTTTTTTTTGTTGTTGTTGCTCTGCCTGTTGGCAGAAAGATGCCTCGCAAAATAAAACTTTTTATTTACCAAATGGTTTCACCAAATTGCTAACATATGTGTGCCACGTTCTGCCAAATCCACCACAACACTGGGACATTATCAAACATTTCAAGGATTAAGTAGATTTGATTAACCGTTTTTTTCAAGCAAGAATGTCCCCACAAGGCACTTGAACTTCATTCAGACAAAGATTCTTATATTGTTGTGAGTCTGAGACCGAAAACTTCTCATAACACCCAAAAACCCAATAATCCATATTTTATCCGTTCTTAATAACTCCAGGGAATATAAGACTAGATCACGGTGGTTGTTCAAGAGGATTACCACAGAAAACAGTCACCATGGAACTTTCCCCAGTTACTACTCAGAGCTGTTTTGGATTTGTTGTGTTGTTCCAGATAGAGAGAGGAGGGAGGCGGAGGGGGAGGGGGGGAGGATCTGGGAGCTGCTGCAGCACAGTTATCTGGTCTCCCTCCATGTGGTTCAGAGGCCCCAGCTTTAGGAAAATATTAAAAATGCATGAGTAGTTACTGGTGGAAAAACCTCATGCATTCTGAAAGGACCACATAGTTTAGGGGAGCTAGTTAGACACATATCTTATAGCTCCTACATCTAGGCCTGGTCTGCCTCTGCTCCTCTCTATTTTGCTGAACCATTGTGGAAAAACTGACGATGCCCTTGGACCGCCTGAAGCCAAAATAAACTGGCCCGGTATGTTCCTATAATAATGTGTGAGTGCACACAAAACTCCCGCGCTTTGCTACTGCCAGACTCGCTCATACTGTCTCTCAAAGATCCCAATGTGCACCTCCAATGGCTCTAGTGATTACTTTGGTAGCGATGAAATGAGAAACTGAACATAGATATCATCATGTGCCACTATGGAAATGTCAAAGTGAAAAAAAAGCTTTTTCTTTATACTCCTTCTTGGAGGCTTTTTATGTTCGCACTGTGTGTACTTTTTTTTTTTTGCTGTTACTGTACTATCCTCAGAGAATGAAACAAAGTCAGCTCTCCAAAATAAGTACCACATTAGAGAATAAATGTCCAAGCCTCAGTCTGCGCATCATTTAAACCAGACTGTAATTGTTCCAAAATTAAAGTCAGATGTGCTGGTACTTTTTTGTATCGCAGTGTTTTTTTCACTCCACTGCTGTTTCAAGTGCCCCCTGTCCCTATGAACGGACACTGGACCTACTGGTGTGTGTAGTAATTTTTCGATTAAGTCGTCAGTCGTGGCGGATCACTGAGGTTATGTAAGCGCACATTAACATGAGGGGGGGTACACAGAGAGAAAAACTGAAAGTGTCTCATGCTGAAGATCTGCATGAACGCCAACTGCAAGAATGTAAAGTAAATTTATGTGCCATGTGGTCCAGATGTGTCACATAACCATCTGAGTCAGAGGCTCTATTCGCAGCCCTGGCTATGATTTACTCCGGCTTTGAACAATAAAGTCATGTACACTCTCAGTAACATATGTGATATTGAATGAGGTCCAACTTGAGGAAGTGAAGGAAATCTGAAACACTTTGCTCTAACACACCACTGCCTGAATCGGGTTCAGCTGGCAAAGTACAAAATGTTTTTGGAATAAACGGAGCAAACCGGTAGAAGATTTTACATCGATCAAAAGTGGAAATAAAATAAATTATGCATCTTGTATCAAACATTGACACCCGCATCAGTCCCTCTCAGAGTAAATCTGAAGGCCACGTGTCAAACAACCACCCACTGTTTATTGTCCCAGCGAGCAGACTGATTGTCTCGCTGACTCTCCTCGATCAGTAATGATGATGGGGGTTGTTATTCCAGAGGGATGCCAGTCATATGGGATCCATTTGGCACTTCCTGCTCTGTGAAGCAGGTCCTCTCATCGCAGCAGCATTGCACTGGCTTTTGTCTAGACAAAGTTCCAACTGTCCTCTTTGCAAAGAAGGTCCCCGGGTCCCCAGAAAAATTTGTCAGAAATGTTGTGCATGCAGCGTATTTGCTGAGGGACAAGAAGAGAGGATGCTGGGAGCTGAGATTCCTCTTCTGTATGCAGAAAGTCAGCGGCGTTGGCTTGGCCCGGCCGCAGGTGCTGTTTTCCATCTAGCTCACTTGACACTGGATGACTGATTCCTTTGTGTGTCTGGTTTCCCTCAAGGTTTCATCCCACAGGGGACATTCTCCTTGTTCCTGTGCTGCTCCCAGACTTTAAGACCTGATTATAGCCTTTATCTCAAAAGCATATATTATCTGCTTAAGACAACAATATATATAGCGTGTACTGTAGAGGTCAGTGTAGGTCAGGATAGATGCTTAGTTTGACAATTTGGGAAATGCACTTATTCGCTTTATTGCCTAAGATAAGAAGATCGGTATCACTCATGTTTTATCCTGTTAGACTCTGACTGACTCTGAGCTAACTTTCATCCAACTCCAGGCAGGAAAGCAAGAAGGCATGTTTTTCTAAAATGTTGGACTACTCCTTTAATAACAAATTAAATTCATACTGTTTTTCAAAAGAAAAGCGGGAAAGCGCTGTTTATGAAATCCTGTGTAAAGTTAGTGGTCAATGCAGATTTATCTGTTATCGTTACATGTTCACATTATCCATGATTATATAGCGTAATATTGTGGTAAAAGTATATGTTTCTCTGTCACGGCTGAAATGTCCTTATGAAGATCAAGCAAATCAACAACTGGAGTGAACCAACTTTTGCTTTAAAATGACCCTCTTGGACTTTGGGCAGAGATGATATGGGATAGAAAATTATTTAAATTAGTATTCAAGAAGCTGGTGGACTCACATGACACAGATGAATCAGCAGAGGCCAAGACATTCTGACTTTTCGTCTCTAGTAAGAGTCAAGGTTCAAACCCTAGCTCCTCCAGCAGCATCTTTTTGTTAGATTCTCCTTGTCTTATAAACGCCCACATGTTTCAAACTCCACTTTTTAACACAGGCTTTCTTTATAATTTTGTAGCCTCCGAGACAAAGCTGAGATAATCAGGTCCCTCAGAGCCCCAGAAAACATTTCAGCTACTTTCACAGGCTCGTGCTCGAAACAATTTGTAAACTGACTATTATGAGTAAAATTAAGAGACTATCAGGGGAATGACAGCGATCTGAGAAAATCACGCATCAATCATAATTTGTTTTTCTTCCTATTATAATTGCTTCATCTGTGTTAACCAGGAAATGTTGGCCTCATGCACACAGTCATATTATGAAAATGTATTCCACCTTTCAGGCTCACACAGCCTATTTTATGCTTCCTACCATTCAGGTCTGATTCAGAATTGAGTGACATCTGGATCCTTTTTTTTGTCTTCTGCAGATAAAACTTGGACACATCTACTACATGCACGACAGCACTGAGAGCAAGGAGGACAGTTTTACACTCTCTGCCTCCGCTTATGAGATTGAACGGCGGAGCGTCCCCGTCACCATCGCAGTGACTGTCATCCCGGTCAACGACGAGCCGCCAAAACTGACACGTAACACTGGACTGGAGGTAATGTTTTGCTCTCTTGAACATGCATTTGCTGCCACTTTGAGCTTTCCTCCCGTCGTGCTCACCGGCGAGCTGGATGGAAACGTTGCTGTAGGAAAAATCTATAAAATGTAAACTTTCACTTCTTCGGATACTTTTTTCCTCTCGTTCATTTCAGCTGATGAGGATTCAAGCTGACCGCA
The DNA here is from genome assembly GCA_037975185.1 of Centropyge bicolor. Taxonomy (NCBI): domain Eukaryota; kingdom Metazoa; phylum Chordata; class Actinopteri; family Pomacanthidae; genus Centropyge; species Centropyge bicolor. The sequence continues at coordinate 4,990,026 of JBBMOC010000027.1, forward strand.
AACGTCATTTCGTGTGAAGGTGGAAAGAACACATTTTACTGCGACCTTTCAGAACAACAGAATCAGTATTTAACGCTAAATAGACGCAACTATGGAGAAAATAACTTGCTTCCCGACAGCTTCATGTCAGATCCAGCACTCAGTTCATTTCTTAGTGGATAACTTTTCTTTCCTGTCCTGCAAATATGGAAATGAGAACTAGTCCAACTTGTGCGTGTGATTGACAGGCTGTTGGTATTCCCACCTGTTCCAGACTTTGCATGATTGGTCTGATGCCCACGGGGTTATTTTATGTAAACTACTTTCCTTTAGAATATGAATTCAGTGTTTACATGCCGATTTAAAGTTACAACAAATGCAAACACTCAAAAGCTCTCGCGTTTACATTGGAGGCTTAAGTCGATATGGAATCGTGTTTTTAAGAATTAATGGACTCTGAACTCTGAATGAACTCTTTTCTCTCGTCGTTGCTGATCTTTCTCACATCTATATTGGATAGTCGCAGCCGCAGTTACAGTCCAGCGTCATGAATCCTGTATGAACTGAGAATTAAATTCACTTCGTGCGGCAGAAGTATAATAAATGCAGAGAATTCGTACTCGGAGACAGAAGGATACTGACCTCACAGACGACGAGGCATGCTGCGTCAATACAGCAGTGGCCTCCGCAGCATATTTGTTTTCGTAAGAAGCCGTAAAATAGAAGCGAATTAGCATATTCTCGGCTTGACTGCTCCAAAATGTGGCAGGTGAATCATGTAAACCACATAAGTATACGAGGGCAGTGATTCACTACTGAATGCACTTGATGCAGAACAAGCAGAATTTTTAGCCCTACACTGTATTTTAATGCAGTCTCAATTTTGCAGTTTGTACCAGAGCCACCAGTAAGGGAGTACAGCATTAATATCACAGTGTATACTTATTACTGTGTCTCATAGACATTTGTTATTCCATTATATGCAAACGATTGAATAGTTCATAAAACTCCATACAAACCATTACAAACATATTTTAAAATATGTGAAGCTTGGAAACATAGTTCAGTCTGTAATTGACTCTACCTTAAGAGTATTACTCATCACAAAAGATTCTAATTAATAGGTTTTTATTTTTGCTGTTTCCCATTTGCTCATTTAAACTCTGCTTTTAACTATTCACATTATGTGTTTGGATTCTGTCTCGTCACACTAACGAGGCTGAGTTGTAAGTAAAATTACTGATTTAAAAGTATGCTGGACTTAACAGTTTTGTTTTTACGAGATCGAACTATGACTCAGTGGCACAGTAGTCACAGAAAGAAGTAATGGCAGCACATTGACTCCAAACCACATTTTTATAGGAACTGAGAACATTTCAATAGCAGACGGATGTTTGTCAATCAAAATGTTTAAAGCTGGATACCACACCAGGCTCTGCAGTGGAAGGTGTGGTTAACCATCCAACCCACCCAGGGTGATAAACATCTCAGAACAATTCAATAAAAACAATGAAAATTCAATCACTACATCTATCAATCCTGAAAAGCGGAAGTACAGGGACAATAATGCAAAAACAAACCTCTTATAAATCCAAAATTTGATTTTACATGAAACCACATTTCTCTAATGTGACACAGAAAAAACACTCCTATGCATCATCTTTTATTAACATCCACTAATTATCATAGATGCACGTCATGGAGAAGATATACTCACTCCATGAATGTATAAGACTTCATGTTGTTTCCCATAGCTTTGCATCTACATGTGTAACCCTGCGCTGTCACATTTCCTACATCTCTCTTGTGTTTCTTCTGTAACTAATTATACACTGTGACCAAATAATATAATCACAATAATTACTGTTTACTTAAAAGAGAAAAGGTGTTTATTCGACCGCATCTTTATCTAATTGAATCAACGGCGGAATCTCCAGAGCGGGTTTTGCGACACGCTTTCAAACCGATTCACATCAGTCGTGAAAGAAAAGTTTTTGAAGCATCAATGAAGTAGATTCTACTGTAAGAGGAGGCAGGCAGTTGGAAAAAGCCAGCAATAATCAGCTCACAGAACTGGAAACCAACTGTGTCATTCAGCCCTCCCTGCTCTGCCTGCGGCTCCACGTCTCCCTGGCAACCCGTATTTTTGGAAAACCAAGATGGTCGACGAGACCGCGGCTTTCTGGCAGAGCGAGGGCGGCATCCAATCCCTGTGCCTCCTCTGCTGCGGCTGCAGAATGCTACATAATAATATGTGGATGTCTCCCTACACAGAGCCAGGGCTGACCCAGCGGCACTTGGATTGATTTAAAGCAGGAAGTGTGTGTGCGTGTGCATGTGTGTGTGTGTGTGTGTGTGTGTGTGTGTGTGTGTGTGTGTGTGGTGACCTCTGCAGCAGATGATCAGACTCGATGACTAACATGGCCGTGATCAGGCTCTGTTCAAGCTCACCGTTGAGCCCATTTGGCCCAGTCCTTCGGATACAGATGGTTTTGATTAGGGTTTACACTTTGTCTCTGTCTGCTTCTACTCAGCATTTGTTATTTTACTATCTATCTCTCTATCTGTCTGTCTATCTATCTAGCTGTCTGTCTATCTGTCCAACACTGGCTTTGAAATCCCCTTCTAGCTACTTGTAAACATGACTTCTGAGTGAAAGATGAAGCACAATATTTCTGTTTTATCCCTCATCAAAACGCAGAGCTGGAGAAAATACCAGGTATTTGGCTGGTTAATCTGTGTCTCAGAGAGAAAAACCGTCTCTGCAGATGAAGAGCTGAAATCAAAAACTGAACACCGCCTCTGTCTTCTTGTCTTCGTGGCCATAGACGACAGCTGAGACATTGACAATCATCTGTCTTGTTGCTGTTTTCCAATAGTTTGTGCACATTTACTTCCCCCAGTTCAGAGTCTGAAACACATCCTGGTGCCCCCTGTACTTAAACCAGTAAAGATTTCAGATGCCCCGGCAGTTTGGGATACAGCCTCAGACGTCTAGCGCCCCTCAGAGTCTCAAGCATTTAAGAGAGACGGTGGTATCCTGTTGAGTCATCAGCAAACTAAGTCAGTTGCCTTTGGCAGCTCCTTCATTACTGCCACCAAATGAAATATCAGCCATTGTGTCCGATCAAATTAAATTCGCAGCCCGTCCTCTTAGGTGCTAAATGCATTGATTGTTATATAAACCATTAATTTGCAAGGCCATTTTTCAGATTACCTGCCCCAGATAGCCTGGTGCCTCGCTGGGGTGGAGAGTGGGATGATGAGGCCATCTAGTGCCAGGGAGTGGGTCTTGCACTGTAAAAAAATATCCGACAGAATTAGTAGTGACTGTAGTTTGAGCCCAGTGCTGTGACCTCATTTTAGATTTTGAGTAAGTATTAAGTATTTTATAGCATTCAAGACGGATGTTTTGATGTTCAAAATCATTTTCTGTTTGGGAACTATTTTATTTTTCCTCCAGTCAAAGTCTGGTCTGAAAGTCAATGTTAAACATTGGTGATTATAATCATCCTCATCATTGAGATCATAAGCCAGTATAATATTTTGGTCAGAAATAAAGCACTGTCTTACAGGAGATGCTCAGTGTAGGATCAATTCACATTTCCAGTTAAAACATTCAGGATTGATTTTACTGGAAAAGTCAAGGAGAAAACAGGCAACAAGCTGCAAAAGCAAAACCAGTCAAAATCCTTTTCCTGTAATTCTTTAGGCATTTTCTGTGTCCTTCCCACAGATCAAACCCCCTGTCTACCTCAATGGGCGTTCACCCTGTAATTAGCACTGTTTGTCTGTTTGTTAACCTTCAGCTTGTATTTCAAATAGTTCAAATGATTCTGAGACACATCATGCCCAAATAGGTTTCACAAAAGTAACTCACAATTAACCAAAAATACATTTATCAGATGTTGTAGACAGAAGAATATTTTAGTGGTTTAGGCTGTTGTGTACTTGTGAAGAAATCATTAGTTTAAGAAACACCGTTGTCAGTTCTTTCATATCAAGAATAGAGTGAAGAATAGTATTGATTTATATTTATTAATTAAGTGCTTCTGATTCAGGTTCCTCAGATGAAAACCTGGAAATGCTGCTTTTTGATTTTGCTCATCATTTATCTCAGACAAATTGCAGCAGTTCAAAAAGTCACTCACTAACACCCCCAGATGATCCTTTCACCGAGCCTCTGGGCTTTAACTTCTCATCTTCCTGCAGTGCCGTACAGGTGTAGTCCAGAACCACATGATATCACTGCTCGAAGCGGGAGCAGGTGCTGCAAAGCACACTTCTGACCACACCAATCAGCGATGCTGCGTGTGGTCAAAGGTGAAACAGGGCTGAAACTTTCAACTGGACACGAGAGTAAAAAATTGCTTTTCACCCTGGTGTGAATTTACTCTTCAAAGCCTGGTAGCACTGGGGCTTCAGGAATCCCAGTAGAACTTATTCTCTCTGAATCTTTAAAAAAATTTTTTTGCAGTTTCATTCGATGTTGATGGTTATGATGAAGGTACTGTAAACACATGAAACCATGATGGAGGTTTTGTCTTGAGGCAAAATAAAGACCGTATTTTCTAGGGATGCACTGAAAATTCGGCCACTGAAAAATTTCGGCTGAAACTGGCTCAAAAGTGCATTTTCGGTTTTCGGCCGAAAGACTTTTGTCACCGAAACAACACGGCCGAAACAAGACGTTGTGATGACGAAGAAAAAACACGCCCACCCTCTAGCCATTTTTAAAATGCGCGTGTAGCGGCGCCAGTGTTTGTAACTAGGCAACCGTGACAGCGCTTTTTGATTGGCAGAGAACGCAGCGGGTCCTCTCGGGGTCCCCGGCACACAGATTTAGCTGGCCTTAATCTTTCCTGTGTTTTATTTAGTTCATTATTGTTAAATTTAGTGTTGAAATGTGTTTGTGACAGACATGTGTATGGGACATTTATGAAATACGGGACAAATTACGTTCCGTATTAGTTCAAAAGAGGACGCAACATTTCATTTTCAAATAAAGGACAATTCTGTATTTTTCGGGATGTTTGGCAACCCTACCGGCACGCGCACATCTGGATAGTTGCCAACATGTTTGCGGTGTGGATGCATTTCATTATATCCGAGAAAGACCCACGGATAGCTAATAGCTAGTTTTAATGTCAGTGTTAATAAATATTTTCAGAATTTTGTAATTGATTTATTCTTTGAAGCATTAATATTAATTTATGCAATTTTCGTGAGGTTAGTACACAGTCATAGCCACAAATGCAATGGTAATAATTGGCATAATAATTTATTTTGGTGTTTCGGTTTTCGGTTTTCGGCCTTGGTTTCTTCATTTTCGGTTTTCGGTTTCGGCCAAGAAATTTCATTTCGGTGCATCCCTAGTATTTTCTGTTATCAGGAGATTCTTCCCACCCTCCTTGAAATTAAACCTTCAACAACGTCAGCTCTATTAGTAATGGCAGAAGAATAATGGTGAGGTAACACTAGTTTCTGCCTGTAACAATGCTTGTTAATGCTGATAAACTGGCCAGGTGGGTGGCGCCATTATCAGCCAAGTCATCTCTGCATATCATGTCCAGAGCTTGCAGGAGGACTGCAGCCTCCGGTGTTTCTCTCGATAAGCATAGAGTATCTGTCTCGTCCGCCGTGCATGGGGGACAGTTGCTGTTCTGCCTTCAGGCAAACAAATCCACTTGCACCTTTCCTGACAGAGTCCAGATTTGGCTGAGAGTTTGTGGGTTCAGGCTCCAGTCACCCAGCAGGGGTGCGCTCCCGGACAAACTATCAGGCTTTGCTTTCCGCCGGCCTGAGATGTAAAAAGCCGAGAGGAGGCAGAGATTCTCCAAAGCCCGATATCACAGCTTCTCTGCAGGCTTCAGCGGCAGAGTGGATAAAATGCTACCCTGTTTGTTGATGTAGGCTCATGTGATGCAGCTGTCAGCTCCACCTGAAACATCCTCGCAACCTATATTGAACTGAGACATCATTTCCAGTAGGGTGATGTGACGTTCTTCCTGTGAAGGTGGCGCGCCACCTACCAAGCTCATCCGGGCAGATTACCCCCATTCTGTCATGGCGGTGTCAGACACGTCAAAGGTTTTTGATCAGTAGGACAGAAGAGAAGTCCCTCGTGGTTAAATGGTCACCAGGCCCCCGTCACAATCCGTCTCTGCAGCCGTCCTGATGGGAGCACAGGAGGAGCCGCTATCAATTCATGTCTCACAATTGGCCACACCCAGCTGCCCTGTCAGCATTTAAATGACTGTATTCAATGCAGGGAGGCTAAACACACATTTGAATGTAGTCATTTAAATGCTGATGAAAGAACAGCGACTTCCTTTCAACCACATTTAGTCTGGCTTTAACCTCGACTTGCTGACTCTGCAAAAATCCATCACACCGCCGTCACTTTATCCCTATTAATTTTGAATCGCTCTCGTACAGCTTCTATTCTATCTTCTCTTATTCTTGTTTTGTTGTTTCCCACAGATCCGCTAACATGGCTGCAGAGTCTCAGTCTTGTTTAATTAATGCTTTATATTTGAGTGACTCACACTTTCTGCCTCAGTGCGATATTGTTTTCAACTAAACTGCGAGTGTCTACATCTGTGTTTGGTTACATAGCTTCAGTATACACTTGAATAAATGAAGTGTTTAGGCTGCTTTAGTCCACCCCAAAGCACTTAATCACTGTTGAAAATAGTTGTTCTTAATGTACCATGTCTTTCTGGCTCGCACGTGTTATTTGGTGGTGCATTTTCAAATTCCCACGGAGAGCTGAGCACATATACACATATAGACAATGTGACATCATACAGAGACTTTTAGGGCGCAGCTACGATAACAGCAATTTTCTGCAATTTAGATATCAACAATAAACACCAGGGTTTTTATAATTTGTCGAGAAATCCCTCAGAGAAGAAAACACAGCTATTAGCTGGGTTGAGTTTTGGTTTGACTCGAGTGGAAAAGCCTTTTGCTCTCATGCTCAGTCTATATTACTTCTCTCATTAAGTTACTTACACATAAAAAAAATAAAAAATAAATAAAAATTAAAAAATAAATAAAAATAAAAAATAAAGTTACTTACACATGCAACACACAGATGAATCTCTAAAGTCATTGAAACTCATTATAGATAGTTTAGGGAATTACCTGGCTCGGAGGAAGGAAAGTCAGGTTGAGAGAAACTCGGTTCACCAAAATCAAAGTTCCAGCGTTTCGTTCACCGGGGACCTCTTGACATGTGTTACCCGTGTGCTTGTACGTGCTGCTGCACAGCATGAGTGAACTTCCAACCACCAGTGACTCTCAGTGATTGACACCTGAAGCTTTAATATCCACAAGTGGGGCCTCTTCACTCCTCCTGCCGGGGGCTTCTCGCCCTTCTTCCCGAGCCTTGAGAAACAAGGAGCGAGAGCGGTATCAGAGGGCGAATGGCTTTCAGGATCAATATGTACCTCTTACTGCAGGGCACCCTCGGCTCGCTCTCCCAACTGATTCCAGCTATTTGAGAATGTCTTTCTGGGGATCTGGCCCATTTCTTTCAATTAATGCTCCTTTCAGCCAGCCAACCATTAGAAGTCCATTAAAGTCCCTCCACCCAGGGAGAGTCATTCAGCCTGTGCCGCCGTGCTCCATCTTCTGATAACAGGAGCGTCGAGTCTGCCACCGAGAAATAATTAACCTTTTAAATTGTTGTTGTGGATGTGCTTGTTTGTAGGATGTTTGTAGGATTGCTTTTGTTCCTCTTGGTTGGTTTCTTAATGTTTGTTTCCATCTGTCTACATCACCTCGGTACTTTGACGAACTTCATCCATCATATTGTCTTTTACACACTAATAATTTTCAGATAAACTCCTGACCCCTGGTTTTTGAATCGCACCTCTCCAAACATAACTCAGACTGAGTAATCTTTGCTGTCTTTTCATCTCTGATCCTCGCTGTCTCCTCTCCCACTGTCTTTAATATTTCACAGGTTCTTGCTGGAGAGGAAGCCGATATCACCTCCAGCATGCTGAACACTGACGACGCCGACACGCCTGCGGAGGAGCTGGTTTACCACATCGAGATGATAACCAACGGGATGGTGGCGCTGAAGGAGGCGCCGGACGACGGCATCCTGAACTTCACGCAGTCTCACGTCAACAAGGGAGAGGTCATCTTCATTCATGAGGGTGAGGGGACCGGGTTGAGAGCGTCATATATGTCATGTCATCTGACTTGCATTTATATGTCATATATGAATCTATGACCTTTATCAACCTCCATCACAGACTGGTGCTACTAAATCTTTATTGTTTTAACGTTCCTCTCTCGTTGCAACTCATCTGTGTTCATGTTCATCAAACGTACGTATTTAGTTTTATTTGCCTGACATTTAAGTTAATGTATCTCTGCCCCTTTGCCTTCATGTGGTATGTGCTGATCTGTGAATATGCAAATAGTCCTCGCCTCTATCTCCACCCCCACAACACCCATGAGCCAGAAAAATGTCCAGTCAGCATTTGACATGAATGAGATTTGGACAAAGTCATGAAATACAACACAAGAAAATTAAACAGTGTCAGTTTAATGATAATTATTAATTTTATTAACTCCGCCCACAAGTCGTCTACTGTTTATTTTGCTCATGATTTGTCTTTAAGCAAAATAAAAAACACTATGTGGACAAGGTTAAAAACTCGTTTTCTATTTGAGGGAGTCTTTAAACTTATCACCTTCTACACATATCTGACTTTGTAAGCAGAAGTCTCACTACCTGGCAAAGTAATCAGTAAGTGACTGGTATTGATCGACAACACTATTAAACCCTCAAAGATATTGTGGCCATTAAAAAAAGTACTTCGGAGTAATTTTTATTATTACCAAGCAAAAGTAGTTTTCATCAGGGCTACAAAGCTATAACAAGTTTTAAATTACATCCTGCTTTTATAATTAGTAACATTATAAGTAATTAGTAGTGGATATAAATAAGTAGTTTAATGCAAATTAAAGTAGCACAAAAGAAACTAATTCAGAGTCTTGTGTTCCTGCAGGTGAGGAGTCTGGTGGTTTCAGTTTCATCGTGACAGACGGAGAGCACACGTCTCCTCTCTACAGATTCGTCGTCACCGCCAGGCCTCTCACCATCACGATGGTGACGCAGGAGGAGCTCATGGTATTTCCAGGTAAGATGCCCAAATCCTTCACATCAGAGTCATTACAGCAACGTAACAAAAGGTCTCTCTTTAACCTTTGTTTTTATTCTGTTTTTAAAACAAACAAAAAATACAGTCCATCATTCAAATTTTACTTGTGTAATGTTTTTAGTGGATTTTTCCAGCTGTTGTATATTTGGCATGCAGATAGAAAGAAAGTTATTCACACTTATATATATACCAAGTAAAGACATTTTGGACATATAGAAAAATCGTAATCAACAATGCAATAAAAAAAATGATATAGTTTTTCCCAGCCCTTCTTATATTTCATGCTGAGATGTTTGGGTTTTTTTTCTTGTATAAAAGTCTCATTCTCAGCAAACAATAGTGCTGTGAAAGTTTGAACTTTTCTCTTGACAAATATTTTTTAGATTTTTCACTGTTATATGTATTAAATGTGATAAAGATGCCAGAATTTAATTGGAAGGAATCTAACTCTTGTCGAACAGCGGCCACTGTGGCCAGAAGTGGTAATTACAAGATACTGGCACAATGGATTGCTTTAATTCCCCACAGTTCTTGAGTCAGTTGTTTTGAAGACATTTAGTATGTTTATCTGAAATGTTGCTTAACAAGGAGAGAAAAGTCATGAAGCCAGCAGACTCACTAATTATATAGTTAATTACACACAGTATCTATGTTAAGATTAATGCTATAAGCTTCTGGTCATAACAGACCAAAGAAGCTTGTAACTGCAAAACCTCTGAGTGCATTGAATTCAACAATTTTATTGGTTATAAATTCACCTTTTGTTAATGAGACAAAGATTAGGTTTGGTGTCTTACAAAAGTTACACAAGCCATTAAGCTGTTTCTTCCTTTTACAGTTAACACTTGATTTTGTTCCACTGCACCAAAGAGAAGCTGTTTTGTTTCCTTACTTTGGAAATAAAATGACACTTTTCTTTTAGTGGTTTAAAAAAAAAAAATCCCAGATTTTTGAGAAGTGAAACTATTTCATGAGCGCATGTGTCAGCACAGGAAATAACCTCAGCTCTATTCATAATAAACCTCACTTTTATTCATGGCATAGGAGATGAGTTTGAAAGCTTGGATACAATTTTGGAATGAAACTCTCACCATCAGGAAACTCTTCTGCACGATAATGTGCATGAGTTACTGTAACCGCCAAAGTTTGAGGCAATTTCAGACTCTGCTTAATTTCACAAGCTCAGCTACGCTTCCAAGAGGCCATTTTCCACGGAGTCATCTCAGCACTCAGAGGATGTGTGTGTGTGTGTGTGTGTGTGTGTCTTCACAGGAACAAGGCAGTCTATCACAAGTGCCAATCTGGGGGCTGTAACCAATGAGGATGGAAATGAAATAAGCTACTCGCTGATCCGCCCACCTCGTTTGGGAAGGCTCATCCTGGCCAATGACAGGAACCAGTTTGAGGAAATTACCCGCTTCTCACAAACACAGGTAATTACTTTGTGTGTGTGATGCTGAATGTGTGTTTCTGGGATGGATTTCTTTTTTACTAATTTCCCTTCTGAATGTTCTACATTAGCCTTTAATGATGTTAAAAAGTAAACATTAAACAGTAAAATGAATTAAAGCAAAAATCAATTTAAAAAAAACTTCAGTGACAGAAAAACCAAAGGAAAAAGCATCATTTTTTCTTTAATAATCAGTTGCATTAAGGGGCCACTATAAGTTCAACTATTACTCATGTTCAAATAAATCCTCCTGACTCTCAGGTTTAACGCTCCTATTAATAGCAGGTTTGTGTTACTAAGCAGTCAAAGCCGTTAAAGGCGCTGGAGTCGTCTGCTGTGCAGACCGTCAGACAGACAGACTGTATAAGAAGGCATAATGACATTTTAATACATACAAACGCAGCTAATCCTCTTTGAACACAAACTGGTGCTGCAGAAGTCGAAACTCTTCCAGAGGTCATTTTGCAGCTTTTGATTCGAATACTTTTAGAGGTCTAATGAGAATTATACTGTTATTGCATATGTTTCACTCAGCGTCAACTTTGCGTATATTACAGACGTCAGTGCTATAAACTCAATAATGAAGCTCATTCAGCCTAGACTCAAACAGCCATTACTTAGTGTGTGTGACATAAAAAATGATACTTGTGATTAGCAGAAAAAAACTGAATTGGACATTTGCCCAAACCCTTGAAAAAGACCTACTGTATGATACATATTCACATGCTTCAAATTAAAAGCTGACGTCTTGTGGTACAAAGTGTCTGACAATGATACTGAAGATTTCAGTTTGCATCTCATCATCTTCTTTTTTTTTTTTTGCTTTAAGCCTTAACTAAATACTTTTGCATAAAAATCTTTGCAACAGATTTGGGTGTCACTATGAAATGACCTATTTTGTTTTTAAGTTTGAGGATGATGGGCAATTTTATCTCTTTTTTTAAACAATTTATTCGACCTCTTCCTCACCCAACCTGAGCCTATAGCTATCCAGACCCCAAATCTCTTGCAATGAATAACGGACCTGTTATATTGCCTCATTATTAGCAGTGGGCTGTTCAAATTCAGTTGTTTTTATTGTTATATTTTTTTGTATACTGCAGTTAGTATGTGACATTACAAACAAGACTTAAGACAGACAAGAACATGATAACATTAGAATGTAAACAAAGCACTTGTTAGTTAGATTTTATTTTCATCTCTAATTTTGTTCATCATCTTTCAAACTCACAGTATATGAGGCCTCAACATGTTCCTCTTCTTCACCAGCAGGGGGCATCATTGAACATGACATTGTGATGTCAGGGCTCACTGTTAGGATTTGAGCCAATAAGCTGATCTGTCTCTCTGTAAAAATTACTGTATATGATGGACATGGTTGGATAGACTTTAAATACAAACCGGGCCCACAGACAAAAAATGATACCTGACAACTGAAGAGATTTCAGGGATTTCATTGTTGCAACTTTTTTTTTTTTGCTGCACACTTTGCAAAGTGACCTCAAAGTAAATAGAAATCATCAGATTACATGCAAAAAAGGAAGGAAAATTCCAGGCTCTCTGACTTCTGAGGACGATAAAATGGTTTTAATTTTTAAAGGCTGACACCTACATGTTCCAGCAGAGCTGTTCATCAGGGTGCGGCCCCTGATTTCAAAGAGCTCCTTTGTTTTCTGAGTGTGTTTTTTTTTCACTTATTATTATGCTTAAAGCACAGAAGCACTTCTATTTTACTAAGTTTAGTCAAATTGGGTAAACCAAAAGAAAAAACATATGTATATGAAAATACTGTAAACAAAAACTGCATTTTTAGTATTTAATGGATTTGGTTTAGGATTATTGTGTTTACACCTTGGACCCAGTGTTCGTCTGTGTGTTGTCACTCATGTCTCCATCTGAATCAAGACTGTTTCTTCATTTCCTTTCCTGACATATGCCCTCGCTTGGACGGACACAAGAACAAATTCTTTCCCTGCGAACCGCTCTGTTTGGAGTGTGACAGTAAATCTAACACTCCATTGAGCTGAAAACACGATTTAAGTAATTCTGCAGTGTGTGTTTGTGCATGCATGCATGAATATACTCTTGCTCGTCGGCTTGCTTGTGTGTATCAGTGTAACAGAGAGGGAGAGAGAGAAGAGTTGAGCTTAGGACACAGTGACCTCAGAGAGCGAACCCAGGCCGTCACATTCCAGTTTTCAAACCCAGATCCCAGTACAGCTGAGCCAAACCACCGCTGCAGCCATTTGAGCTCCCATTTTACTGTGGTGCCTACAAAAGTTAGAGGGAAAGTGAGCAGTAAAGTGTTTTAGCAAACTAAAAAGTCTTTGTGCTCAAAATTAGTAAAGTAAAAACTAAGTCATTATCAAGTGACTGCAAATGCTCATATTGACAAAATATTGACAGATAAAAAAGTATAGTTGATGGTATCATAGGTGTTTAATCAGACATGTGTCATCATCTTATTCAGTATCTGTTTCATCCAGTCTTCAAGCTCCAAACTTCGACTTTGGATTCAAGAGTTCAGTGCTGATCTTCTGATTTTGTTTCCCTTCATGCGCAGCTGGAGTCAGGAGCCGTCTACTATGAGCACCAGATACCTGAGGAACCCTTTTGGGTGGCGAGGGACTCCATCGAGCTCACTCTGTCATCTCAACCGGCCCCAGACGTCCGTCACATCCTGCCCATCACCGTCTCTTATTATGCTGCTCACAGCAACATCTCTTCACAGCTGTGGAAGAACAAAGGTAAATGAACACAATATTTATACACAAATGAATGAAATGCTTGCTTAAACGGCCACTCTATCACAAATTTGACACAATCATAGTTATTGTAAATTCATTTCCACAGATCTTGAGATGCAGAGATGAGTCCTATTATAGAGGGTGCCATCTAAAATAATAGCACTGGAGTTACAATGTGGAAATATTGTTTTCGCCAGCTGCAGTGGTTTATCTAAACAGATGTATTAGATGTGTTTTAATGTATTCATATTATTTTTATTCATACATTATATTTACAGCATCACACTGTTGACAGTTTCATTGAAAATAATGAAATAGTCATTAATGAGAAAACAGAATTCGGACAATGTTGTTTGTAGCTTGTGATAATTCTAAAGTTTGAGTTAGAGAATTACTGTAGAATGTTGTTTTAAGAAATGCTCCCACATCTTTGTTATGAGATTATCACAATATCTGAAGTAAGTGTTGATATTTTCACAGGTTTACAGGAGAATTTGTCTTCTATAGCTATTTGATTTGAATTTAGATCAAGTGGGTTCACAGATTGAAAAAAATACTTAAATTCGCTGAGTAGTCACAACTGAATCACTGTTGGATCATGTTAACAACATCACAAAACAAACATCTGCAAATCATTCTATGTCCTTTCTGGTCAAATTCAGATCTTGAACATGTGCAGTATAATCATTGTGCTGGAAAATTGCAGCTTTTTCTTCTTTTTTGATAGAGTTTTAGAATAATTTTTGTATAATTTTTCATTGCTTGAACAGTCCACTGTCATCAAGAGACGTATCATCTCTGCTTCCATTGCTGGCAGAGCAGCAAGCCACCTGTTCCGTCTGTCCCTCCTCATGTGCCAACAGCCAAAATGAACTGTGCTGCTAATTAAATATCGACAGGAGACTTTGATGACATTTAAAAATTCTGTTTGTTTTAATTGTTTCTGCTCAGGTCTGGAAATTGTGCAAGGCCAGAGGAAAGCCATTGACGATACAATTCTTGACGCCTCCAACCTTCTGGCTAGCCTACCTGAAGCTCAGCAAGGCACTATGGATGTGGTTTTCGAGATTAAGCGTTTCCCTGATCATGGTCGTATCACCCTGTCTGGTCAGGACCTGCCACGTAATGCCCCAACCTTCATGCAGGAAGATGTAACTCAAGGAAATGTGGAGTATCTCCATGATGACTCAGGGGCCTCCTTTGACAGCTTCTCTTTCAGGGCCCGTCTAAAGTCTGAGGGTCGTGGAGTGGCTTCACCTGCTGAAGCTGTGATCCTGGAAGAGATCTTTAACATCTCAGTCAAACGACGTGGCTCCGACCCCCCCGAACTTGTCACTATAGACATGCTCTTGGAGGTCCTTCAAGGCTCCATGACCATCTTGACCCAGAAGCATCTTAACACTCAAGACGAGGACAGTCCGCCAGATGAGGTGCACTTCAAAGTTACCAAAGCCCCTAGAAATGGTCGACTGGTTGACTCACTCACAATGGACCCCATTTCAGAGTTCACACAGGAGATGGTTAACCGCGGGCAGGTGGGCTTCTACAGTGATGGCAGCCTTGCCGATGGCTTTGTGGAGTTCATCGTGTCAGATGGAGGACACCAAACAGAGCCACACACACTCCACATTGGTGTCTTAGCTCGCACCCTGCTTCTTGACAAAGCCCCTGAGATCAAGGTGAAGCAAGGTGATGATGAGACCCTGGTGACTGAGGAGATGTTGAGGGCCACTACCGGGGGCCCTGTTGAGGAGGACATCCTTTACAAGATCACAAGTGTTCCTAAATATGCAGCTGTCATGGTAGACCGCCAGCCTACATCTGCCTTCACCCAGAAACAGATCAAAGAAGGCAGAGTCAGTGTCCGCTTTGTCAAGTCCACTTCACCCCGAGACAGTGTTGCATTTGTAGCCCGGAGCCGGGCTGCTAATGTCACCTCTGTCCTCAACATCACAGTCCAGCCTCTGGCCAACATTGCTCAGGATCCTCTCTTACCCCGAGGTTCTCTTGTCCAACTGGACAGGAAGCTTCTGGATGCAACTCCCCTTGCAAACAAGACCAGAACCTCCCCCACGTTCACTGTCATCCAACAGCCAAGGGGCGCTCGTTTTGTGAGGTCTGGAAATCCTGGTGCAGGACAGCCAGTGGACGTATTCAGCCAGAAGGACTTGGATGAGGGCCGTGTAGCTATGGAAATACTAAATAGCTCTTCTGGATCACGAGGTAGTGTCAATCAGGATCAGGCCCGCTTCCTGCTCAAAGCCCATGGGGTGCCTCCAGCAGAATGTGTGCTTTCCTTCCAGACGGGTCCATACAATGCTTCTGGGGTCTACCCTGCCACTCTGTTGAGGAGTCCCTCAATGGACAGTAACAACCTCCCTGGTGTAGGTGGGGCCCCTCGCACCACCCCAGCCATCCCTCACTGGCGGGGTGACATAGACTGGCCCCGCGGAGATACCCCGGCAACCACATCTTCCGGTTCTAACCCCCACGGGAATCCACATGTTTCCCGGCGCAGCAACTTCTGGTCTATTCTCATCCCAATCCTGGTAATCCTCCTCCTCTTGCTGCTGGCAGCCATCTTGGCCTACTACCTGATCCGTAAAAACAAGACAGGCAAGCACGACGTCCAGACAGCAGCATCCAAGCCCAAAAACGGAGAGGTGGCAGGCACAGAAACCTTTCGCAAAACTGACCCAGCCAATAACATCCCCATGTCCAACATGGACTCCAAGGACGCAGATCCGGAGTTGTTGCAGCACTGTCGGACAACGAACCCGGCCTTGAAAAAGAACCAGTACTGGGTCTGAGACATTTTGAGATAGGACACAGGGGGAGGTGGATCCTCAAGCGTTTGGAAGCCTCCTCACATCATTCCTCTCAGTATTAAAGACCTCTTGCCACATCAGTTTAAAAGAAAATTATTTTTTGACACCATTGGTTATTTACTTATCTCAACGTAACTGTGGACAAATTCTCAGGCAATGAAACACTGAATACTTATTGGCAAAGAAAGAGGCAGTTTCTTATCTAAGGAGGCTCATGCCATGTCTATTTATTTTAGTTTTATCATTCCTCTTTGTCAAAGGGCACAAATGAAGACATAAACATGCCACGTGTTTGCAAAAAGTATTTTGGGTGTGCTCTGTCATTGTATTCCATATGATATCATAGGCCATTATTATTCAATGAGTGGATAGATAATTTAAAGTCTTTGTGATAGTTTGAGTTTAGGTTTTGGTTCATCGGGAAAGTTGAGAAGCCTTGTATATAGATGATGAGGTAAATATATGCTGTATTACCGTGATGATGAAAAACTGCCTCTTGTTTTCTCTTTAATATGTTTTTAAGGTACCATTGTATTATGTTTCTCAGGGCTAAATTCAGTTTAAAGGAATAGTACAACATTTTGGAAAATGAGCTAATTCACCTTTTCTGAGTGTTAGATAAGAAGATTGATTTTCTTTTATCTATCTGTTGAAACGAAGCACATACGAAAGGAAAGGCAGGAAACATTGGCTTAGTTCAGCTCAGCTCAGTTTGGTCCTGTCTAGGGTGAAACATATCCACTTATCAGAACCTTGAAAAACTCCCAAATTAACATAAAAACCACAGTGTAAAAACGACATGTTGTTTTTGTGACAGACTATTTCTTGGCAGGATGCAGTGGCTTCCTCACCTGGCTAACTGCTAGCTGTTCCAATGTCCCCAGTCTTTTTGCTATGCTAAGCTAACAGTCTCCTGGCTATGGCTTCATATTGAACAGACAGATATTTATATCAATCTTCTCATCTAATTTTCTGTAAGAGAACGAATAAGCTCAGTCCCCAAAATGACGAACTCATCACACGATAACATTTCAGTAGTTTGGCTTTGGTGTGGAAAGAAGATGGTTTAATACTAAAAACAGTTTAAAAATTTGTTGCACAGGTTTGATTGAATTTAGCTCGGAGTCGTGCCGTCATCCGTCATATGTTATTATATCCGCATGCTTCCAAAGTGCTTGTAAATATTCACTGGACTGGCTCAGCACTGACCGCAGAACTACACAGTACACAGTTTGTAGGCCACAGGCAGGACGTTATTTCAGTAGCGTTGGTTTTTAACACATCCTTACTGGCTGACAGGCGGGGGTGAGGTCATCTCAAACTGGGATGTTTCCAGTTTCCAAGTCTGCAATTAAGAATTCATAAAAAACTGGTTGGTGCTGGGGTGGGGCAAATAAATGAAATGCTGGTTAGGTTGCATCGATTGAACATGAAGACATCGACAGAGTTTGTTTCTACGTTTTCAAAGCTATTTTTGATTTTAAGCATTCCATATGTAAGCTGAATATACAGACATTTTTATTGACTCTTTAGACTTGTTTTGTATGTTGAAACTAAGAAGAGCGTTACTGTAAATCAGACTCCTTTTGTTCCTCTTCAGATGTCATATTGTTGTCGCTCTGACCTGTGATGGTTATCTGGCTGTTGAATGTTGAGTAAGTACTTAAGATGAAGTAGAACGTGTACAGTGAGAGAATCGGATAACTTTTTTTTTTTTTGATCCACTAAAGAAAAGAAGGACTCAAACAACAATTTCTTCTGAAAACTGTTTGACTATTTGCTGTACATTTCTTTTCTGATACTGTATACCGATGACACCTTATTCTTCCTTAGTCGTATACTGAATATACAGTAATTTCTTTGCAGTATTCATCTTCTATTGATCTTATATTTTTGTAGTGTTACGGGAGCAGGAAATGTAGTCAAAAGTATTACAACACAGAGCTCAGGAAGTGATGTGTTTCAGGAGACTGTGTGTGTCAAGTGACATTATGTCGTACAGCTAGATGAAATAAAAAATATCGGTTCCTCCTTCAGGATATCACATCCACATCTTACCAGTTTTATATGTAAATATTCTGTTTTTGAGTAAGATTTTGGGCTTGCTTAACGTCTCGAAATATATATATATATCATGTGTTGCGTTGAAGGTATATGTACATGTAACCACATTTAATTAGACTGATCAACTACAAAGTATGTCTGAGTGTGTGTGTCTCTGTGTGCGAGTGTGTGTTTGTGCAGATTCCCATCACTCCGCTCTGTAACTCATTCATGTTTACTGCCGGCTGAGTTGCAGAGTTTCATCACCATCCCCTCATTTTGTCATTATTTATTATTTCTGTCATCCCCCATACGTCAGTTCATTCATACAAGTTAAGTGCTTTGTCAGAGATTAAGCCGTAATCGCAGATGCCTTTAAAAAAAATAATGGTAATACAAAGCAATGTTTAGATTCTAGAAGAAGAGAAGTGTCTATTGCTGCAGTTTGCCTCTGAGCTTGTTCTCGGCACTAATAGAAATAAAATCGTTCATGCAACAGAATCTGTGTGAATTCTTTTCACTTTGAATCACTTTGTTCTACTGCTGTCGACTTTACAATTGCACGATATATTATAATAAGTATCTTTTCATAATTTATTTTAAACATGGCCAATTAAGGAACTTTTCAAAGATCCAACATGTTTCATCACTTGAAGGTGCTGAGAACACGTTTTCAAGCCTTCATATCTAGACCACACTTCAACTACTGCAGAACATCACTCCATTGTCTTTAACCCAAAAACTGTAACAATAGAAAAATCTGCTATTGTTTATATCTTATTTCATTTGTGGCTATTTTGGTTTAAGCAGTTGCCATCAATGCAGAGAATAATATTATAGCATGTTTAGTGTTGCTAGTACAACTGTGTTACCTTTCAGCACAACATAATGACTCTATACATTCTGTTGAATTGATTATTATGTATTTTATTTTATGTTATGTTACATGTATGTTGTGTTGAAATGTAATGCAAATGTATGTATAAGCCAGACTCAAGAATATAAAAAATAAAACATTCAGATTGTAAATGCATTTACTAGTTTTAATTTACCAAGCAAATGCATTAAATTATAATCATCTACAGTGAAGGTCTGAGTTGACTTTGGGCAAAAAAAGGAAGTTATACACAAGAGACTGTTTGTTTTATTCAAACTGTGTGTTATGAAACTGTATCCAAAAGAAAAAACACAACTTTGTCTATGTTTTAGTTAATTGTAATGGAGAAAGTGCTGCTTCTGTCCCAGGGAAACATCTTTTTGTCAACCTTTTGTTTTCTGCTTTTTATTGACGCTGTAAGTGTGTTTGACCACCAGGTGGCGTTAGGGTGCAAACAGGCCCTGGAAGAAAGCAGAACAGCTCTTGCAGCCATTCGTCAGCATTTAACAAGGCTCTCTCCATCCGTCATTCTTTCCAGCGAATGGCCTTTACTGTCAGTGTTTCTCTCAACTTCGTACATTTTCCTGCCCTCCTGTCGTCTCTCGGTGTCCCTGGCCTGCGTCGGCCTGCGTCGGCCTGCCTGCGCTCATCCTGCAGGTTTCATAAGCTGCTTGGCACAGTTGTTCCTCCACATGTGTCTCCTTATGTCACCCTGCTGTGGATGTCAAGGCTCAGGCCGAACGTGTTTTGAAATGAACACAATGAGGATAGTGTGCTTCGCTGAGCTTTAAAACTATTGTTGACACCGAACCTCTTGAAAAAATGTGACAAAACAGGAAATTAAATGTCACAAAGAATGCAGACTCACAACAATGCCGATTGTCTCGTTTGCCACCGATGCCTACATCTGACCATGAATTTATACTGAAACTGAAGCTGAACATTTAGACAGTCGAAACTGAAACAAACAAATATTCAAGTTCAATTCACTATGAGTAGATGTAAATGCACAAGTGAGAAAGATCTTGAGTTATTATCCAATGCTTGATCTGAAAATAGCACCATGTTGTTGTCGTGCCTTTATAAGCCTGTATAAACAGGAGTTATAAACAACTCAGAGACAGACCTCATGTCCTGACATAGAAGGAGTGTTTGTGGTGTTGTGAATCTAAACCCTGCTACCAAAAATGCAAACCATGTAGAAACAAAGTGTATGTGTTTGAGGAAGGAATCATTTCCTTCTCCTGATACCGACTGGACGCCGCCCACCGTCCGCTCTCCCTCAGATGTGCTTGTGTTTCCTCAGTTTCTTTGCAACCACAGGCCCGAGCTCTGCTTCACAAAGTGTTTTGGATCGAGGACACCTCTCTCATATGTTTGGGTTGGTCGGAGAGCGTGAGCCGCTGATTGGAGGATGTTATCCAACATTAGTTTGGAACAAATTGACTCCTCCTTTTCTCCCCAAAGACTTAACAGGAATGAAAACACACAAGGCAGGGAGGAGGAAGCATTTTTCAGATGCCATGAAGATAAACGCTTGAACTCTTTTAACTGTGAAAATCCAGTACTAGACAATGTGTCACATCTGATTGTTTTGGCTCGTATTAAACTGCTTTTAAAGGTTGCTGTCGTCCTCAGCGTCAGTGAAGAAAGATGTTATTGTCCAGTTGTGTAAGAGGATTAAATATTTGTAGTTGAAGATGTGGAGCCAACAAAGAGTATCAGAATCACAAAATATGCTCTGTCAATCCTTATTGCTGCTAAAAAGATACCAACAGATGTTCGACCTCATCTGTCACAAACTTATTTTTTTACAAGCAAAGCATCATGCAATTAAGTCGGCATTATTTCCAGCCTTTGAGGTTCAGAACATCCATTTGCTTGTTAACCTTCAATATAAGTCTGAGCTGGGTTGTGTTGACATTGGCTTTAGCTCTTAAAGGCCGGCTCTGAGTCAGCCCGGGGTGGAAGAGTCGTGCCTGTTTGCTTTGGACTTCGCTCTGTTACGCTGACTCCATCAGCTCTCGACATGCAGTGAGTGGCATGCAAAGGGACGAACCTCCGCACCTGGATGTGTTTGGGTGCACGCCGTTCCCACCTTCCCGTCACATCGCTCATGTCCGTGCAGGAGTCACGACCTGATCATTAAACCTCTGCGCCTGATTGGTGCATCACAGCTGCCGGACTGAATCCTCCACTGACTCAACTTCTCTATAATTGATGTGGTTCTCCGCAAGTTCCTGTTTGGTCTTATTTTGGCAACATAGCTGGTGTTAAGCTGTTGAATTGCTGCACTGCACTTCTCAGGAATCTTGTGTTAATCAAACTGTGCAGGCAGCACTGTGAGGTCTTATTATTTAGAGATTCAGGTGATGGATTTCTGTGGGTTGCATTCATCTCTTTGTTCCAGTAAAACTGCTGTTTAGGATGGAAAACAAGTCACTTTGCTGTGTTCCAGATGAGTTTTAACAGGAAAGCAGAGGCGCAAATGTAAAAGCTTTCATGCATTTAGACACTCGGTGGCATCAAGTTGCACTTAGTGACCTGGTTATACAGCTTTTAACCTGAAATTTTGTCTTGTGTAAACTGATGAACATCCATGAATAAAGTTTAACAAGCACTTGAGCTCTCTCTTCTGAGCTATACATCCATAGCTTACCTGGCATATAGATAAAAGAAATGACTATATCATGTGTAGGCCTGCCATCACAGTGTTGGCATTACTGGCTAATATATCTTTAATGTGTCTCCAAAGCGGTGTTGGCTGTTTCTTCACACAAATCTGGAGACAAATGGAATGTGTCTGTGTTGTTGATAATTGCTTGGCTCTGACAAATATGAAGAATGATCAGCTTGTCTTTGCGGCAGCGACACCAACAATAATACCACCTGCTGTAACTGTGTTTAAAAGATTATATTTCGTGAACGTTCTGTAAAGCCGTCCTCTGAGATTTGTATTGAACACGTGTAACAGTCACACACGCAGCTGTCAGAGACGGTTGGAGGTGGGTCTCCGGGGCCATATGTTGGGGTCAGGAGAGCAGTGTAATGTGCTGGGCCGGGGCCAGAGAGTGAGAGTCAAACACAGCCCCGCTGCTGCAGTCGGGCCCCGGAGAAAGAAAGGCCTTTCAGTCAGAGGGACGCACGCAGACAGCTGCACGAGGGATGGATGATAAAATAAAGACAATGAGTCACCTTTGTATTGTTCTGCATCACTGAGATTAGGAGACATTTTGCTAAAAGTGTCCTGGAACCAACAAGAGAACAATTACATAAAACTGCCCCATAAAAACACAATTAAAATAAAATCATGAATAAAATAAACAAGCTAAATCTACTTTTTGCTGACCTCTTGTGGTTGAACTTCTCACCTTCCTGCAGTGATGTAGAAATGTCCTCCAGAATGTGTCAGTACACTGTGACATCACTACCTCATTAGATAATACTTAGTTTAAGCATAAGGTTTTTCTGTCACTTCCACTATTTGCATCTTATGAGCGATCATGAAAGAACATACAAATCATAACAGCAGAGAAGTAACATGCTGCAGAAGTCAATTCTTTTTGCACCATGAAAACTTCTCACAGGCCTGATAGAATTCTGTGTCTGTGCCTTATAGCCTGCTGTTAAACTTGCAGGAAGCAGGAAGTGAAAATTTGATTCTCAAAAACATAGATTTGTAATTTGAGTCTCATTTCAATGTCAGTGTGAAACTGGAAGATCCACATTATGTCAGTCCCTGAGAACAGGCTGCACCCTGCTGAATAGTTCAGGAAGGATTATCAGTAATCTAGGTAATTATCCTGAAGACTGATTAATTCTGTTAAATTGCTGCTTAAGCCTGGATATTAACATGTTGCTTAATATCTTGTCCCAGCATCGCTGATGTCTCACCCCTTTATTACAGGTGACTTTCACTCACCTCATTTTACAGCCTTTACAACTGATCTTTTGTTGACTGCAGACATATTAGCTTTTAAGGAAATCCCAACTTTGCTGTGTATTAAATAAGTCAGGATGAAGAGAAAGAAAAGAGGAGGGAGATGCAGTGTGACATATATGACAAAGCTAATATGATCTTAAAGGATTTAGGTTATGTTGTGTTGTATGTGCTGTAAAAAACCCTGGATACTGTAGTTTGTATACCTCCACCATTAACCGCATCTCTAAGCTGCATTCCATTCACAGCAGGCGACTTAGACCATGTAATTAGATTGGCATTGACTCTTTGTAAGAAGGCTCCAACTTGACCATCGAGGAAACATGTTCAGCAACTGTTGGAGAAAACAAAACACGGACAGCACCTCATGATGTCATTTAATTTAGGGTTGTTAATTCCTCAGCTCGCCACAGACCCCCACTGGCGAGGCACTTCTCCAGTGGGCTGCGTGGACGCCAGCTCGCCTATGAAGACCTGGTTTGGCTTATTTTTGAGACCGGCAGAGTAGATGAATCCTCAGGCCCAGCGTCGACTTTCACCCTCTCCTCCTCTGTGAGAAATGCACTGTGGTCACCCTGCTTTGTTACGCCCACTGGCTGGAACACTATTGTCATGGAAATCTCTGTTGTGTTTTGCTCGTGTGTGTGTGTCTGTGTGTGTGTGTGTAGTACCCTGCCGTGGGGTGGGACACACTGCAGAGCGAGCCAAGAACAACACAGTGCCGGCCTAATATTGCCTCCCACCCTCCTTTCATCCCTCCCTCTGCTTCACCTCATCTTGCTCCCCTCTCCTTCGCCACCCACCCTCCATCCTCGCCATCCCTTCATCCGTCCTAATGCCCTCCAAAACCACGGAGAGAGGCCAAGAGTCTGGAATGGGCAGGAAATCACCAGGGTGGACCCGGGTCACCCCTCCCTAAAAAGCTGGAGGGGGGGTCACGCTTTCAGATCTGGTTTGTGTCGCGGCTCCGTCCAGCTGATTGGGTGGAGCTCTCCCTCCAGGGTTTATTGTGTCACTACATGAAGCAGGGGAAAATAATTGTATCAGCTTGAAAGCACAGATGCATGAAAAATGTAAAACAGGTCCTGGTTTCTTTTCTTTATTGCAGAATATGAAAAATACTGCACACAGTGATGATGTCCTGCACGTTGGCAGCTGGCTGTTTTTACAATTTGCCAAAGTTTTAGTCCTTGTTATTTTTCGATGGTGGGCTTGTGATTAAGCCGTAAAGTTTGCAAGTTCTCCCTGTTGGTTTTGGAGAGTGAAGGCACTGAAACCTGACCAGAGGAAGTGTGGTCCTGAGGTGGTCCTGAAGGTGTACGTGCAGGGCGGGGAGGTGGTCAGATCGGGACGGCACACACACAGACGTGGTATGCAGGACCTGACTGGGAAGTTATTTTAAGGAAGAGCCCTTCTGGAAATTCACTCAGAGCTGTCTGCCGCTGTTTTTCATCTCCGACGTTGTTATACAGGCAGCCACATCACAATCTGAGGCAGTGGATGGAAAAGAGAGTTCTTCAATAATATTCAAAAGCACTTTACAATGTGTGCAGCATGTAAATATATCAAATAAAATGCACTTGAAAGCAGCTATAACCTATATAATCTTCTACATTCTTACATGATGAACTTTAAAGCAGCCATAATTGGATTCAAGGCCAGCAGGGGGCAGCAAATCAAGCTGTGTACACAACATAGATGCAACAGACATGGAGATATACTAGCATTTATTTAGAGTTGTGGTTCTGGTTAACCAAGAAATGTAAGTTCATTATCCACTCTCAATTCAGCTCTGATTTGTTCTGCACCATCTAAAAAAAGCTGCTAAATGTTGCTCTATGTTCAACAGCTGCTTTAATGGTTTATCTGCAAATTGGAAAGAGGACGATGAGAGCAGTGCAAATGAGTGAACTTAAAATCAAAACAATGAGCTGAAAGACACTTAACAAAATCTCTGCAAAGTCAGGTGATTATTGTTTGTACTACAGGCAGTTATTTGATCAGTTATTAATATAAAAATACCAACAATTTCTATTTAAAGCTGCACAGTGTAATATGCACAATGTATATAACACTGTATATTTGAAAAGTAAACAAATATCCATTTTAAAGTAAACAAAAACACATGAATAATCTCATCTACCCAGCTTTTTCAGTCATGTTGCATCTTTATTCTCTTGTTGCAGCTTCATAAGAATTGAACGTCTTGACATTAGTGCATTCTTGAGTGTTTTTTTAATTTCCGCGTGGAGATGAATGAAATAACAAGGGAAAGACAGTTATGTAAGACAGAAGATCAAGAACACGTCTGAATGTGAAACAGCTGTTAAATAAATAAAGAAAATTAGAGGGAAAAGTTAAAATGGAGGAAAAAAGGAAATGTGTTACTATCTTAACTGAAAACTGGGTTGACAACAAGAGACATTAATGAAGCGTCATCGAGTGTTTTCCACACTAGCAAAGTGTTATCATATGTTCAGACTCAGACTATACAGTATGTTTAACTATGTTTAACTTCCCGCTTCGTTTGATGGAGTTGCAGCAACTCTTTTGCCAAATGAGTTCTTCTAAGGTTATAGATATTCATCAGAATACGCATTAACTCTCTGGACACAACAACCACCAGGAATGTAACTTGTTTACAAAGTGGGTGGATGTTTTCTCTGCTCTTTCTGTGGAAGATTCCCTGGGATCTGTCTAATTGCTGCTAATATCTGTTCACAGTTTAGTCTCCAACCCTGCAACCAAAGCTTCAAACCACACTCAGAGGGGAAAGTGGGGAAGGAAAAAAAATCACAGAGCTGAGAATGTTGGCAGGCCTCCATAGCTGAGCAACCGGGGCCGAACTTTTATTTTCTTATCTTTTTCCCTGCGCTGTGTTTGAGCTCTGACATTTGCACAGGGCGTGATTAACCACCTGTACACGCCCCCCATTGTGCGCCACAATCTTATTGTTCTGTTTGATAATGCTATCTGGCACTTGTGTTGTCCTACTTTGAATTTCACCTTTATAAGTGATAAAGAGGTGTTATAGTTCTGGGTTTTTGTTTTTTGGCTTCAGCAGAGCGTGTCAAAATGTCTGAGTGTTAATCCTGGTGAAGTAATAACATTTGCTAATGGAATATTTGACTTGTCCATCTATTAAGAAGATGACCCCAAACTGAGAGCATCATCTGAAGATTATCTCTCAGATGCAAACAATCCAAGCCAAAGTCTTTCTTCTCATTCTCACTTATTCTCTCACTTTGTGTTCAGTGATGGATGTTTTTTTTTATGAGGGTATGAGCAGATTTTCCCTCCCACGTTAGATATCCCATCCTTCAATACTGAGTCACACTCTTACCAAAACACTGTGGGCAACGAAAGTAAAACTCTCCGAACATGAGCGACGCTGCGCTGTATGAAATCATCTGTTCTCTGGAAACATGAAGGAAAGCGTATTGCACATCAGGGAGCAGTGACTCGCACTCGACGTGGATGTCTGTGTTGTTGGAATAAAACCTTTTAATCACGCTTGGCTGTATACTTTCTACAGTCTGATGTTAGTTTTCCAGTGTTGACGTTTGCTCTGTCCATTTCAATGACAGATTAGACCGTCCCGGGGGGGGGGACGAGGGTGGGTGGGAGACCGACCCGACTGGATGGCTGAGACTGTCAGAATCATCACAGTCACTCTGTCATGTCGGTTAAACACATGCATTTTTGTTCCTCTCTTAAATTGAAGGCAAATATAATTTCATTGGCTTGTGCAACCACAGCATATCTGCAGGGGGTTATTGATAGTGACCTGATTTCTTTTGGCTCATTGCTCGGATTCTTTTTCTCATTTCTAAACTCCTTTTTTTGACCCATTTAAAAGCAAAACATTCCTCCCACTTCAAGTCCTTGAAGCACCAGGACACAATGTTACAAGCAAGCAGTCTTATGCACACTGACATACGGAAAGTTTATGCACACGAGAGGGTCAAAAAGTCAAGCCGAGAGCCTTCAAGCACTTTCAGTTTCACAGTGAAAAAGCCTTGAACTCTCATCCAAGCAAACTCTTGTATAAAGTCAAAGCAGGACAAGCTCAGATATAATTTGGCTCTTGTCCATTTTGGTGTCCTTGTCTCGTTCATGCCGGCTCGCTGGCTTTGCTTCCTGACATTCTTAAATGCAACATTATCAGTTCAGCTTTTTCCTGCTATGACAAGTCAAAATGTCTGTTGTGTTAAAGCTCTACTCTCCAGCGATTTGATCCTCTCTCACATCTACCTGCTCCTCTGCCACATCGTCCGCTGTGCTGCCACAGTCGCAGCCTCTGTTCTTATTTAGTTAATGACTCCTTCCTGTTTTAGCTTTTTGTGCCACTCGCCTCATTTTTGAATTTATTTGCTTCCACTGACTGCTTGCTCGTCAGCGGTTTCCGCCTTGAACCAAGACCAAGAAACTTTAGAGGGAAATTCTGGAATTCGTCACCCCGCTGCAGCTGGTGAACTGCGCTGCGAAGCCGCGGTTCGACGTTGCTTTCAGGTGCGTTCACGTGGAACAAGAAGGCTTTATTTACATGAGTTTGACAGCTGGAGCTTGCGCAGTGGGTTTTGTTCGTCACAAACAGCCAACGCACCAACTGTAAAGACGGCGCATGTGGAGCAACTCTTACTTCCCTTCGGACCCGCTCTTCATTCGCCTTGTCTCCACTTTCATTAGGTGGAGTCATTAAGCCTGAGGATTAGCACAAATGTTTCTCTAAAGCTGGAAAAGTCTCAGCTTGCCTCGACGCCGCACAGCTTTAAGGCCAATTTGTATCTGTTCGCATGCACTCACGTCTTTCCCCAGGCTTTATACGGAGTCACGCTACGTCTAAAATTCAATTTGCGTTCAGACTCAACACACTTCGGGCGAAAGGGGGGGGGCGCTTTGCGTTTACCTTGTGTGCATTCTTTATGAGTAAGACCAAACATAAGAGGATGGTTCGTGTCTGCAGGTTTCAGAGCCTAAAAAATAGAGATCCACAGCGCTGTTTACATCGACTGTCGCTGTACAATAAACAGACACTGCAGTTGTGTCTAATGGCTCGATAGCAGCTGCAGGGATTTCTCGACAACGGAGGTAATGAGTAAAATGTCACAACCAATAGTCAGAGAAGATATAAGACTTTAAGAATTTACCCTTTAAGCTACTCGTCTCTGTCGTGACAGTATGATTTCATTGTGTATGGGAGCCTCAAGGACAATGACAGCATCGAGGGTTTGGAGTCTCGCAAACAAAGAGGACGAGAATATGTGTTTAGCTGTCGACAGTCGAGCTCGATCACTGTCATACAAACGCTGGGAACGGCAGGAGAGAGGACCAACGTCACTCATGAGTGTGAGAAAGAAAAAGAGGGAGCGATGGCAGAGAGCAGGCTTTGGGATCGGACAGTTGGATAATGGTTTTTTGTGGCTTTTGTTTCCCAAAGCTGGAATGTTGTTTATGGGGATTGGACAGCGTCTCAGGAATGCAGACTGTGTTCTGAGGAAATGGTTGTTGTCTCTAGAGGGAACTTCTCCAGCTGGGCTGCGGACCCAGAGGGGAGAGGTGGACGGGGGACGCTGCGTAGCACAGGGAGCAAGTTCAGCTCTTCCTCTCACATTAACACATGACGCCATTATATAACATACCTGTTTACAGTCTCTCGCACCCACAGTATGAGCTCAGTTTT
This sequence comes from Centropyge bicolor, assembly GCA_037975185.1. Lineage (NCBI taxonomy): Eukaryota > Metazoa > Chordata > Actinopteri > Pomacanthidae > Centropyge > Centropyge bicolor. The sequence goes on from JBBMOC010000027.1 coordinate 5,018,758, forward strand.
CATTAGGATATTTACTCATGGGATCATTTGTGCATCAGATCTGCCATCCAATCATCTCAAAGGAAAGCATGACCTGTTGCCTCTACATATAAAATGAGTATGAGTCTGCATCTTTAAGGCCTAAATTCAATTCAATTTAATTTTATTTGTATAGCGCCAAATCACAACAACAGTTATCTCAAGGCACTTTACATACAGAGCAGGTCGAGAGACAACATATAGAGACCCAACAGTTCCCATCATGAGCAAGCATATGATGTGACAGTGGCGAGGAAAAACTTCCTTTTAACAGGCAGAAACCTCGGACAGAACCAGGCTCAGTGATGGGCAGCCATCTGCCACGACTGGTTGGGTTGAGAAGAAATCATTGAAGTCATCCGCTTCAGGTCAATTGGAGAGAAACAGTCTAAACATGCATCAGCTTTTACAGCTGTTTGTATGGATCCCATATTTGAGGACAAGTCATTATTGAATGGGAGGACAGGAAGAATTTGCTTTCTGATATTTAGGATCTTATCATTAAAGAAGTTCATAAAGTCATTACTACTGAGGCCAATAGGAATAGAGGGCTCAATCGAGCTATGGCTCTCTGTCAGCCTGGCTACAGTGCTGAAAAGAAACCTGGGGTTGTTCTTATTTTCCTCTATTAATTTTGAATAGTAGTCTGCTCTGGCATTGCGAAGGGCCTTCTTATATGTTTGAAGACAGTTTTGCCAGACTTAGTGAGATTCTTCCAGATTGGTAGAACGCCATTTCCTTTCCAGCTTACGCAATGTTTGCTTTAATTTCTGAGTTTCTGGGCTATACCATGGAGCTAACCTCTTTTGATTTATTAACTTCTTTTTTAAAGGCGCAATAGAATCAAGGGTGGACCACATAAATCATGTCTTGGAGTCATTGAGAAGAGATTTTGGTGGATAGATTAAAGGAATTTCCAGCCATTTGTTGTTAAAGCTTCAAAACTGAAAGCATTGTCCAATGACAGCCCAGCGATCATCCAGTTAACTTAAGAAAGCGCTGGTGTTTATTCGCATGTGAAGACGATACCTGTCAATCACGTGCTGCTCAGCCTCCTTGAAGTTACGTCCGTCTCGCTCAGAATCATCTGTGTTGAGTTGCGTGACGGCTTTATCAGCTGCTGTGATGGAAACCAGTGCCTCTCATTTCAGCAACCTCCTTTCAGAAGAGTTGGTGGACGGGTGAAAGTGGTGCAACCAGTTTGCTCCTTCGCATTATCTTCGTGTTAATAGGTGGTTAGAAAATCGACGTTAATGACTTCAGAGACCGTGAAGACGCCTCCGTTTCACTGATCTGAGTTCTCTGTAGCTCAGCGGGTACAGAGAAGTACTAACACACCAAGCTCTTTATCGCTTGGTCTATTTTAAACAGGGTGCTTTAATTTCTTCCAGATTTCATGTTTGGGTGGTTTTATGGTGCTTTTTGCATCTCGGTTGCCACTGAAACATACTTGTAGCAATCTTGAAATGATCTTTTCTGCACTGCGACTTTTGCATCTTGACTTAATTAGGTAAACTGCACACTAAAGAATATTTATTAGTCACACATTACTGCAACATTGCAAGTTAAAATATATTTTTAAGAAGCAGGATATTATATAACAAATGGTGAAATGACCAATCATCTCCAGGCAAAACTCCCTGCTGTATCTCTGCAAGAGGTAACTCACATGATTCTTTCTCATCCTCGATCTCATAATTTCCTCTTCTAGTTGCTGTGTTTTGCTCTTTACCAAACACTGTGTTAACATCTCCTTCATCTTTCCCTGTTTTTCCTCATCACTTCTTTCAGCAGCCAGGGGTCACAGGAGAAACCTCTCAGCACTATGACATTTTACAGCCACCTTTCAAGGCTACAGGAAGTGACTATTTCATATGAAAAACATGAATTTTGGATGGATTATCACTTGAGCATCACTGGCAAGTTGCAATTGGATCCTGCAAAACTTCATCACTTCAACAGCTCATTAGATGAGCAATCGCTGGCAGCTGCTCACAAGCAGCCAGGTCGCAGCATGTGATTTAAAGTTTCCACAAGTTCACGGGCTGTCACAGATATTAGAACCACTTCTTCTTCTGCTCTTATTGCTGAAACCTTTTACTGCATGAACAATCTCGACTTAACATGAACATGCTTCGATGTGCAAACGTAACCATGGGTCAACAGAAAACGGGAAAATTTATACGACTTATCTGCAAAGTGACATCTAACAGGAAGCACTGAAGTCAAGCAGGTTCAAGAGTCCTCAAGACCAAGTCAACAAGAGCAAAGAAACGAAACTGACTTTCAATTCATACTGTTGTCTTCCTGTTCATAGTGAGAGTCAGCAGTGATATAATTCCTATCATTCAGAACAGTGCTTTAGATTAAGAGAAGTCTGAAACAAAAATAAACATTATTGCAAAAGTTACAAGATAACTATGAAAGTATGATATATTTCCACACATTTGTGCAGAAAACTACAAGTCAGAAAGAGGTTGTTTGGTTGTCCTATGGCACACTAATGGGAAAAAAAGTATTGGCATTAAGAATTGCTCCCCAGTCAATTCAACTGGAATTGATTGCATCTAAAGACCAGACCAAAGGCCTAGATTGAGTCAAGCACAAGTTTAAACACCCATAAGACCGAGACAAGTCCGAGATGTAAGACAAACTTTCTCTATACTGCACTCAAAGACTTCACCCCTGACCCTTAGTCTCTGTAACAATGGACGTTACTAGATGTGATTAAAACAGGACATTGAAAGTACACAAGCACACCCAGAGGTTTTTGAAACATGTTTATTGATTTATATGTTGTGCGGATGTGCAATTGTTTGGAGCACATGGTGGCAGCCATGATGCCAGACTGCTCCATCTTGGATCACCTGCAAAGAACAAAATGGCAGGTTTTCAGTGAAGAGGATGGTGAAATGGACATTAAGAAAAATAACTTGTAAAGCAAATGGTGAATTTGTTAACTTTTGATGTAATGATGACTTAACTTACCTCTGCCTGACCACTTCCTCCCAGGGTGTCCGGGCAAAAGAATTCCCCGGGGGTTCGGCCACCTTTTATGAGTTCCGGGAGGGAGATGCCATGTGGGAAGTGGGGAGAGGGGAGTTTTTGTATTCTAATAATGTAAATATTTCTGTAAAATATGTAAAGGTGTATTTATTCAATAGGGATTGGGTTTGTTTATATTTTATTTCTGTTTGGTTATGGTTTTATGTAAATACATTGAATGTGTATATAGGTTTTTCATGTATTTGTGTTTAAGATTTACCTTCAATGTGGTACGTGCCAATTGGGCACAAGAGTATTTAAGTCAGTGGACTGGAAGAGTCAGTATGGGAGAGACATCGGTTTGGAGAGACATCTTGGTGAATTGAATGACTGTGAGTAAAAATAAAACAACTTCAAAGGTGCATTTGCTTGGATTTCCTGGTGTTTCCTTCGTTGTTTGCCTCTGCTGCTCGGGCAAGTTGACAGTCTGATAAGCGGTAGATTTTTTAGGGAGAACGTGATGCTGGAAAAATACCACTGCCACTCAAGTGTAAACTAATTTTATGTGTGTTTCACAAATTGAGACACTAATGCAGTTTAAAAAAAACAAAGGTGAAAGGTTGACGTAAGGTTTATAAAGATACAGAAGTGCCCAGATTAGAACTACCACCACTGCAGTTTCCATGTGATGACACAGCAGCACTGACACTATATTTACTTAATTCTTAGCCTTCCTCAATTAGAGACTTCGTGCGGATGTAACAGCAGTGTTTTGTGTCCTGGCAGAATAGTTAACAGGCCTTGCATTTGTCTGAGCTAAGCCTGACTCGTCTCTCTTGTCTTTCCCCTGCAGTTTACACAGCTCCCTCCTGTCTGACTCGCTTGCTATCTAAAGATCTCTGGATTTCACAATCTCCTCGTTCCCATGTGACGTCCCAAAAACGCTCTGCAGAGGAACCGCTCGCACACAACGCAGGCACTACCTGTCTGGGCCTGTGGTGAAGAAAAGATTTCATCACTTTAAAATAAAGCACACCCACGCACACGTATACATCCACCGTCCAGTCGGTGAAGTAGCAGGATTAATGTCTCTCATGGTCTCCTCCCAGCTACCAAGTGTTTAAGAGCAAACCCAAAGCACAGGGATTACAGTGTGTGTGAAGTATGTTCACAGCACTTGAAGCACACTCTGAAGTGAAAGCACACGAGGGAATGAGTATTTACTATTGTCTTTCATGGCCAAAAACCAGTCAGAGGAGTTTGTCACACCCTATATTCTGACATCACTTGAACATACAGGGAGTGAGCTTTGATTCAGGGCCGGTAGCAAAACTAAAATACGATGCTGGCTCATGAATTTGTCCATAAAATCAGTTTCCTATCTACTATCTGTGGAGCCGCTCTGGGCCTCTCAGCCCTGCAGTTTTTCATTTTCAAAGGAATTGTTCCTGCTGATTAATGCTGAGTGGACGCTCCTAAGAGCAAGATGATGAGTCAGTATACAAATGCCTGCTTTTATTGTGCAGCAGAAAGTAGGTTTTTTACGACATAGCCTGTCGTCTGTGGACTGATGTCCCCCCCGGTGGTGACAGCCATACTGAAGCTGCTGTGGCCTGATTAACTTGTCAGGAGTTGAAAAACAGCAAAACATTTTATTGGGACTTTCCGGAAGAATGTGGAAGCACTTTGGGTCCAGCCCACTGGAATGTCCTCTCTCGTAGCCAGGCGAAGTGTGAGAGAGCTGCCGGGCTATGGAGCGTGTGTTTGTCCCATCTGTGCAAGGTGTGTGTAAGAAAAGAAGTGTTAATATGAACCTGAGATGGAAACTTAACGCGCCCTCCGTGATCCAGATCAAACATCAGTCGCAACAGTGGAGCTGGTGACCTTTGACCTCACGGTGTTGGCACCTTTGATCGACACACAAATGGATGATTGTGGGTGTGAATTTGAGTTTAATAACGCAAAGACCATCAGCCACATATTTAAGTGCACTTCAACAGAAATGTCTCCAGGGTTTTCACCAAGTCATTTATTGTCCAAGCATGTTTTCACTTGATCTGCAGGCAACACACGACACATGTTGAAGGTGGCACGGCTCCAATCTGGAATTCCTGCCGGGTAGAAGAAAGTCCTGGAGCCACCTGAGCTGCACTTCTCTGATGGGTCTGGGCAATAAGATGCATCTGGAACCAGTCAGTCTGAAGTGTGGGTCACCCCTCCCCCCTTATCAGTATGTGAGAGGAGGGTGGGGGGGCGAACAAGGGCAGGCAGACGGAGACAGAGACAAAAGTAGAAAAGACTCGGATATTTAAGAAAAGTGTAGTTAGATTACATGACATCATGCACATTAGAAGTGAAACCATATTCTTTCAGATTTTATATAACTTCATTATACATTGCCAATTAGATTATTTTGCTTTTTGCGTTCGTTTCCAGCCATAGATCCCATGGCTTTAATTTCTTATAGTGCTACCATGAGGCTGACATTAATGGTTTTGAGTGAAATGTCTCGACATTGCGATGAAAGGTCCTTACACACCAGGAGCATTTTTTCTTGCGATTAATTTGGACATCAATTTTTTTTTCAAACTTGTATCCTGTCGATACAAGTGTTCACATCAGCAACGTTTTCTCATCCGGCAATATTGCGGCATTTATTTTTTCAGTTTCGCATCCTGTGTGTCCACTTCTGACCAATCAGATTGCGTTTTGTTGAGCCGTTACATTCATTGGCGTATTTAACATGGCCGACCGGCTGATTGTGCTTTTTGATAAAAAACTGATAAAAAACAAAATTACAAGCATAATGACCTGAAGGACAACTTAGCGTCGGATCTCGCATATGACAATGGTGTGTTTGCTTAAACAGTTTGTCAAACGTCGTTGCTGTCACATAACAACGTGTCTTTTTTCCCCCTCGGAAAGTCGCAAAATCGCATCGCGCTTGTATAGAAGACCATGTATAGTCAGGCGCGTCAAAATTCGCCTCGGAATATTTCGCAATTTCGCGTCGCATATTCGCGGCATTCCCGGTGTGTAAGCACCTGAAGTCTGGTGCAAACATTTTTGTCCCGTTCACTATGTACTGCAATCATTTTGGTTATTTCATCTACCGCCATCATCAGGTCAAACCTCTTTGTGTTTGGTGTTAATTCATGTTTGATTCTGTTTCCATTCTTTCTTTCCATGTATTTATCTGGGTTCGTTACGTCTTGTGCAAAAACTCAAAGCATGTTTTTATATGATTCAAAAACACATCTCAGCTCAACAGCGACCACAATGTCATCAGTTTTAAATCTCTTCGGAGTCCATATATTTGTTGCTGACGTCCGTAAATGAAACTATTAGCTGACATGTCAAACACTGACTGACTGATATTGACTACATCTGTACACCGTTTACTGTTTATTCCCCAAGAGCTTTGATGCAGGATAAGGAATGAATGTGCAAGTTAAGAACAGACATGACTCATCATCTGCCCAGAGAATCAGCTCCCTACACACATGCGTCAGTTTAACAGTGTATAAATAAATGTTTGCATTTTCTTGAGCGGTTTTTAAAATTTTTCTCCACAAAGTGACAGGTTTGCATTTACAGGAGTCTTATTTCAAACATATTAAAATCCACAGTAGTTGTGAGCTGGTGGTTTTCAATTTAGAGTCTGGATTTTCCCAAATGGGTCCCAATATGTATTTGAGTGGTCACAGCATGATTAAAGGAAAAATGGGAACAGTGAAGCTTTTCTGCATATTTTCATGTTTTTTTTCTGACTTTTTATCTCATTTTTGTTTTGTTTTTTTCAGGTTTTCCTCTTCAGCCTTCAAATGAATCAACCTGAGAATGAAAAAATCATTTAGTTGAGCTCATGTTCGTGCTAAAAGGCCACACAACCCGAGTTTAATGATCTTGAATAAGCTTCATTTTACCAAGTCAAAAGCTAAAAAAAAAGTTGGGAACCACTGAGGTTAGGATGTATTTAGAAAATCCCATGTGTTTCTGCGTGAAAGTGAATAAGAAAAACCCTCATCATGACCTCGCTGGAAAGGTCAGAATAAGAGTTTTCCATGATTATAGATTGCTCCTATTGGTAATTCAGTGAAAGGACAATAATTAGCCCCAAAGACTCGCAGTGCCAGGATTCCTTTCCCAAACTAAGTGGAGGCAGTGGAGCCACAAATCTGGTTTGAATGTTGGCTTTTGGCCCTGCTGTGACGTCGGCCCCAGCAGCAGGAGCAGGAGCAGGAGGAGGAGGAGGAGGAGGTGGGATTACCAAACCCACCATGTGTGTTGATTCGACCATCTGTTGCCTTTGTTCCCCTCAGATGCTCGGGGAGGAGGACGCTGTAATCCTCCGCACCGTGGAGGTCAAGTCCATGTCACTCAAGTCAGTCCAGGAGTGAGACAACAATCCTGTGTGGTCAACCGTGAAAGTGACAGCGGCAACAGATTCTTCACTCAAGCATCCTTTCCACTGCTTCTCCGGGAAGGGGGGTGGGGGGGCTTACTTACAAATGAGCGGGAAATTTTTGAGATTCAAAACTTGGAATCTTGATTGAAAAAGTCATGCGTGATTCATGTGTGCTGTCACACTGTTGTTGGAGACAGCTGCTACCAGGACCCGAGCGCATTCGCTGCTCTGGAGCTCAGACTGATTTTTCATTAAGGGGAACAAATGAGGACTCTGGGTACGTCGTGTCCTCTGAGGTATCCTGTTGAGGGGCTGGAGGTGCAGTTTTCCTCCCCAGACTATGCAGACATGAAACTGCTCCTTTCCTTCACTCAGCATCTTGTTTTTTTTTTCTTCCCTTTTATAGACATCTGCTGGCACTTTGGGCCGTAACGCTTTTACCATGTGCCCCTGCAGCAGCACTGCAGACCTGAAAGAAGTCCACGCTTTCCCCTTTAGCCGAGCCAAGTGAGCAAGTGAGCTGCTCTGGGAGTTTAGGGCATGAATAGAAGTAAAGAATGTGCAAAGCAATGTAAATTTGACATGCAACATGACGCTTAAGCATGACCGGACCGGGAGTGAAAGGTACATTACGGTGTCATAAAAGATATACTACTTGCTTGGCCTCCAGAAATTTTGATGATACAACTTCCATTTTCGCACCAAGCTGGAGCCATTTCAACAACTGTTCCCTGCTCCTGGAAAAGAGGTAGTTAGCTCATCCAGGGTTCAGCTGGGCCTGATGGAAAAAACCTACAAGAAGGCAAAGTTGACCGGTTCTCATCTCCCCCACTTCCTCGCTCACACAAACCGGGCTGCTGCAGAGAAGTGCACTGTTAGCATTACTTTGGCAAACCCTCAAGGTTTTGGAACTTTTTCCGAGGTGTCATTTTACTGCCATTGAGGCCTTTTTGCTACACTGCGGTGCACATCGCAGAAGTGTGCGGCGGACAAAGTTAACAAGTCTGAAAATACCCTCTAAAGTCGCTCTCACCACCTAATTCGTGTGGTGATTTATGCTTCGAATTCAGACGTTCATTCCTCTGTCAGTCTCGGGTTTCTCAGTGAACTTGATGATGTCTCCTCCTGGCACATATCATGAAGGTGACATCATCCTGCCGCTCCAGTTGCATACCAAAACCTGAGAGAGAGGCTGAAACATTACCATCAGACCCAGGCATTGGGTTCAAATAGAAACATCTGGATTTTCTGAAGTCGAAGAGATTGCATCTGTAACACACACTTTGTTCTTGACAGCAATTGTGATCCTTTAGCATCACTATACATCAACACAAACTTAACTTACTAGAAATGTAGAAAATATTTTTAAGACACCTGTCATCAGGGTTAAAACAGAAGATGGAGCTCGGCATACAGAAGGTCGTCAGCATCACCTAATTCAATTTAACAGCAGAGCTGTTGATTTCGAGCCATCCAAATGAAATGTTTGCTTCCGAAACATCTGGAAGACATTACAGAGAAACGCCTGGGTTTAACGTTAACATGTTGTAGTGGGCTACAGCTTGGCATTAATCATCCGTCTTCGAGAATGAGCCCGGCAGGAGAGCCTCACTTATATCAGGAAACTTTCACTAAAAACTGTAGAAATCAATCAGAATGGGTGTAAACTTGACGAAAGCCCTTTATAGAGCAACTGATTCTTAGGTCCACAGAACTGAGGACCAGGTTTCATAAGCTCTGAGAGAAAGAAGTAACTATAGCTGAGGGAATATCTTGTTTTGCAGGTATTTGCAAGTGTGACTCACCTAGGAAGGTTGGCCACATTCATGTGGTATTATTGAATTTTAATTTTTTTTATAAAATTTGATTTATTGTACATATTCCTATTTATGTTTACATAGATAATTTTGTTATAATATGTTCAGTTATTATACTAATTTCACTACTAACTATACTAACTAACATTTATTATGTGGATTAATGGGGGCGGAACCTTCGCGCTCGCTCTGGTTGCTCTGGGGGTACCCATACCAATACCAATACTTTTAAAATTTAAGGTTGATGTACCACCACACTGCTGATCCTTAGGTGTTTTTGTGGTTTTTCCTTGGGATTATTTTGTGAAAACCAAGTACAGAATATATATAAATCATGAAATAATAAATAATGTTCAAAATTATCACACCACAATAAATATCATTAAAAAAAATTCTGCTTCAGTGTGTGTGTGTGTGTTTTTGTGAGAGAGAGAGCTGAGTGGCCTGCCACCGCTGAGTTACGTGACGGTACAACATCAGAGCACAAGAGGGGGAGGAGGAGCAAAGTGCGCCTGCTCCACGCTGAGAGTGAGACAGAAAAAGTGGAAAGTCCAGCGACCTTGCTGTCGCCTCTTTGACCGCACAAGCACATACAAGAGCGAAATTGACATTAAAGTATCGATCTCACCACGCTATTATCGATCCGATAGCGATACCAACTTGGTATCGATACTATCGATATTTGGATCGATCCACCCACCTCTAAAATAAAAAAATATGAAGCAAATCTGAGTTGGTGCAAAAATTGACCCCCCCCCCCAAAAAAAAATCACATACTATACATCAGCGTTTTTTAGTGGTCCAAATGGATGTGAAGGCTTAATATCTCCAAAGCTAGTGGAGATATTGGCCTGAAATTTTGTACAGCAGTTATTAGTAACAAGGACATTAACATAAAAAAATATGAAGCAAATCTGAGTTGGTGCAAAAA